>CM076584.1:134681116-135281116 GCA_034641835.2 Pinus albicaulis | reverse complement strand
ATCGTCACCTATAGGGAAAGGATGCCCTAATTTTGGCCACTAAGTATCACCATCCCACGTGAGTGTTCGAGTCTTGGGCTTCTTGGTAAGTCAGCTAACAGTACTGAGTATCAGCTGGGTCAAGTAGCCCCAACTGATACCACATGAACTACGCCTAAGCCTAACCCCCTCTGAATTGGGCATCTGCCGCGCTTGGGTTTTCTTTTCCATGGGTTTATAGGTGGATTTAAAAGCTCCCTAAACAGTCAAATTCTATGTTTCAAGATGAAGAATGATCAAGGGAGCTTATTGGATGCCTACCCCCTTGATCCTAACTTAAACTATAAATTATTTTGTGGCCTCTGTGGGGAGAATTTAGTGAGTTTTGTTAAGTTAGTTTTAGGTGTCTTTGCTTTTCTTAGTGTGTGGATGTGTGTGAGAAAAAAATGGACAAGCACATAGTTTGAAGGTGTGGATATGCGGTGATACTTTTCAAAATCCCCTATTAAACTATGTTGTATTGTTCCTTGCTCAAAAGAAAAACATGTGCGGATATGGGCCACTTTCTATTTTTCCTAGTTAATCTATGTGATCAACTATAGGGAGATGGTGAGCTGTGAATAGAGAGCATTCATATGCTTGCCTAGGATCACCGAAGGGTGCAAAGGCAGCAACGATTACTAGTGCAAAAAATGAACTAAACTAATTACTTTTACACTAGAAAAAGAAACTAGCTAAGCATGCGTGGTCTTGGACCACTTACTTTGGCTAATTATCTAGGTGTGTTGGTACCTAAATTTTCAAAACATAAACTGTTTTTGGAATGTAATTTGATTTTCCCCCTACTTAAACTATGTGTGAACTTTTCAAAAATCAACTTGAAATAAAACTAACACTAAGCCTACAAAAAGCAGCTAAGATTGAGCTTTAGCAAGATGTGGGGTACCTCAACCAGTGCTGGCATATGTATTATGGGCTACCAAGCACTTTACAAGCAGGAAAAGATAGAAATATGGGAGAAATTTCTCATTCTGTCTTTTGCGTGCGAAAGGCTGTAACAGGCGCGATGTTTACGCACAGGTCAACTTTGAATGCACACCTTGGGCGTGCCTTTGAGAGGGAAAAACACACAAATTCCTGAAAAAGTAATTTTTGGAGTTGTTTTGCTTTAGTTTGTCACTTGGGATGAATTAGGGACTGAAGCAGAAAAAGGGGGCAATTTCATCCCAACTCCATAGCACAGATGGACATCTTTGCAAAAAGGCACAACCACATAAACTTGGATATAAACGTTAGTGGAGTCACCAATCATGTGTTAGTGTGTTTGGTGCACGCATGTACGAAATCCACCAACTTAAGGGGTGTGTTTTACCCTGTTAAGTTATTGGTCACAGGCAGAAAAATAAGTGGAGTCAAGAAAGTTAGTGGAACATGCTAGAACATAAACATACTAGATAGAGAAATAGCATGCATATTCAAACATAAAAATTAAACTAAACTGAAACAAATGAAAAAAAATCTCTAAATAGAGTAAAAAAACTGCAATAATCCAACGGTGGAGCTTACGACCCCTCTTATTGAGTTCTGGTAGGAAATGAGGATGAAACTTTAACCCACTTGCCAAGGGGCCCTTAGAACTTGGGTTCTAAGCCCTGATGCAAAGATGTATTTACTTCCAAGCTTGCCTCGGAGCAAAGTATCCCTCTCTATACTATGGTGGACTGAACTTGTTGGATGGCCAAAAATTGAGTCCCCTCTATCTCAGCTCCAAATCACACACTGTTTGTATTGCTTGGGACAATTCTGGCCAGCATAACAATGTGCTCTCAAGTTGTTCATCTCTTGGTGGCCTTTTATAGGAGAATTAAAATCCTCTTTTCCTCTCTTGGTACATTGTGGATGGTGACCCAGGAGAGGGGGATGACTCCATTGTGTGCTCCCTTGATGTCTTAAGGAGGCTTTGGTGGCTGTCCTTAGGCAGATTCAAGTGTGAAATAATTGTCCTGGAGTGTGCTTTTTGTGGTCCCGAAAAGTGAGTTCTGCCACTCCCAGGATTGCGTGCATTTCGGGTCAAAAGGCACGTAAAGGTGCTCTTCTCGAAGGATTTTGTGCACAAAAGCATTTGTGACTTGATCAAATTTGTTTTTTCCTTAGACCTTAGAGATTTTTGAATACTTTCTAGATTCTCTAATGTCTCTCAGCCCTATAAATCCATCCTCCTGACATTAAATAATGTTGTCTTTGGTTGTATGATCTTCTCATGTTAACAACCATCGCAAGGGAAGTTAAAAAAATTTGCGACGTGAAGTATGGGAAGCCACGTGTCGATGTGGTGCCACATCGCATCGCGCAGAATTTAAGATTTAGCACTTAACGTTTCAAGTTTAAGTAGTGGGGAATGCAAAGTGCGACTATCTGCTGATTGGTCAGAGATTACAATGGGACCCTTCGGGAATAATTCCGCGAGTTTGCATTACTTTTGTTTTGTGCATCGGTTTGGGCATTTGTTTAAGTCTGTGTATATGATAAACACTCCGCTGTTGATCGCGCAAAGTATGTATGTATTGGTTCGGGTGTATAAAATTTTAAAACATTGTTTTTGATTCACAACGTAAGTATGTGGATAACCCCCAAGGTTAATCTCTATTATGAATAAATGGAATTTGTATTAAGTCTTAAAGAACTCATTTTTTGCATCATTATTATGACAAATTGCAACAGGTCTGCATTAATTAGTATCAGAGTGATTTTATTCCTAAGTAAGGATGGAAGTATGAAGAAGAGGTCGGGGAAGAGATGAATCAGGGAGAAGAGGCCGAGGAAGAGCTGCAAGAGGAGCAGAAGATGAAGGGTTACATGAAGAGATTAGAGTACTGTCAGCATGTTTATTAGTAGTAGAAGAAGGAAGGCGTAGGGACCTGGAAAATGGAGATGACAAGGAAGATGAGGAGCTAGAGGCACAACCATATGAGAAAGAGAGTGAGTCACCAGAACTCAGATTACTGATATCTATTTTGATGGCTAGCAGCAAGCCAAAACCAGAAATCTCCAATTATGATGGCAGTTTATCCACGGAAGCACTACTGGACTGGATAAGTGAGTTGGATAAATACTTTGAATATGAGGAAATTAGTGAGGATAGGGAGATCGAGTTTTTTTTCACTAGGTTGAAAGGGCACATTGCACTGTGGTGGGACAATGTGCAGTTAGAGAGGAGAAGACCGAACAAGCCTTTGATTGGGAGTTGGAACAAGACGTTTGCAAAAATGAAAAGAAAGTTGCTGCCTAAAGATTACCAAGTTTCCCTTTACAGGCAAGTGAAGAACCTGAGACATAGAACAATGACCGTGAAGGAATACATAGAAGAGTTCTATAAATTGAACTTGAGGGCTGGGTATGCTAAAGATACCCATGAGAAGACAGCCAGCTTTGTAAATGGTCTTTGGATGGAAATATTGGATGAGATTAGTATTCTTTCCCCAAAAACTATAGAGGAGGCATACCAGTATGCTTTGAAGGCAGAGCAAAATATTTCCAGGAAGAAAAATGCAAGAAGAGGAGATGGTTCTGGAAGAGGAAGAGGGTAGTCCTATGGTAGAGGTAGAACTACTGACAGAAATGAAGAAGGCATAAGTTTGAAGACTTCAGGACAGACTGAGAAAGAAGGTAACACCAGAGGTGGAAGGCCATACCAGCGAGGAATAAGTAATGGAATAGGTAGGGGAAATAACTACCAGTGTTACAGGTGTCACAAATGGGGACACATGTCTTTTGAATGTCCTAAAAATGAACTAGCTGGACAAAGGGGAGCATATGTTGCTCAACCTGATGAAGCAGAGGCAGCACCACAAGAGGTGGAGAATGTGCCTGATACTGGATAAGCCTTGGTGTTGAACAAGGTTTTGGTAAATCCAACCAAGGAGGTGGATGACCTAACACAAAGGAAATCATTGTTCCATACTGTGTATAAGTCGCATGGAAAATTCTGCAAATTGATCATAGATAGTGGAAGCATTGATAACCTGGTAGCCACTGAGATGGTGGATGAATTGGGTTTGAATAAGTCAAAGCATATGACTCCATATAAGGTGTCTTGGTTGCAGAAAGGATACCAACTACTGGTTGATGAGCAGTGCGAGGTGGAGTTTCGCATTAGCAAGTATAAAGACAAGGTAACTTGTGATATTATGCCCATGGACGCGTGCCATATTCTGTTGGGCATACCATGGCAATATGATAGAAAGGCCATCCATGATGGACAGAAGAATTGTTATAGATTTGTGAAGGATGGGATAAAGCATATGCTAGTTCCCATAAAAGAAGAAGAGACTGCAGAAACTAGTGGTACAAAGACATTGCTGATAGGAGGGAAGGAGTTTCTATGACAGATTGAGGAGAATAAAGTGAATTATGTAGTTGTGCAAAGGCACAGAGTATTATTAATGCATACATAAATTATTGATTTGCTTTTGGAAATACAGGACATGCTGCAAGATTTTATTGATATTGTGGTAGATGATCTACTAGATAAATTACCACCAAAGCGGAGCATTAGTCACCACATTGATTTTATTCCAGGAGCCAGTTTTCCAAATAAGGTTGCTTATCGGATGAGTCTGAAAGACAATGAGGAGATCAGGAAACAAGTGCAGGAGTTTTTGTATAAAGGACTGGTTCAGAAGAGTTTGAGCCCTTGTGTTGTTCCGATGGTCATGCCTTTTGGATTAAGAAATGTACCTAGCACATTCATGCGTTTGATGAATGAGATGTTGAAGGAATTCATTGGTAATTTTGTGATTTTATATCTGGATGATATACTTATTTTTAGCAAGACGAAGGAAGAACATTTATGGCATGTCAGGTATGTGCTAGAAAAATTGCAGCAGAATAAGTTGTTAATGAATTTGAAAATTTTTTCTTTTTGCAAGAAAGAATTGATTTATCTGTAGAAATTATATAACATATGCATGTATAGATCCATATTCTCCTGATCTAACAATATTTATATTCTTGATAAATACAGAATCCTTCCACTGTTAATATTTTGCGGAAATTTAAAAACTCAATTGCAAACACATGTGAATAACTAGCTGTTATTTTACAACTGCTAGTTGGAGCTTTTCTTATCTATTTAATTGGGTTTCCTGATCAGATTTTTCATCTTGTCCTAATGATGAACCACACTGGCTGGTTCGAAACACGTTGACCAAATTTATTTGGATGTGATTTTTACCGAAAGTTTTTTCTCACAATTTATGGATCACAGAAGCAACATTCCTAACATGTGAATAAATTCAATCGCACATAACACAGTTGTTTAACGAGAAAGCATGAAGATGAAAACCCCAACTATCATATATTATGTATCATGGAGATCATGTAACAATCTCATACAAGGCTTAGTACATCAAGCTCTCAGTACAATCAATCGTCACACACTAACATGAAGAAATCTGCAAATCCATGCACTGATTTCTTGACACCTGATAGCCTGCCTCCACTGTGCAATCCCTGCTGAAGAAGACCCCTGAATGAATTCAAATCTAAATTTCCTTGACTGCGCAATCCTCATTGCCAACTCCAATGTGTGTGTGATGCAATCAATGCATCACTATAGTCACAACGGATAGTCCATCTTGCCCTTTCACCTATCTCTCCACTGGGTTTCCACTGGAACTGACATGCACTGTAGTTAACTGATGTATTTGTTCAGTTGATTAATGAGTTATTATTTGTGAATTAATTAAATAATTAATTCACTCCACTCTCACTAGTGTATCATTTAGTTAGACTAGATACAACTAGCTCAACTGATTTTAACTCCATTAACTGAGTTAAACTGAATAACAACTCCATGAACTACTCTTCCAACTCTGTCATAACTTTTTCACTTCAGTTCTAACAGAGTCCTCCATGCATGAACCACCAGTAAACCATAGGAATTTCATAATTCCTTCAGCCCAATGATTTTCCAAATCTGTATACTGAAATAAAGTGCTCCAAGAGAATAAGTTGATGTTTATTGTCATATTATTATTAAGGGCTAATAATAATCGACACTTCTATTTTTAGATCGACGATCTATAAATAGACTTCGCCCAATATTATAAAAATAGAATTTCATCTATTTTTCCAACTTGACCAACCATCCACAAATAGCATCCTGCAACTTTTGAAATATGATCACCATGTCTAAAAATAGACACAGTCTAAAAATAGACTTACACCTAAAAATAGCCTGCGCGCCCACTTAGTGAAGGTGACTGATTTTCACTAAGCTTCATCATCTTGTTGAATCTCAACACTCCCTTTCAACAAGATAGGGATTATCCTTCACCCTGATCCTACCTCTATGGTATTCGAATTTGCTCTTGGTGAGCACCTTCGTAAGAATATCTGCATCCTGATCTTCCGTAGGAATGTACTGAAGCAACATGATCTTCCGCTGCACACAATCTCTGATATGATGATACTAGATATCATTATGTTTAGATATATCATGAAACACAGGATTAATCGAGAGTTTAATGCAATTCTGATTATCACAATGTATCACTATAGGATCTAAATGTGATCCGAATAAACTGACCAGGATCTTCCTCATCCAGATAGCCTCACATGTAGCTTGACTTGCTGCCATTGATTCTGCTTCCGCTGAACTGAGTGCCACGGATCTTTGTTTCCTGTTGTACCAAGAAACTGCTGTGGATCCGATACTCAAAACCCCTCCTGATGTGCTCTTTCTGTCCGTTGGGCTGCCTGCACAATTTGCATCCGTGAAGCCATGCCACTTCACTTCATCCGTCTGTCTGTACCATAAGCCATACTCAGATTTTTCCCTGAGATACCTCAGGAAATGCTTGCCTGCCTTCCAAAAGAGCTTGGTAGGCTTAACCATCACTTGTGAAAGTTGATTCACTGCATAACATGTTTCCAGTCTTGTATTAACTAAATACATGAGTGAACCCATAAACTGTCAATAAACAGTGGCATCCACTACCTCTGTTGATGTAGCATCCTCTTTCCTCCAATTTCCCAGAAGAGGAGTGTTTATAGGCTTGTAGCCTTGCATTTGAAACTTCCCTAGTATCTCTCGAGCATACTTGCCTTGAGACACAAACAATTCACCTTCCCGCTGCCATATTTCCAATCCAAGGAAATAATGAAGGAGGCTGAAATCCTTCATCTCAAACTCCTTTGCAAGATCTGCCTTGCATGAGTGTATCAACTGCTCATCACCCGTTAGTATTAAATCATCAACATAAAGAACAATGATTAAAATCTTACCCTCCACCACAATTTGGTATAGGTTTGAATCCGCCTCACTCTTGGTGAAGCCAAGTCCATTGAAATAACTGTCGATCCATGTGTACCAAGCATGTGGTGTTTGCTTCAACCCATACAACGCTCTTTTGAGTCTGCACACATGCGACTCATTGTTGAAGATCTCAAATAATTCAGGCTGCTCAATGTACACCTCTTCCTCAATGATCCCATTAAGGAACACAATCTTCACATCCATCTGATGAATGTTCCAACCCATCTACGCTGAGAGAGCAAGGATGGTCCTTATGGAAGAATATTGTGCGGCAGGTGCAAAGGTTTCTTCATAATCAATCCCCAAGATTTGTGAGAAGCCCCAGATAACAAATCTTGCCTTATACTTCTTGACGCTCCCATCAGCAGCTTGCTTTACCTTGTAGATCCATCTTGATCCTACAAATGATTTAACCACCGGCCTTGGAACAACCTCCCAAGCACTGTTTCTGACAATGGAGTCATACTCCTCCACCATGGCATCTACCCATGTGGGCTCCTGCACTGATTCTTCAAAAGAAGATGGCTCTGTCACGATACACTTGCTCATAAGGGCCATGTATCCAGTAAATCGGTCAGGTGTCTATCTCTGTCTCTGTCAGTTTTTCCTCTGCATACAAGTCTAGCTCCCTCTCAAGCATAGCTCATGCAACACCCACGATTTTTCTATTCTTCCTCTTCACGACCCCATTCTGCTATGGGTTATGAGGCGCTATGAGTTCTCTTCGAATTCCTTCTTTGCTATAGAAGTCTTTGAATTCGTTTGAGATATATTCACCACCATTATCGCTCCGTAGAGCCTTCACTTGCTTCCCCGACTCCTTCTCCACCAATGCTTTAAAATAAAAAAACTTTGAGAATGTTTCGCTCTTCCTTTGTATGAATAAGATCCAAAATCTACGAGAATAGTCATAAAAAAAAAACATAATACCTGTGTTTTGTTGTTGAAGCAATCGAGAAATGTCCACACACGTCTGTGTGAATTCTCTCCAGGATCACCGAAGCACGGTTCTCCTTCTCATGAAAGGTGGTCTTCACAAACTTACCCATAGTACATCCCTTGCACTGATCTGACTGTGCAAGAGTACCCTTTGGAAGTCCAGTAGAAATCTGTTGCAAAATCTTCAAAGCACCATGGTGAAGATGGTCGAATCTCTTGTGCCATAATTCGCCCTCATCCCGGCTCACCACTTCTTCTGCTTTGTCCATCATTTCAGTGCAGCCATCTACCTTCAGATTGTAGAGATTCTTAATTGGAATCCCTATCCTCTTGGTTTGACCCGTTGTTTTATGTCGCAGGAAATATTTTCCCTCGCGGAAAACAATGTCATAACCTCTGTCTTCCAACATTGTGATCGAGACCAAGTTCTTCTTCAGGCTTGGAACATGCATAAAATATTTCAACATAAATGGATTACCTGAATCCCTCTCAAAGGTAATGGTCCCAATGCCGGTCACATTGTATCGACCATCATCGCCCATCTCTATATGCATTTGAAGGTCCTTCTCCTCCAAGTCACTAAACAACTCCTTGTCTCTCGTCATATGGAAAGACTCACCACTATCAAGATACCACACCGATCCCATTGAGCTTGAGACCAAGTATGTGATAAAAAAGAAATCAAGTTCAAATTTCGAGGCTAAGGCCTCACCCGCTGCAGTTCCAACAACCTTCTTGTTCTTCTTCTTATGTGGGCAGTTAGTGGCGAAATGCCCATGTTCGTGAGAGTGAAAACACTTCACCTTGGACAAATCCCACTTCTTTCCTTTAGCCTCGGATTTTTGATGGGATTTATTCCCCTTCCCTTTCCTTGCTTTGGTAGCCAAAGCGCAATTCTCTTAATCTTCATTCTTCAATGAAGAGCCATCCCTGGTACTTCGCCTTATCTCCTCCTACACAAGATCCGACCAAAGTCGCTCCCATATCGGCAGTTTCTCTCATCCATTAACAGAGTCTTCGTAGCTATGCCAACTCTTCAGAAGCCCAAGGAGAGCTAAGCTCACCAAGTCTTCATCATCAACAGTAATCCCCACACTTCCCAGTTCATCCCTACAGTGGAAAAACTTCGTGAGATATTTTAAAATACTGTCGCCCTTCTCCATTTTTATTTTTCTGAGCTTACCTTTCAGTGCCAACTTCCTCCGGTCACTGCTGCTTTGGAACAAATCTGTCCAAGCCTTCCACATTGCAAATGGAGTGGCTTTCCCATGAAGGTTGGACACAATATGGTACTTCACACCTTCCAAAATAATTCTTCTTGTCTTTGCTACCTTCTTTTTCCATGCGTCAAGTAATGCAGCATCGCTAGAACCAGGCTTAGGAACATCGCTATCGATGAAATCCTTCAGTCCATTATATTCCAGCACCACCTCCATCCTATCCTTCCAGGCTATGTAATTCGAGCTGCAATCAAGGGCATACTCCAATCACAACCCATTGAAAGACATTTCGATGTATACTCAACTGTCACACCAAGAAATTTCTGCAGCAAATTCGAATTGTCCACAAGCACAAAATCAACAATTATTCACAATTGCAATCTTCAAGAATTAACACTGCTCCGATACCATGTAGAAATTATATAACATATGCATGTATATATATATATTCTCCTGATCTAACAATATTTATCTTCTTTCTAAATACAAAATCATTCCACTGTTAATCTTCTGCAGAAATTTAAAAACTCAATTGCAAACACATGTGAATAAATTCAATCACACATAACACAATTGTTTAATGGGAAAGCCTGAAGTTGAAAACCATAATTATCATATATTATGTATCATGGAGATCATGTAACAATCTCATACAAAGCTTAGTACATCAAGCTCTCAGTACAATCAATTGTGACACACTAACATGAAGAAATCTGCAAATCCATGCACTGATTTCTTGCCACCTGATAGCCTGCCTCCACTGTGCAATCCCTGCTAAAGAAGACCCCTGAATGAATTTGAATCTACCTTTCCTTGACAACGCAATCCTCATTGGCAACTCCAATGTGTGTGTGATGCAATTAATGCGTCACTATAGTCACAACAGATACTCCATCTTTCCCTTTCACCTATCTCTCCACTGGGTCTCCACTGGAATTGACATGCACTATAGTCAACTGTTGTATTTGTTCAGTTGATTAATGAGTTATTATTCGTGAATTAATCAACTAATTAAATCACTCCACTCTCACTAGTGTTTCATTAAGTTAGACTAGATACAACTAGCTCAACTGAGTTTAACTCATTAACTGAGTTAAACTAAATAACAACTCCATGAACTACTCTTCCAACTCTATCATAACTTTGTCACTTTAGTTCTAAGTGAGTCCTCCATGCATGAACTGCCAGTAAACCGTAGGAATTGCATAATTCCTTCAGCCCACTAGTTTTCCAAATCTGTATACTGAAATAAAGTGCTCCAAGATAATAAGTTGATGTTTATTGTCGGATTATTATTAAGGGCTAATAATAATCGACACTTCTATTTTTAGATCGACGATCTATAAATAGAATTTGCCCAATATTCTAAAAATAGAATTTTGTCTATTTTTCTAACTTGACCAACCATCCACAAATAGCATCCTGCAACTTCTGAAATATGATCACCATGTCTAAAAATAGACATAGTTTAAAAATAGACTTACACCTAAAAATACCTGCGGGCCCACTTAGTGAAGGTGACTGATTTTGACTAAGCTTCATCATCTTGTTGAGTCTCAACATTATCTAGGCTTTGTAATTTATGAGAATGAATTGAATATGGATCCAGAGAAGGTTGCATCCATAGTTAATTGGTCTTCTCCCAAGAGTTTGTTTGAAGTTAGAAGTTTTCATGGATTTGCAAGTTTCTACTGGAAGTTTATTAAGAACTTCAGAGGTATCTGTGCACCTATGTTAGATACCATTAAGCAGGAAAATCAACCTTTTTATTGGATAGAGTCTGTTGAGAAGATTTTTCAGTTTTTGAAGAAGAATATTACAAAAAAAAACCAATCCTAAATTTTCCAGACTTCAACAAACTTTTCCATGTTCGTGCTGATTCCAGCGGGACAGCCTTTGGTGCAGTACTCAGCCAAGAAGATAAGCCAGTAGTATACTTCAATGGGAAGTTAAATGAGATCATGGAGAAGTATACGTCTTATGAAAAAGAATTTTATGTAGTCTTCCAAGCGTTGAGGCATTGGAAACATTATTTGTTGGCTAATAAGTTTCTTTTGTTTTCAGATAATTCTACATTACAATATATTATGCAGCAACATAAGCTGAATCATAAACACGCGAAATGGGTGGAGTACTTGCAGAGTTTCACATTTGTTCTGAAACATATGAGTGGTTAGGCCAACAAAGTGGCAGATGCGTTGAGCAGGAGGAGTCTGATCTTTGAAGAAAGTGTAGTGCAAGTATTGGGATTTAAAAATCTTAAAGACTTACATGAAGTGGATGAAGATTTTAAGGAGGCTTATGAAGCTTTCCAAAACCCACTGTTGAGGAATAATAGTCCATGGTTGGATTATAACATACAAGAGGGGTTTTTGTTCAAAGGATGGTAGTTGTGTATTCCAGAATGTTCTATGCGAGAGAACTTAATCCAGGAAAAGCACAGTGGAGGTTTGGCCAGACATTTTGGTATAGATAAGACCTTGGATTAGCTGAGCTACTTTTACTATTGGCAAACAATGTGAAGGGATGTACAAAGGTTCATAATCAGATGTAAAGTGTGTCAACATGCAAATGGATGCAGTCAGAATGCATGGCTGTATACACCCTTACCAATTCTGAATAGACAATGGGACTCAGTCAGCTTGGACTTTGTCTTGGGTCTACCAAAGACATAAAGGGGATTTGATTCCATCATGGTTGTGGTGGATTGTTTCACCAAAATGGAACATTTCATTCCATGCAGAAAGAAAAGTGATGCTACAAATGTAGCACATTTGTTCTTTACCGAGATAGTTAGATTACATGGGTTGCCGAAGTCCATCATCTAGGACAGGGATGTAAAGTTCACAAGCCATTTCTGGTGAAAATTGTGGAAGAATTTAGACACCAATCTAAATTTTAGTTCTGCTTACCATCCAAATTCATATGGGAAAACTGAAGTTGTGAACATGAGTCTAGGAAATCTGCTGAGGAGTCTGGTTGGTGAAAATTACAGACAATGGGATCATGTGCTTGCATAAGCAGAGTTTTCTTACAATGACTCGATCAACTGAAGCATGGGAATAAGTCCTTTCCAAATCCTATATGGAATGCACCTACGTGGAGTATTTGAGTTACGGGTTTTGGGTCAGTTAGAACGCAGGAGTGTTGATGGTGAAGATTTCGTAAAAGCAATCAACTATCTACATGAACAAGTCAAGTTGAAGCTACAAGACAGTAGCCAAAAGTATAAACAACACGTAGATTTGAAAATATGGGGCATAAAATTCGAAGTACGAGACTTGGTACTGGCACATTTGCGCAAGGAGAGGTTTCCTAAAGATGAATACAACAAATTAAATATGAAAAAGATTAGGGCTTGTAGAATTATTCAGAAGTTTTCTGCAAATTCTTATGAGTTGCAGTTACCTCCGGGTGTAGGAATCTCACCCATATTTAATGTGGCAGATCTGTACCCATATACTGTTGTTGATGAAGGCGAAAGTTCAGAGATACGAACACGGGACACCCAGGATGAAGAGAAAACATGGATTAAACAAATGCCTCCAGCACAACCTTTGGAGATTGAATAGATTTTGGACACACAGGTGGCCAAGAAGATATGAAACAAAGACTATCTGAAGTATCTAGTAAAATGGAAGGACCATCCTTTGGAGTATTGTTCTTGGTTGGAAGCTGCCTAGATTCAAACCGCAGGGTATTCTATTGAAGAGCTCATGGAAATGAGCCATGAATTTAATTTACCCCAGGAGCCTGATGCAGGAGCATTAAGGTGGGGCCAACAATGTGACAAAGTTGGTCACATGTTGTGGCTTGGAAAGAGGGCTAGCAATCCTAAGCATTTGAAGACTTTGTCTTTCTTTTTTTTTATAGTATTTTGTTTAATTTTAATTTGGGCTAACTCAACCAATGTAATTGTCATAATAAAAGAATGGTTAATTTAGGATTAGTTGAGAATTTAGTTGAATAAGTTGAATAAACTGTTTTGGAAACTGACTGATAGTTTCCCAACCTTATGGGGATTTTGGAGAAGGATAAAATCAAACCAAATCCACCATTGCGGGGTTCTGCCATCTGTAGAGAGAAAGGAGAGATAAAGAAGAAGAAGTGAATGTAAAAACCAACTATTAGAGGGCTTGGCTCTGTATTTTCCATTTTTCATATTATCTAAGTGTTTTGTGTTGTGATTGGGATCTCTATCTTTTAAACAACATTTTCTTTTCCAAATAATGTCTAAGTGTTTTGGTGCTTACACTAAAAGGAAAATGCCCTCTAGCGGAGGTTATAAAGGAGGTTTTTAGTGTTATAAAGTTGGCCAAAATTGTCAAAAAACGCTTGCTACAACATCCGTTTATGGTTACAGATGTTTTGGCGGAGATTTTAATGGAAATTCAACACAACTAAAAAAAAAATGGGCGATCGGAGGTTATTACGGATGTTTTTTTGATCGGTGTGCTACTTTGGCTTGAACGCACTGGTGCGTACATATAGAAGGCGCTTTGGGGCAGTTGAAGGAAAATACACCGGGCTGTTAAGGTATAAAACCACACTGGGCGTAGTGTTGGTGATACAATGCACAGGGCCGTTCTAATTGGTCTTGGGATTTGTGTGATGCCCATAGGTCATATCAAAGCACCGGTGTGTAAATGTATAGAAATGCACCGGTGCGCAGTATCACAGAAAGGCATCGAGATTTATAATTGGTATCGGTATTCGTGCGGTGCCCATAGGTCGTACAAATGCACTGATGCTTATAGACACATAAATGCCCCGGTGTGCAATATCACACAAACGCACCAAGATTTATAATTGGTATCGATATTCGTGCGGTGCGCATAGATCGTACAACGACGCCAATGCATATAGACACGTAAATGCACTGGTGCATCGTACTGCACAAATGCACCGATATTTTTAATTGGTTTTGGTGCTTTTTTGGTGCTAATAGGTCGTAGAAATGCACCGGTGCGCTTCTTAATACAAACGCACTGGTGTAAAGTTATTGACACGCACTGATTTTCATTTTGTATTTTTTAGAAACATTGACCTATAACAGTGCAATTATTGTGATTGTTTTAAATTCATTATTCATCAAAAATCGACACATCTTATAGAAATATTAATATTAATTAAATTCGTATTAATGCATTTGAATGTGATGTTTGGATTAATTTGTTTATATCATATCATAATTATTGTGGTTTTTTAAAATTCATTATTCATCAAAAGTCGACACATATATATCTCATAACTCATATGAATTAAATTTTTATTAGTGCATTTGAGAACGACAATGGAGAACACAATAGCGATAATGGAGAATGCAATAGAATAAATTAAAACATATTTTATTATATATAATATATATGAATAAGACAATATTTATCATACAAAATGGGACAGTTATTGGTATCCCCTTGTCTTTCAATTGGGACACTATGTCCATTACATTAAACAAAATTTTTGATTTCACATACACATTTCAAAAAATACAACGCCTTTCTTTGATATCCAAACATAGTGATCATCATTCTTCGCTTGAACTGTTGTCATTGTTAGAGCTACTTCCATGACTTGGGGTTATTTTCAAGAATGTTTTGTTCACGGTGTTGATTGTTTTTTTCTTCTTCACCTTCCATCTACAAACATAAAAATAAACGAAATGAGTGTATATACATTGGTGGGAATAATGAAAATTGCAATATTAAATAATATACATCAATGTAAATCAAAAATAAAAATGACATACCATAGCAACAATTGACTCATAAACTATACACATTCTTTCAAAACCATGTACCATGCCATCTTTCAAAATTTCATATGTTGGCGTAGTTCCATACTTTGTTTCCTACAAGTTTTATACCCCATAAAAAATCATATATTTAATATAAAATATGTTTTTGTTATATTAATTATAGACGGAGCTAAATAAAACAAGATTGATAGATGCTTACAAATTCCACAATTAATTTATGATATGCCAACATATACTCACAACCCATATTTAACCCAATTTCAATCAATTCGTATGATGGCTCTTCTTTGTATGTTAGCACCTGTTTGAAGACATTAAATGATGATTTTTGTAAAACAACTTAAAAAATACAAAAATTAAATCTAGTTAAGTTGTTATAAGGAAGTAAAAATTACTCACAAACTTAGATATCAACCCTTTTCTTCCTGGTTGTCCTATTTTATGTGCTGAATGGGTTCCATTTTCTTTTCTTTTCTGCAAGAAAATTCTTGAGAATTAATATTTAATGCTAAATTGTTTATTTATTGTACATAATGATCGAAAAATTCAATGATTACATATTACATTTGAAGCACGTTGTTGTTGAGATGGCTCCTCCTGCGATGAAATTTTGTCCATTTCTTTGACCATCTCCTTGTACACCTTTTTGGACATTCCTATTGGCATATTTCTGATATCAGCTATTTCATCTTTTGAGATTTTCATAATCTTCTTGAAAATCTAACATTACAATAAAATATTTAATTTTTATATTGATATCTGTAAAGTAAATATAACAAAAGTGATATTTATAAATAATTCTAGACAAACATTTAAAGGAATATTACTTTTTCCTTCCTTCTTGTTTGTTGTCGTACGTTTTTGCTATTAAAAGTCTGACATGTCTCATTGACCAATTCTCTGGAAACTCTTCCTGTAGTTTAGATAAAATTTGGTTCTTGGAACCATTGGATTTATTTTTGTATTGTAAGTGGAAAGAACGTCTATACATTCATTCCACTAGATCCCTCAAAATTTTGTAAAAAAATTTCCCCCTTTCCTTAACTTCCAGCACCACTCCAGATGAGCTTTGGAGCAATTCATTTTCATTTGCAAGTTCTATTTTTTTTATTTTCTTAGAACAACATTCCTTTTTTGAGTTGTTGGTCCCTGTAGAACATTAAACAGATGTGAATTAATAGACTATTTGACACAAGTTATTTAAAAAATTTAAGTATATTATTAATGATAATTAAAAAATGAAACTCATATTGGATCGATAGTATTTTTTCATTTACCTAATTCATCTTTTGCAATTTTTCCATCAAGCTTTTACGCTCTTCTGGTCTTAGATCAGAAATAATATTATCGAGGTTCATCATTTTGTGGCTCTGCATGATACATAGTAAACAATACATATTAGTTAAACTTACATATAGTTCAAAAATAATATTTTTTATAAAGAATTTACAAATAACTTTCCTTTTTTTCTTTTCTTGATGTGTTATCAGTATTTTTATTACTTGATCTCTTTTCAGTCATTTCTTTATCAATCTGAAACCTGTACCATATCATTCATTAATATATTTATAAATAAATTGTCAAATTTTCAGGTAAAAAATAAATCTCAAGACACTGGTGTGCCTTTCTTGATGTACGCACCACCGCCGATGCGTGGGGGTATTATAAATGCACCACACAAACAGTGTAATAGACCATACGGTGCTATTCTTGTAACATGGAGCATTGGTGCCCTATTTCAGATATGGCACACTGATTTAAAAAAATTGTTTTCAAATTTTTTATTACACAGTACTTGCGCGGTGTGCTTTATAGTAAAGCACACCAGTGCGCTAGGTTACTCAGGGTGCACTGATAAAAAAAATCCATTTTTTCCAAAAATATATGCAATGGCCAAATGGATTGGGATCCGACTATGCAAGTCCTCCCGTGGGTTGGATTTCAATCTAAAATGAAAACCCCTAATTCTGAAATCACAGAAACAGGGAGAAGAAAGGGCAAAAACAAAAAAAATGAAGGGTTTAGGGTAAAAATGGATAAAACTGTAGAAAAAGTAAAAAAAATCAAATTTAATCACGATATGGTTTGAAATTCTATGATGCAGGGTTTGAATCACTAGAGGTTTTATTTTTGATTGTTTGAATACTTCTGTTTGAACGTATTTCGCTGCTCCACAGTGCCCTTGTGCTCTCTTGCTCCATGTATGTCTCCTGCAAATATCTAGTTGAAAAATTTAGCAAAAATAGTGAAATAATGAAAAGTGTTTAGTATTTAAAGAATTATTTTATGAAATTAGATTTTCGAAAATATATTTCCGCCCATTTTTCAATTTGCCGCTTTTTTTCACTTAAAGAAAATAGAGTTGCGCTTTTTTTATTTACGTTTATTCGTCACCGGTGCATCTTTTTGTAACACCGATACTGGTGTGGTTATATGTACAGTAGCACCGATTTTCGGTTAAGGCATCAAAATTACTTTTAGGTGTGTACACCAAAATTTAGTGAAATCCAACCATAGAAATTGAGAATTATAATTTGGTTGATTCTTGAGAATTAGAATTAGAATTAAAATTGAGAATTGGAATTGGATAAATTCTTGATGGAAATAACTATTCTTCTAATGCATTTTGTTTATTGTAGGAGGTCCCCACTGATTATGTGGAGAGAATGCAATGTGGGGCGTGTGAATATGCAATACTACAGGGCCCAAGTGGGCAATTGTGGCATGTGAACCTTTTATAATTAGCACTTAACTATTTGCAACCAATATGTTTTAGAATATAATCTATAGATAGACGGATGGCCTGCCAACAATTAGTACATATAATCTTCAGAAGGGTAATGTTCTGGGAGAAATGACAACGAGTCCTTCATTCTGCATTTTTTAGCATAAGAAGTCTGATTTTCCACTAGACGATGCAGTTATTACATGTGGAGGCAATGGTTTCCCATAGAATATGAGTATAGGGTTTAGCAGAGGAAAGACATTGAAAAATAGGTTATTACATTAGTTTTTCCAATGGGAAACTGATTTGTAGGTGGAAATATGGTAGCGGCAGGTATATATTCTTTTCTTCCCATAGAATTGGTCACTAGATTTCCATTTATAATACAAGCATAATTTTTACTAGTTTCATCAACAGGACCACAACTCAGACAAGTTAGAGATGCCATTCAGGTTCAATTGAAAGCCGAAGATGTGATTTTATGTGATGTCAGCTTTGCCGGTAAAAGTTTATGTAAGCTAACCGAAGCTCAGACAATACTCCCAGCTTCTTTTAAATGCATTCTGGAGAATCTTTCCCTTCATGGGACCTACCAACCCGATCAACAACATCAATTGATCTTTCTCTGTTGTCCTTAAGGGAATGAGAATCCTTCCCTTCATGGTGCCTCTTGGCTTTATCAACTGCCTCGATTGATCTTTCTCTGCCATCAACCCTGCTCTCCATTTCTCCATCATGGGACCTCTTAACCTTATTTCCGGCCTCAACCAAATGCTCTCTGCCTGTCTCAACCTGTACTCCTTTTGTGCTCTATCAAGCTCTAAAGCCGTCTGCATCCCTGTAAGCGTCTTTGTCCGTCTTTCTGTTTGAATCACTCATTTTCTCTGCTATAAACTTCTCAGCCAAAATTCTAACTCTCATATTTTCAAATCCTCATCTCCTCAGAAAATTTCTTGCTTGTGATTCGAACCCTTCGTTGCTCCAATACTGCACTTTACAGAATAACCTTGTTTCGGTGCGCACTGTTTTATAGGTGCACCAGGGCAGTTTGTAAGATCGAGGTTTTTGTTTTGGCACAATGTTTTATGACACACCAGTGCGGAAGCGTTCTGAAGCACTAGTGCATCAGAGTAATAAGACGCACCGGTGTGTGTTATGATGATAAGCACACCAGAATGTATAAAGTTTTTTTTTTTTTTTTTTTTGTATGTAAGATCATAATAAAATAATGATAATTCTAAAGTACATGAATTTATTTGTATTATTTTCTAAACTTTATTATGTTACACAAATTCATATTATTCTAGATTTATTATTTTACAATTATTTACAAATTTACAAATTTATATATTTTAATAAAATCATTTCACATTAATACAATTAAAATTTTACAAATATTTTATATACAATTACCATTAGAATTAGAATTAGAATTAGAATTAGAATTAGAATTTTACAATTTCACATACAATTACGATTAGAATTAGAATTACGATTTTAATTTTACATACAATTACATTTAGAATTTTACATACAATTAGAATTGCAATTAAAATGTTACAATTTGTCATATATACGATTACAATTAAAATTAAAATTACAATCATTTCACAATAAATTAAATATTACAATTGTAATTAAAATTTTACATTAAATATTTTACATACAATTACAATTACAATTAGAATTAGAATTACAATTACAATTAGAATTTTAATTTTACATACAATTACATTTACAATTACAATCATTTCACAGTAATACAATTAAAATTTCACAAATATTTTATAATGTACAATTAGAATTAGAATTAGAATTACATTTACAATTACAATTACAATTTTACAAATATTTTACATAGAATTACAATTAAAATTAAAATTACAAATACAATTACAATTTTAGAATTTTACATACAATCAGAATTACAATTACAATTTTACAGTTTTTCATATATATAATTACAATTAAAATTACAATTACAATCATTTCACAATAAATTAAATGTTACAATTACAATTAAAATTTTACATACAATTATAGTTAAAATTACAATTACATATACAAATACAATTTTACAATTTCACATACAATTAAAATTAAAATTTCAATTACAATCATGACATAATATTTAATAAATATCATGGTCATTTAATATTAAATTAATTAATAAACATCACGATCATGATAACCATTGTACAAACATCATATTCGACTAAAAAACACATTCAAACATCAAATTAACATTATATATTAACATCATCACAACACAAACATCAAATATACATCTCATGTCAAATAACTCATGCTATCACATACACATCTATCTGCAATCTAAACATTAACTGAACATATCTAACATGACCTAACAATATTCACATCATGATGATCACCAACATGTAAATTAAGTACAACTCCCACATGAACATAAAATACATGGACTATATATATATGCATATGTATATGTAACTGAATAATGTTAAAAATATACATCTGTAATATAAATGTCATGGATCAGCTGGTGGTAGTACAACATCAATAGTAGTACTAGTGGAGGCCTGCTCAGTCAATGGTGCAACCTCGATGGTCGATGGTCGAGCCTGCTCATGATCATGAATAGTACTGATGGATGGATCAACTGGTGGTAGTTCAACATCAATATAAACAGTACTAGTGGAAGCATGCTCAGTCAATGGTGTAGCCTCGATGCTCGATGGTCCAGCCTGCTCATGATCATGACTAGTACTGATGGATGTTGTAGGCTGCTGATGACTGGACGTGGCCGATGGTCCAGCCTCATCTCCATGATGACTGCTAGATGCTAGTGGAGCCTCATGCTCATCAGGTGCGGCGCAAGGTGAACGATCATGAGATGAGTCACTGCTCGCGGATTGCCCATCACGAGCTGCGGCTAGACCATGCCTATAACATGCAACATTCCTCCTTAGTCACGTAATATCTGTCGTAGCTCCTACGACAAGCCGCATCAGGATGTACATTTCACGTGACATGCCTCTCCACATCTATATTAGCCTGTCATCGACCTGTATGTCTCTATAATGAGCGGGCCTGATGCCCGCCTCAACAATCAATGCACTAATTTGGTCGCCCAACTCCATCCTGTATCGAGTATCAGGTCGACCGCGCCTAGCCAAAGGTGGTACCGGTGCACCAACATGAGGAGCATGTCTCTCTCCATCAGCCTCCTGATCATGATCCTTGGCATCTGCCATGTCCTGATCGTCATCAGGATCCACACCTGGATCATGTGGTGGTTCCGACATCTCCTTGCCATCAAAAGAGACAATGTTTGCAAAATATATACAAGTACATAAAAATAATTAGACAATTTCATTACAGAATTTAATAAAAAAAATTTAAAGAACATGTTAGAATAAATATAAATAAAACAGTAATATTACCTCTATCATCTGGCGGCTCATCATCTGTGAAGAGGATGTTGGCACACCTTCTCCAATCCAATCCAGGATAAGGACAGGGGACCATAATGAAGTGATGCAGCTCATCAACATTGGCTAGTAAGTCCAGTGCATCATGCGATATCCTAGCTGGAAACATAGTCTCTCCCCTCTTGGGCAACATCTTCCCCCACATGTGCATCCGAGCCTCCAACATCGCCCTACGAGGTTGCCGAACAAAAGAAGGCCTCATCTCTAGAAACCTCTCAAAAAATAAACAAAAAAGCTCTGAAGAAAAAGGGAATTTTACCCTCCCTTGTGCATGAGCATGACATCTATCTAAGGCCATACAAAACTGCCGCAAAAAAATGGCAGACCACCTGACAAGCCGTGGATCATGTACTAAAGAATCAACACAATATAGAAGTGGGAAACTAATGCGTTGCTTGTCAATGGTGTTGTGTGAAATGGTCGAAATGAGAAGTGAGAGGCATTGCACGTCCTGTCTGCCAAATGCACCAATATGTAGCTGACCTCCAGGGACCTGAAACTCTGAAGGAGATAGTACATCTGCTCCAATGTATCTCTGGGAGTAAACTAACTGACTCCCTGCTACACAACCAGCTGGAATCTCTGGGAATGAGGGAAAATCTACCCCTCTCCTCGATAGCCCTATAATGAAATAAATATCCTCCTCAGTGGATGTGTACCATTGGTCAGGACCAACCTGGAAAGCCTGTTGGTGGGCATTCCACCTGCAGATAAGATGTCTCAAAAAGACACTATGGGCCTTTAGGGAAGTAGCCTCCTCATAGAACTCTAGGAGGCCTACCTGCCTTAGGAGCCCTTGGGTATCTGCTGTAATAGGGAGAGGGTACGCATCTCTCTCCCTCTCTTGTGCCTCCCACTGGTGAATAATGTCATACTGCTCCGCCTGTTGTTGCTACTGTTCCTCCTCTTCTCTCCAAATCATTGACATATTAAATAATTTTTTTATTAAATTAGACATGTATTTAGGAATATACATATATATTTTTTTTTGGAAAAAAAAACAGACTAGTCGGTGTGCCACAAAAACAGTCATGGACTAGTTCCGATGTGGCTGTTTTTTGTAGAGCATTGGAGGCGATGCCCCATATGACATAAAATGCACTGTATGAGGTGCACCTGGAATTTTTTCAAGCCCTGTTAACTATATATGGTGTCAGAAGAGTGGTGCGCTGACTAAAATATACGCCTCGATGCGTATAGTCATGTCAACGCACTGAATTCCTGACAAATTATATAGTCAATAGTGTGGTCTTTTACCCGGTTGCACCATTGACCCTGTCGAAATGCCGAATGCGGTGCACTGACAGACACCGGGGTGGATATATCCGTCAACACACCACATTGATATTCCCATGGTCAACAATGTGCCCAGTTAAATGACCACACTGCAATTTTCTTTTAAATTTTAAAATAATGCGGGGCGCCTTTCGGTACCACCCCGGAAACGGTCCGGATACAATTAGCACTAGTTGCGGTGCAGATTGTAAATTTTACAGGCATCACCGCTTACCAGTGAGAGCTGAACGGCTCATGCGCACCGTGCGAGCTGAATGGATCAAACAATTTTTTTCTTTTTTCTTTTTTAATGTTTAATTTTAATTTTATTTGAAATTCTAATCTACTAGAATGCTTAATTATGGAAAAACTAGAAAAATACCTATACATTTCTCCGTCGAGAAGGAATTTTGGCTGTAGAATTTGCAAGAGAAAATTTTCCCACCATTTTTCAAAATGCAAGCTGGAGATTGGTGGCCAATGGACAACAGTAGTGCATGCAATGCGTGTAATTGGAGCACTGATGTCAGGGCGGCTCAAAGAAGGAGAAATTGCACTGGTGCTTGAGAGCTTTGGAGTACAGAGAAAAGTGAAAAATGGGGTTTTTTGGCCGTATTTTTTTTTATTTAACGTTGTTTCGGTGCGCGGGATTTTATAGGCGCACTGGTGTGGTTTTTTAAGAACGCACCAGGAGGTTTCAGATTTGGCGTGTTGTTTTATGATGCACTAGGGCCATTACTTAACACCGCATCAGGTTGTTTCAGTTTTGGCGCGGTGTTTTATGACGCACCGGGGTGGAATAATCGTGAAGCTTTATAGTAATAGGATGCACCGGGCATGTGTGGACGGAGCGCACAGTGTCCGATGTGCTAATTTTTTGTGCAAATGGTGCTTTCTCTTATAGAGTGCACTAGTGATTGAGAGCAGAAAAGTGAAAAATGTGTTTTTTTGGCCGTAATTTTTTTTTTATTTAACCATTTTTCGGTGCGCGTGTTTTATAGGCACATTGGTGTTGTTTCATACGAACACACTAGTCCGCTTCTATTTTAGCATGGTGTTTTATGATGCACCGGTGCGGAAGAGTTTGTGTGCACTAGTGCCTTCTCTTGTAGAGTGCACCGGTAATTGAGAGCTCTAGAGCACTGAAAAAGGTGTAACATCCAGTTTTTTTGCCGTAATTTGTTTTTTAACCCTTTTCCAGTGTGCATGCTTTATAGGTGCACCGGTGCTATTTCTTACGAATGCACCAGTCAGTTTGTGTTTTGGAGCATTGTTTTATGATGCACCAGTGCGAGTTCTTAATACCGCATCGGGTGTTTTCAGTTTTGGCGTGGTGTTTTATGATGTATCGGTGCAGAAGAGTTGTGAAGCACCGATGCTCTACAGTAATATGACACATCGGGCGGGTGCTTACGGAGTGCATGTTTTCTGGTGTGCCAATGTTTTGTGTGCATTGGTTCTTTCTCTTGTAAGGAGCACCGATGCGATATCAAATGATAAGCGCACCGAGCGAAAAAAATCCGCAAAACCCTTCGCTCACCAACCTCCTCTAGTAACCTCCGCTAGAAACGGATGTATGGGGTATTTTTATAATAGGTTCCTCAAAAACATCTGCTAGAGGGTCTTTTCCTTGTAGTGTTAATTAGGCTCCTTGTTTTAAATTAATTCTTTGAATATTTATTGAAGTCGAATGCTTGTATCAACGATGCACAACGAGAATAACAATCGGATTGCAGGCGCATCAAGGCCTTAACCTTACATTTTTCCTTTGTTGAATCTAATATTATGTTGACTGCAGAGTATATTAATCAGACTTGTAGGTGCGATGAGGACTGTTGGATCTAATCGATCAATGGTGGAAGACCACATGAGAGATATCACACATCGCCAAAGATAAGGTTAAAAGTCCAGTTTGCAAGTTAATGAATTTGATTTTCAATGTGAAGTGGTACAACGGAGGTGTAGCGCGAATTGTCGAATCTGTTGGAGATCAAACGGTGGAGATTGGAGTGGAAATCTCAAATCGTAGTTTATAACATTTAACGTTAAGAGCCATGGCAAGGGAAGTTAAAAAAATTGCGACGCAAAGTGCGGGAAGCCACGTGTTGACGCGGCGCCACATCACATTGCATAGAATTTAAGATTTACACTTAATGTTTCAAGGTTAAGTCGCGGGGAATGCAAAGTGAGATTGTCCACTGATTGGTCATAGATTATGGTGGGACCCTCTGGGAAGAATTCTGCGGGTTTGCATTACGTTTTTTTTTGTGCATTGGTTTGGGCATTTGTTTAAGTATGTGTATATGATAAACACTCCGATGTTGATCGTGAAAAGTATGTATGTATTGGTTCAGGTGTATGAAAGTTTAAAACACCACTGTTGATCACACAAATTATGTATTTATTGTTCGGGTGTATGAAAGTTTAAAACATCGTTTTTGATTCGCAATGTATGTATGTGGCTAACCCTCGAGGTTAATCTCTGTTATGAATAAAGGGAAATTGTATTAAGTCTTAAATAACTCCTTTTCCGTAGCGTTATTCTGATAAATTGCAACAGGTATGCATCAAAATGTTTTGAGATATAAGTAAATTTATATGTTTTTACAAAACCCTATTTTCCATATTATTGAGATTCGCCACCATATACACGAAAATTGAGGAAAAAAATGGTAGTTTCAAATTTGTTACCTATTTTTGGCTCTAGCTTAAATCATGTGCTAGGATCCCACACATGTGATATGGGTATCTTCCAAGGCTTGTACCAGCATATTAGGCTCATGTTTCACCTAATTTACAATGCTAGAGAAAAGAAAAACATATTTTTCCTTTTTTCTCCATTTGTGCAGGTGCAGAATTAGGTACCAAACTAATTATTGAACTACCAAATTATTACAAAGCTGGTAGAGAAATAGAAATTTTTATACTTTAACATGCTTCTTGGCCACATAACCACATTATTAATCCTACATTGATAAAACCATATTAAATACACATTTAATTATTAGAAAAATAAAAATCCATCATAATTAACCACATGGTAGAAGAGGTTCATTTAATAGAAGTTTATGGTATAATGGATACAAAAAGTATCATAAATGCGGGAATATGTTTCATGAATAGAGAATTTATATACTGAATTATATGACATATTTGGAAACCAACATTCCCTCATGTCTAAGACTTTGCATGCCCTCATGCAAAAAAAATCTAGACTAGAAAGGGATGGTGGATGATATAAAGTGACAATGAAGGTAATGGCTAAATAAACATGGACTTGGAAACTTGTAAGACCATTACGAATTTTGTGGTTCTTTTCTCAAATAAGAAACAATGACTTCATCCTCTTATTGAGAGCATATGAGATAATTATTTTGTGAATGCTTTATGATGTACAAGGAAAAAACACTATAGATATTCATGTACCACAGTCATTCTTATGGTCTTACTACAATATGCATTAATGGATTCAGAAATGGGGGTTTAATGGTAGTTTAAGAAAGGTGAATATTTATGGAATAGGAAGTGGATAATCATCAAGATTCATTAAATTTTAATGGGTTAAAGAGCCTTTAAACATGTTTTACCTCAAGTATACCTTTTGAATTTTGATATGTATTGCAAGTTGCAATGGAAGTTGTATGGAGATGAATATGAGGCAAGGTAAGGATGAGAGTCCTAAATGATCTGGATTTTATGAGTGCCAATCTGATCTGTTGAAGGAAGTTGAAGAGAATGAACTGAAATATTGAAAAGTTCCCAACAACCACTCCCCCATGCTTGAGGTTTTACATATCCTCATGCAAACAAGGTAAGGTACTTAAGAAGTGAGGAGGGTTACTGAGATGGATCTAGTACAAAGGAACCTAAAAAAAAATGGGGATAATGAGATGAATACTGAATAAAAATACGTCATATCAAATTTATTAAAATGTTGTAAAACTATTATTAATCATAAAAGAAATTCCAAATCACTCATTACATATGATTTCATGAATCCTTAACAATATTATGTTCATGAAAATAAATTTAAGGGGTTATCCTTATTTGTAGGTAGAAGGATTTTTTATGATCACAATAAATGATAAACCAATGAAAAAATTAACCATTACTACCCAAATCCAAAATTCGTATAGTCATCCAAGTATTACAGATAAGCTTTTTAGTTGAGTTTTATTAATTCTCTATGATTATAGGTCCCACTTCTAAGATAATTAAAAATTATATATAGCATGAAAAACTTGTAATAGAGGTCTCAAGGATACCATAAGGACATTCTTTAGCAGAAAATTTATGGAGTTTTTTTTTACCCTTGACTTCATCCACACATGTTTCCTTTTGATTGTAACATTATAGACCAATCATCATACATAGAGACAAAAGCCCTGGTTTGGTTGACACTTATTTATGCAGAATTCCCCTTTTCCCACGAGCATCCATAACCCCAATGGGTTTGCGTAGTGGTATCAAAAGTCAGTACCCACTGCCAGCAGGCGTGCATAGCCTCAACGGGTTAACCTATTAAACCTATTTTACACTGAATTCTCTAGTCACATTTTTCCTACCATTTATTTTTATATTATTGATATTTATTTTTCAATTGGTAGATGGGGGAGCGACTTCAGAAAGCCCTTTAGAGGCATATGATGATACCTTTCATAGTGAATTTGATTACCTACATAATGTCTTAGACACATAAGGTACTTATAGGTACTCAAAGGACATAGCGTGAATGAGCCATTTTCAATGTGATATGGATGAGCCTAACTTTCACCTAAAGTCCTACCAATCATAGTTTTCATGCATGCTTTCGCTTTTAAAGTAGTGTTCCACTATGATTAGAGACTTCAATAACTCTTATGCAAGTCTTAATAAAGATGCTTTGATACCATGCTTTGGTGTTATGGTTATAGTATTCAAGTTTATTTTTCATTGGTATCCTTGTATGGACCTCTTAACTTTGTTATAATCCCCTTAGTATGTTTTGGTAATTATATTTCCAACAATTGTTTTGTATTGATAATTAGAAATCTATATGCATAATAAAAATGAAATTTCAAAAAGGGTATATCAACTATGAATAGTTTGGAATTATCATTCAATTCAAATTTTATGAAAATGATTGCTTATTCAATCATCTTTGTGAAATAATGGTCTTAAAACATGTAATTATTGATAAAGCATGAACACATCATTTTTAATAACTTAAGGAAAAAGGAAAGATGTCATCAAATACTCCCCTAAGTGTTCCATTCCATCAACGAAGATGTATTTTTCACTTTTGAAAATATTCTTCCAGTATTTAAGCATCCCAAATGAACAATATCCTTGAATCCTACTTTGTCTTGCAAAATTGAAAATTGGTACCAAAATTATGGGTATTGATAAGCTAAAACAAGGTACCAGACAATTGATATGAAATACCAGACAATGTGTCAATGTAATCATTTCCAACTTCACATAATATTCCAAACATAATGCCATAACTTACTTTATTGAAAATAAAAACTAGAAACAATTCTAAAAATAAATAATGAGTGGGAAAAAAATTAATAGTTGAACCATGTTGTTATTTGAAATAAGATTGAGGTACAATCTTCATTAAAACAATACGTAGCTGAAAGAGACCTCAACAAAAATATGAAATAGGAACATAGATCTCCCATTTTCAACTAGTTGTTTTTTTAACCATTAACATTCCCACTTATACAACAAAAAAAAAAGATGAAAAATATGTGCATTATATTTTTATAACTAAACTAACTACTATATGAAACATTTATTTATTATTGGCGAGCCCTAGTATTTCCCCAAGAGTGTTGCAACTCCCAAGGGCTACTCATATATACAAATCACTCGGGGTTCATACAAACTTAGAGGTGACAATGTTATATGCACAACATATGGATTCTACTCATGCCACCCTCAACTCTGTCTTATGGTCAGTAGTACTTCTAGGCCATTCCTTCTATTTGATTAAGGTGCATCTAGCTAATGTAATTTAGAGAATTTATTGTAGTCTAAGACAAAGAGAATGTATATCAAACTCCTACTCGCAATTGACAGTGAAAGAAAAGCATAAACAATTAATATAGTTGCAAAAAAGGAAACTATGCTATGGCAATAATTCATCTAGATATATACTTATTTGTGGAAAATAAACTATTATATCATCACACACTTCATGAAAGCATAAAAAAATCCTATTTATTGTTTCATTAAACTTGTACTTTCATTTGAAATTCAATCTAATTCTGAAATGAAATAATACCCTAATGCCTACTTGTTTTTGCAGTAAGGAAGGAAGGAGATTTGGAGTGGACTAAGAGTCTCTTATAACCATGAATTCAGATATGGTGGTCAATTTCATCCTATTCTAGGATAAGAGGGAAAAAATGAGCTAAACTGGAGTGAAGAGGTGACCTATAGCGCTGCTACCGGATGTCTTGAAGTCTACAGGAAAAATGACGAGAGGTTTTTAAGGATGAAAAAGGTGCAAAGAAGGTGTGGAAATGTGAGAGAAGGTGAAATGGGGTGAGGGAGAGGTAGCCAACACCTACATCCAAACTCAGAACCCTTGGGAGGCTTGTTTTTCACTTGGTAGGTTGCTCACGGTGGTGGTGAAGGTAGTTTCACAAATCAGGGTTTTAGTGGTTGATTTGGAGGTTGGAGAGGAGGATGGATGAGATGGATATGATCATTTCTCTATAGTTGTAGACAACCCTGCAATCACTACACACATTCATGCATTTATTATTGACAAAATAACATGTTAACAAGTGGAAAAGATGATTTGAATGGGAAAACCCTACTTAATCTATGCTAAAATCTAGTCTAACACAAATCCAACTCCTAAATTGCAGTAAGCATATTATGAGCATGATAATAACACTACCTACGTTAATAAGAAAACATATGGGCCAACTACTTTTGATATGTCGTTGGAGATCCTTCTCCTCAAGCTGCCATGAGAGAGGTGAGGAAGAGAGGCTAGAAGCATACTTTTGATGGATTTTTTATGTTGCTAGAATGTAAACAGACTAAACAAGATGTTGAAACATAAAGATAAAATATAAATACACAAGAGGGACTTAGCTAATGGATTGGGCCCTAACCTAAAAGCTTGAGCCCTCTGATATTAAATCAATGATGCAACAAGCAACTTTTCATTATCATTGCATAAAAATTTCTAGTACATCATATGGAAGTAAGAAATAACACTAAGTTAGAGCTCAAGAGCTACCTAGATGAATACAAAGTTTGAATCCTAATGAGCTCTTGCATATGATTATTTATACAAATGGGTAAGTACCAACAAATCCCTAAAAATTAGGAATAAGTCCTCCTTGATCTCGAGAAGGGTGGAGCTTGGATCCTCATAATTGTCACCTTTCTTGGCTACATTTTCATTCTAGCTATTGGAAGAGATATCGATGTGATATTGGTTGATTGAGAGATTTAAGGAGGTGAAAAACCTCCTACAATCTCTCCTTGTTGTCTGCTCCGAGCCCTTCGGTGGAAAATATCTCAAAAATAGCTTTATTTCCTACAGTTAATTCAGATCAGGCAACAATACATTTAAAACATCATACACCCTTCTCATTAAGCATAATATGACAAAAATGTAAATAAATGTGAGAGAGAGGTAACTTAATAGTTGAAGTATGGCATTTTAACCCCTTAAAATATACCTAATGATGGACCTCATCAATTATCATAATCCACTTGAGAAAAATAAATTCCTCTCCTCAAGTATATGAGTATTTCCAATGTAACCATGTGTGTAACAGGTATAAAAATGCATTCATAATCAATTTTAGAATATTATCTTCAATGCGTACCTTAGAATGAATAACTAGTTGTTTTAATGGTGATGTCAACAAGTAAGGAAGAATGAAGGAGTGGTATGGCCTTATAGTTACTTGAAACCAACTTTCAATAAAATAAAAATGCTCTTGGTTGACCTCTTTATTTGGGTCATTTAGCATATCCTCATTTTTCATGCCATGCAGATCTTCTAACATTAGATGATTATACTCATTTGGGCTCAGAGGATCCACAGATAGGCATGTAAAAAATTATTCAATCTCAGGTTCTAATGGTTACTCTCCATTGGATGCGGTCCATGATTATTTTAGTTTCTTTGACAATATTGCAAGGATGAAGACCTTCCTGTGGATGTGGTTCATGGATTTTTTGTTCTTCTATCACTTCTAGAGAGGCAGATAAGTTCTTTATTGTTGTTAATATTTTTTCTTCCTCAGAAGTAGAGATCCCAGCTGTTGATAGGATTTGAGAGATTTCTCCCAAAATCTTGATAATACTTGAGTATTACTTTGTCAGTTGTTAATCCTTGTCCTACACATGGATTATTATATGGAGTTCCTTATTAAAAATCCTAAATAAATAAGAAGGAAACACACTTTAAGCAAATGTGAGCAAACCAATCAAGTACTTGAAGTGCCACCATGTTACTAAGACCTTGTTTTCACCAAGTTATTTGTTCACACAAGTTAGGCTTCTCTTATTTTCATGAATCAATCTAAAGGAAAATAAAATTGAAAAGAAAAGGAAATAAACATGAGGATTTGGATCCTACCTTTAATTCTACACATATAAAAAAGAAACTAGAAAATTAATTAGAGACAACCAGATTTGGGAGGAACCCAAACAAAAGATAATGTGTGGCTCTCCACTCATGTCTTACCATATTTCTTTTCCCTATAGTTTCCCTACAATGACGATCACGTAGAAAAATTGTGAAAGAAACTATGATCTAATCCCTTTAGCAGCTCCCCGACAATGACGGTAAAAATGTTGGTGGAATTATATGTATTATAATTCCAAAATTAATTATCAATTCATGATCGTAAAAATTATAGGCGCAAAGAAAATAAATGCAAGATTAGAGCCTATTCTAAGATATTATAACAATTAACACTAGAAGGAACTAATCACTAAGGATTATAACTTGTCACTCAACTGTGGGATTCTAATTCCTATCATGTTTCAAACCACAATCTTTCATTAACAACAAACAATGTTCATGTGGTTTTATGTATGTAGCTTATTAGGTCTTGAGACTTCCGTGGTTCTAATACTATAGTTTTGCATACAAAATATCATTAAACATGTTGTAAAAAATACAAAAAATAGAAAACTAAATGTGGGAAACTATAGGCAAAATCATGCCAAGTAAAGAAATAAAAGAGATAATTACTTAAAATTAAAACAAGCTCTAAGGAATCATGCATTGGGACATACGGAGAACTCAGTATTATGAAGTTTCAAACATATTGTATGATTATTCATGGGTATTTAACTCAAGTTTCCTGTCCTTCAATGGATTCCAATGGTTTTACAAATTGCTATAAATTAAAGCAAATTGAAAATCCAAACTGAAATGGAAACTAAAGTGTAGAAATATAATGTCACTAAGAACCAAAAGCAATCAAAACAAACTGCAACAAATGTAAATTTATAAATCCTAAATTCAATCTCTCCACAATCAAGTAAATCGAAACTAATATGAAGAATGAAATATATGAGAGAAATATATTAAATTTCATAAATCTACATACGAGAATGAAATTCTTATATGATGGGACGCAAGAGAATTAATAAATATAATTATGTAATAAAGGGTTGAATGTAAAATGAATCTTAAATTATTCACCCAAAACATAATTAAGGGAATAAAAGAGAGGAAGGGAGGAGAAAATAGAATAAATACAAAATCTCTTTGTAATAGGAAATTCAATTAAGAACACAATCTTGTCAAAGAGGAATTGGAAAGAAGATAAAATGAACACTTTGTTTTCTGTCCTTGAAAAGATTGTTTATATGTGATATTACTTATAAATTTCTTTCATTTCTTAGGCAAAAAATATAGAATGGAAGAGTGTAAATTATATATGCAATCAAATGTTTAAAACAAGATCTTAATCCCACAGATTTTTTTTTTTTTAATGGAATGGAATTCAATTCCTAAACCTACAGAGAATTACTAAAAACTAAATTTGAAGAATGAAAGTGAATAGATATGAGTTTTATCTGACATAAATTCATTGCAAAATAAAACTAAATTGCTAGACGTAAGAATAATCTACAAAACACATGAGGAATAGCAACACTTACCCAGACTTAGGGGACCTTCCCAGGAAATTAGTGATGCTAAGAAAAACTCAGATCAAGCTAAGAATATGTACCACAATTTAACAACCATCAATTCTTTATTAACATAAAAAACTCAGTTGCAAATCAACTCTCTAAATATCTCCAAATACTAATCATTGATATCCTCTATTATAATAATGAAAAACCTCCTTCCTCTGCCCTTTGAGGCTTTATTTATACATAAAATCCATTGAGTAAGGATAATATCCAAAATACTAAACTCATCAAACAAATTTACAACTTTAGAGGAAAATCTGAGAAATTTGATTTGTGTGTAATTTTATACAAATTGGTGTTAAAGAACAGGCCATATCTTCTCGCCTGTTGTACATATTTACTCCTGCATGTAAATTTTAGGTCTGCCACCTTTTTCAAATTTCTTTCAGACCTCTGCCGTGGCTTAAGATCCTGATGCTCCTGCTTGATTTTACCATCTTCACCCAAAATGCATTATCCGAAGGTTTAAAACCCGCTATCAAAATTATATTAAGCTGAAGCCCCAGGGCCTTAGCCCCCTTTTATTGTCGTTATCACATGACCCGAGCCCAGAAACCACAGGCTATAGGGAAAGGAGCTCAATCATAAATTTTTCGGGGGCGATAGCAACCGTCCGATCAAATTAAATCAACGGAGCGACGATCGTCCTATAAGGTGGACCCCCCACGCGCAGAAAACCGGCGGTATAATCCCGCACCGCTTCCACCAAGCCGACGGTTTTTGACCCAAGACCAACGATTCCATTTAGAGCATGCCGCGTGTCTTTGGTACGGGCCCTAAATCCATTTTCCCCGTGCGTTAAAGATTGAACCAGGGCCGGGTAGCGGAATCCATCCACGCCGTAGGATCTGCCGATCTCCATCTGATGGCAGATATGTGCCAGAGCTGCTCACTCGTTAACGTATGTTCGCCGTGATCTGTGGCCCACCATTGCGTTGCTCTCGTCGCCTCCCAACCGTCGATCCGTCTTCCAAGATCCGACGACCAGAAATTAGTCTCCTCATCTGTTGACTTCGCTGCCACGCCAACCCTCCACCTGTCCCCCGTACATCCACGTGTTTCAGCCTCGCGCATCCATAATATTCCTCCACGCTATATATATATGTGTGTGTGTGTGTGTGTTTATATGTGTTTTTATTCGCATTCGCCGTTCTTCAGTCACCGTCTCCAACAGTGTTACGTAAAAAATCCGCATTTCGTTTATTCGTCAAAGCCCTCATCATGTTTACCCCGCCACCTTTCGTCTGCTTGTTATCTGTTCATGTCCACGACATCATTATCATCTCCACCTCCATGCTCCTTGCCTCCGAGTCTGTTTTCTCTAATTTTTAGTGGGTTTTGCAGGTTTTAAAATAACAACAAGGCGCTTTATCTGTGGCCTCTGTTGCAGAGGTTAAGAGCATGTCAAAGAACGATATTTTGCTGGCGAAATTTAAAGAAGAAGCGGAGGGTAGGTGTGTGAAATGACCATCATTGAAGAGAATGAAGATATGGATCTACCTTTGCCCATTAATGATCCAAGGTTTAAATTCAAAGCTAAGGTTGGGAATTACGTCTGTGAGTACGGACTATCTCGAGGTTCTTACGGCGGAGATTTTCCCCTCGACAAAAGGCAGAACATTGTATATATTTTATTATTTGTGTCATGTTTATAAGGAGATTTTCATCTCCCAGCATTTATTTCTAGAGACAGATTGTAAAGTACAGTCATTTATAGTTAGTCATTCATAGAGTGGGCGTGAATTTTTTCCGCCAAATTATTCAAATTGAGTCATTAAATGTGTTCCATCTACCTCCGTCTCTAGAATTCTCTATCTTTTCTATAAAAGCCCGAAAAACAGACATTGTAAGGGTTCCAGATTTCTATCAACAAACTGTGCAGTGAAAAGGCTTTTGTATACATTTTGTAATATTTCTGTATGAAGGTTCAGAGCCCGTAGGGTCTCAGTGAGGAGGAGTTTTAACTGTAATGAGGATTCTGGTCTTTGGTATCTCACAGTATGTAATCTTCTCTTATGTGTTAATACAATATCTCGTTTCATGCTATTTTTCTTCTTGTATCATGTTCTAGAATGCGAGTGGCTCACTAGTTTGCAGTAAGGATTCATCCTTGTTGGTGCCCTTTCTGGAATTAGTCAAGCGCTTTAAATAGGCCTAGTCATGATATACTGTTCCATGTTCATCTCTTCCATATTTTCTGCTATATTAGTTACTGGAGGAGGGTGCTTTTAAAACGCCATTGTCATATAAGGATTCATAAATTAATATGCCCTTATGTGGTTCTGTTGTGTATCTGGGTATCAGTCTCATGTTAACTAATATCTCCTCTATGTTTCCTCACTGCACTCACTTTCTGATATTTGATTTTTGTGGTATATTATCTGAACTGGCCCTCTTTACAGTAAGTTGTCTCTTAACTGTCTGATGCCTTTGTATTGGAGTTTTACATGATGTCCCTACACTATTCTTATCTTTGTGTCAGCTTCTGAGAGAGTTTGGTCCCATTCAAAACTTATTTCCTTGTTCAAACAAGAGATAGTAAGTGAGCTCTTGGACTGACAATCCAAACTATATGAAGAGCTCCTTGCTATATTAAGATGTCCTAGGCACTGGTCTATGGCAACTCTAGGCTGTCTCTAGGGGGTGACAAAACTGTCCACAACATCTTTATGGCACCGTTGCCGGGGACGAATTCAAGAATATCAGTTTCCCTGGGCCTCGACAAATTGTTTTCACTCTCTAATCAGGTGAGCACAGAGAGTTGAAGAGTTGCATATCTCTCACCTTGGCGACTCCACTGTTCTTTATTTGATAAATTTTATTGGTAGTCCTAGCTTCTCGAAAGCCACATTTGAGGTCAGATACATCACAGTCGAAAACACCTTACATGTATGACCCAGAAAAGATCATTCATAAAAGAGTTTGGAAGGAGAGGAAGTCAGTTCATGCTAAAAACCCTGAATATTCCGTTGAAGATTATCCGCCCTCTTCTTCTCAAGAAGTTAGAACAGAAAACCCCGAGTTTTACTCAGAAACTCCACGTAGAGGAAGTACCTGGATTGAAGAAGATTCTCATCCTACTCCCGAGGTTGAGGAAATTAAAGAGGTCACAGAAGTAGCTGCTGTTAACCGTGAACTATTCCCATCCACCCCTCAGGCTTCTGTGCAATATATTCCCATTGTTATTCATACTCCACTTCCTCCTACTCCCCTCCCTTCATTTGTTTTTCAAACTGTTGTACAACCCCCGCCTCCCCCAATGGCTAATGTTCCTGCTTTTCTATTGAACAAATACGCTCTTCTGGCCTTACCCTAAGTGCTAAACGATATGCCACAGGATTACCTGAAGATTCTGCCGAGATTTAATGGTGAAAATGAAATTGATGCTCAGAAACATCTTGAGACCTTCTGCTCTTTTGCAGAGAACTTAAATGTTGAACACCTCGATGTGGTCTTGAGATTGTTTGTGCAGTCTTTGGAAGGGGAAGCCAGAAAATGGTTCAAGACATTGGGGAACCATTCAATAACCACCTGGGATATTATGGAGAATACTTTTCTCAGAAAATTGGGGGAAAAGAAAGATCATGGTCAATGTCTTACTGAGTTTAATACTATGAAGAAGAAACAGAATGAAGGAGTGTCAGAATTTATTAAAAGATTCAACAAGTTATATCTGAGCCTGCCTCCTGAAATGAAGCCCCATGAAGCCGCTGCAAAGATAATTTTTATAGCAGCCTTTGATTTTGACTTTGGATTCTCGTTGAGAGAAAGAAAACCTGCCACTTTAGATGATGCACAGTCAGATGCTCTGGAATTGGAAGCAAAATTTGCCTCCACTGGGAAACTGAAGGGGAAAATTGAACAAGATACTAGGAGGAAAGGCAAAGAAGAGGTTTCCACCTCTAATCAGGAAAAAGATTTAGATAAAATGGATGAAATAAGAAAAATGATTAAGAAGATGGTCAAGCTTGAATTGGAAGCTAAAAATGCAGCTCCCAAGAACTATTACAATGCTCCAAACAGAGGATACAATCCTCAGTATAGAAGACCCCCATTGCAGATATTGCCGAGAGAAGCAAAAGAACAACAAGACCAGGTACCTCATCCCTTGTACCTGGAAGGACCAGCAGATGACTCCACTGGATATGCAGCTTATGGATTAGAAGATTCAAATATGACTTTTTCAAATACTGATGATATGGATTGCCCATTGCAAGACGAAGACGAAGAAGCAGAGATTGATCATTATTGTAAGCAATTTGCTGATTTCATGCAAGCACAATTCAATGTAAAATATGATCTCAGATTTTCAAGGAAGAGGACCAGAACTCAAGATCAAGAAGAGGAGCCACCTCAGAAAGAAGCATCTGCTCAGAAGGAATCAGCAACAAAGAGAAACATAGAAAAAGGTAAGAATCCTCTAAATACTCCCTTGCAGTCCAATGATCAGATTCCTTCTTCTTCAAAAATAGTCAGTCTTCCTAATGCTAAGCCTGTGTCAAAAGAAGTCAAATCTTCAGTTGAAAATAAGGAGTCAAAAGAAGTTGTGATAGAAAAGCCTCCTTCTGCTTTCAATTTGCAAAAAGAACTTGAGAAGATTAAGATTCCTGTCCCCTTAACAAAATTATTAAAACAACTTGTATATCAGTCCCAAGTTACTTCCTTCATACTCCCTCCTGAAATACCAATTGCACCTGATAGTCTAAATCTTCAAGAAGAAAGACCCATGGTAGTCTTTGGCCCACATGTCGAGGAGATAGACCCCTCTACTCCTCCCTTTTACGTGTCCCTAGTTATTCATGACCTGCTGTTACACAATTGTATGTTAGATTCTGGGGCTTCCCATAATCTTATGCCTTTGTCTGTCATGGAACAACTAGGACTACAGATTACAAGACCATACAAAGATCTATACTCATTTGATTCTAAAAGGGTTAAATTCTTGGGAATGATTAAAGATTTAGTGGTCAATTTGGCCCAAATTCCAGCAAAGAGTGTGGTCATGGACATTGTGGTTGCTGATATCCCAGCCTGCTTTGGCATGCTGCTGTCAAGGTCCTGGGGTACAAAGATTGGGGGGTCAATTAAATTGGATTTAACCTATGCTACTGTCCCAGTCTTTGGAGGTCAGGAGAGGAGGTTATACAGGGAGACTAGATTTGTTAAAATGGTAACTAAGGCTGACTGCTCAGAGAACTCTCCAATTTATAAAAAAGAGGGAGACTTCTCATGTTTGATGTTAGAAGAAAATCAAAATTATGTTCATGAGCCTCTCTTTGGTCAAGTCCAAGCTGAGCAGCCTAAAGGAGATCAAGAATTAGAAATTTGGACTTTGCATTTTGATGGGGCAAATTCAAGGGAAGGTAATGGAGCTGGGATATTGTTGATCTCTCCTACAGGAAAATGGGTGCCACTGTCTTTTAAATTAGAGTATGAGGCTACAAACAGTGTAGCTAAATATGAGGCACTATTATTGGGACTGCAGACAACTAGAAACATGGGCATCCAATGTTTAAAAGTCTTGGGAGACTCTGAGCTAGTGGTAAGGCAGATCAAAAATGAATGTCAAACTAAGCACCCTCGGCTCAGAGCATATAGAAACGAAGTATGGGACATCATAGAAAATTTCTTCTCAGCATTTAACATACAGTTCATGCCCAGGGAGCAAAATAGAATAGCAGATTCTCTTGCTGTAGCTGCCAGTACATTCCGTCCTCTCCAGAACCCGCTTCTAAGATATGAAGTGGAGGTACGTTACAGACCATCCATTCCAGATAATATTAAGCATTGGCAGGTGTTTGAAGATGATGAACAGATGAAGAGATTCATGGAGACAGTGGGAGAATTCTCCAACATGGAGATTGATGATAATGAGGAGGAAGAAGTTGAAAATATTGCAGAAAACAGATGGGAAGAAAGAATAGCAGGAAATAAGGTGCTACAGCTGAAAGGAAATGTTATACCTAGAGGTCTGGTGCCTCTAGAAATACTGTTTAACAAAGATGATATTCCATTGCAGCCAAACAAGATGACAGAAGAAGATCAAGTGGGAGATTTGAATCTGGGTACTTATGCTGATCCCAAAATTGTCAAATTATCTAAAAGAGTCCCAAAAGAATACAAAGAAAAATATTTGAAGTTGTTTCAATATTATAAAGATGTATTTGCTTGGTCCTATCAGGACCTAAAATTTTTTGATGTAAATATAATGCAACTAAGATTCCATTGAGGGAGGATGCAAAGCCATATAAGCAGAAACTCAGATAGATGAATCCTCTGCTGCTTCCCTCTATTGAAAAAGAAGTCAAGAAGCTACTGAAAGAAAAAATAATTGTGCCGTTGAGGTACTCAGAATGGGTAGCAAACCTTGTTCCTGTTCGAAAGAAAAACGGAGAAATAAGGCTGTGTGTAGATTTCAGGAATTTAAATAGAGCATCATTGAAAGATAATTATCCACTGCCTAAGATGGACCACATCCTGCAGAAAGTAGTGGGAGCATCCAGAATGTCCATGATGGATGGTTTTTCTGGTTATAATCAGGTAGCTGTATTTCCAGAGGATCAGAAGAAAACTGCATTCACTACACCATGGGGAACCTTTATGTATGCCAGGATGCCTTTTGGATTAATTAATGCAGGAGCTACTTTTCAGAGGGCAATGGACATAGCCTTTGTTGGAGAACAGGACAAGTTTTTGGTGGTATATCTTGATGATATCATAGTGTTTTCAAAGAATGATGATGAGCATATTGAACATTTAAGAAGAACTTTTGAAAAATGCAGAAGGTATGGCCTTTCTCTCAATCCTCAAAAATCCTTGTTTGCATTAGATGAGGGAAAACTCTTAGGGCACATTGTAACAAAAGATGGTGTGAGAATAGACCCGAAGAGAGTTGAAGTAATAAATAGTATTCCTCTACCCAGGAATAAGAAGGAAGTACATGTGTTTTTAGGCAGAATCAATTTTTTGCGAAGATTTATTCCTAACTATGCTGAGATAGTTAGGCATATAACTGATATGTTGAAGAAGGAGAATGAAGTAAGATGGTCCCAGGAGTCTAGAGATGCATTCACAAGGATAAAACAGGCATTTGCTGAAGCTCCTGTGCTAGTTGGACCAGATTACAGTAAGCCTTTTATGATCTTTTCATTTGCTTCACCCCAAACAATTGCAGGAGTATTATTACAGAAAAATGAAGAGGGATATGAATAGCCTATAGCTTTCTTCAGTCAAGTGCTTTATGATGCTGAATTGAAATATAATATATTGGAGAAGCAGTCATATGCCCTGGTAAAGTCCCTTAAAGCTTTTAGAGTATATGTTTTGCAATCTCATGTTACTGCATATGTTCCCACAGTAGCTGTTAAAGACATTCTTGTTCAGGGGGACAACGAAGGTAGAAGAGGAAGATGGATTGCAAAAATTTAGGAGTATGATTTGGACATAAGGCCTACTAAGTTGATTAAAGGACAGGGACTTGCTAAGATGTTATTTGAATCAAATCATCAAGCCTTGGGCATTAATTTATTCATCATAGCAAATGAAGAATCTGAGAAAGGAGAAGAGCAGCAAGGACTAGAGATGGCTACTCAAAAGACACATATGAAATATCTAACTAGTCCTTGGTATAAAGAAATAGTTGAATATATTTTAACACTTAGCTGCCCTCCAAGTTGTGATAAGGTAAAATATAGAGCCGTAAGAATGAAATCTCAGAAATACATAATTGCCAATGGACAGCTATATTGGAGAGACCCTTCAGGTATATTACTGTTATGCCTCACAGAAAATGAAGTGGAGGATATATTGACAGAGTTCCATGAGGGAATATGTGGAGGGCATTACAGCTGGAGGGAAACAGCTCATAAAATCCTGAAGGCTGGTTTTTACTGGCCAAAATTGTATACAAATACTTTTGCTTGGGTCAGAGCATGTGACAAATGCCAAAGGTTTGCAGAAAGACAGAAATTAGCAGCCTTGCCCTTGATTCCTATTCATGTAAATGAACCATTTCAGAAATGGGGATTAGATTTTATAGGAGAAATACATCCCCCATCAAGTGGCCAATATAAATGGATATTAAGAGCCACATATTACTTTACAAAATGGGTGGAAGCCATACTTACAAGAAATGCTATAGATGCTGTGATAATGAAGTTTATGGAGGACAATATCATATCTAGGTTTGGCTGTCTTGCCAGGATTGTAACTGATAACGCACAGGCTTTCAGGTCTGCTAGGTTTGTGAAATTTTGCCAAAGGTATAACATCATCCTGACTCACTCTACAGCATACTATCCACGGGGAAATGGTCTAGCAGAATCTTCTAATAAAACCCTGGTGAGGGCCCTGAAGAAAAAAATCAGTGAAAATCAGAAGAACTGGGACTCCCAATTAAAGTTCGCTCTATGGGCGAATAGGATAACCAGTAAAAGAGAAACAGGGAAATCTCCTTATGAGCTGGTATATGGAAGAGCAGCTGTGTTTCCTGTGCAATTGGCATTGCCGGTAGCACGCTTTATGCAGGAAAGCCAGGAAGAACCAGATGACATGATCAGGAGGATTAATCAGCTAGTAGAATTGGAAGAAACACGGAACCAGGTTAACCAGAGATTAATAGAATATCAAGAGAAAATGAAGAATGTATTTGATCAGCATGCAAAGGATAGAAAGTTTCAAGTTGGTGACCTGGTTCTCATATGGGATGTTCGTAGAGCAGAGAAGGGCAAGCATGCTAAGTTTGATCCGCTGTGGTTTGGTCCATTCAAGATAGTGAATCAAGGGCAAAATAATACCTTCATGTTGGAAAACCTACAGGGTGATTTGTTGGACGCCCCTGTGAATGGCCAATTTCTCAAACCATACTTTCAATTCTGACCCAGGTTGGGAATGCCTGATTGTATTATATTGTATATAAGTTGTTTTAGTTTTTATTTTCATAAAGAGAGAACACTAGCAATTACCTGAGGCTCACGCGCAGTGGAATGGAAAAACAGAATGAAATATTCAGTGGTCTGCGTGTTCTCGACATGTCCGAGGACGAACATGTCGTCCCTAGATGGAGCCGATGTTGTACATATTTACTCCTGCATGTAAATTTTAGGTCTGCCACCTTTTTCAAATTTCTTTCAAACGTCTGTCGTGGCTTAAGATCCTGATGCTCCTGCTTGATTTTACCATCTTCGCCCAAAATGCATTATCCGAAGGTTTAAAACCCGCTATCAAAATTATATTAAGCCGAAGCCCCAGGGCCTTAGCCCCCTTTTATTGTCGTTATTACATGACCCGAGCCCAGAAACCACAGGCTATAGGGAAAGGAGCTCAATCATAAAGTTTTCGGGGGCGATAGCAACCGTCCGATCAAATTAAATCAACGGAGCGGCGATCGTCCTATAAGGTTGACCCCCCACATGCAGAAAACCGGCGGTATAATCCCGCACCGCTTCCACCAAGCCGGCAGTTTTGGACCCAAGACCAGCGATTCCATTTAGAGCATGCCGCGTGTCTTTGGTATCGGCCCTAAAACCGTTTTCCCCGCGCGTTAAAGATTGAACCAGGTCCGGGTAGCGGAATCCATCCACGCTGTAGGATCTGCCGATCTCCATCTGACGGCGGATATGTGCCAGAGCTGCTCACTTGTTAACGTATGTTCGCCGTGATCTGTGGCCCATCATTGTGTTGCTCTCGTCGCCTCCCAACCGTCGATCCGTCTTCCAAGATCCGACGGCCAGAAATTAGTCTCCTCATCTGTTGACTCCGCTGCCACGCCAACCCTCCACCTGTCCCCCGTACATCCACGTGTTTCAGCCTCGTGAATCCATAATATTCCTCCACGCTATATATATATGTGTTTATATGTGTTTTTATTCGCATTCGCCGTTCTTCAGTCACCGTCTCCAACAGTGTTACGTAAAAAATCCGCATTTCGTTTATTCGTCAAAGCCCTCATCGTGTTTACCCCGCCACCTTTCGTCTGCTTGTTATCTGTTCATGTCCACGACATCATTATCATCTCCACCTCCATGCTCCTTGCCTCCGAGTCTGTTTTCTCTAATTTTTAGTGGGTTTTGCAGGTTTTAAAATAACAACAAGGCGCTTTATCTGTGGCCTCTGTTGCAGAGGTTAAGAGCATGTCAAAGAACGATATTTTGCTGGCGAAATTTAAAGAAGAAGCGGAGGGTAGGTGTGTGAAATGACCATCATTGAAGAGAAAGAAGATATGGATCTACAGAACCCTCCAGAGAGAATCAAGGGACACTTTGCCTTGCATTAATGATCCAAGGTTTAAATTCAAAGCTAAAGGTTGGGAGTACAGTACAAAATTGCAGACTATCTCAAGGTTCTTACGGCAGGAGATTTTCCCCTCAGCAAAAGGCAGAACATTGTATATATTTTATTATTTGTGTCATGTTTATATGGAGATTTTCATCTCCCAGCATTTATTTCTAGAGACAGATTGTAAAGTACAGTCATTTATAGTTAGTCATTCATAGAGTGGGCGCGAATGTTTTCCGCCATTGTATTCAAATTGAGTCATTAAATGTGTTTCATCTACCTCCTTCTCTAGAATTCTGTATCTTTTCTATAAAGGCCCGAAAAGAGGACATTGTAAGGGTTCCAGATTTCTTTTAGCAAACTGTGCAGTGAAAAGGCTCTTGTATACATTTTGTAATATTTCTGTATGAAGGTTCAGAGCCCGTAGGGTCTTTGGCATATGAGGATGAGCAGGAATCAACAGAATAAAATTCTGCCTTGCATTCTGATAACAAGATGGGCCTTCTTATGTTAACAATATCTCTTATTCTATGCTATCTTCTTGTATAGTGTTCTAGAATGCGAGTGGCTCACTAGTTTGCAGTAAGGATTCATCCTTGTTGATGCCCTTTCTGGGATTAGTCAAGCGCTTTAAATAGGCCTAGTCATGATATATTGTTCCATGTTCATCTCTTCCATATTCTCTGCTATATTAGTTACTTGAGGAGGGTGCTTTTAAAACGCCATTGTCATATAAGGATTCATAAATTAATATGCCCTTATGTGGTTCTGTTGTGTATCTGGGTATCAGTCTCATGTTAACTAATATCTTCTCTATGTTTCCTCACTGCACTCACTTCCTGATATTTGATTTCTGTGATATATTATTTGAACTGGCCCTCTTTACAGTAAGCTGTCTCTTAACTGTCTGATGCCTTTGTATTGGAATTTTACATGATGTCCCTACACTATTCTTATCTTTGTGTCAGCTTCTGAGAGAGTTTGGTCCCATTTAAAACTTATTTCCTTGTTCAAACAAAAGATAGTAAGTGAGCTCTTGGACTGACAATCCAAACTATATAAAGGACTCCTTGCTATATTAAGATGTCCTAGGCACTGGTCTATGGCAACTCTAGACTGTCTCTAGGGGGTGACAAAATTGTCCACAACATCACCCATGGTGTATTTTGGGAACATTTTTCTATGGAGCCTAATTTTTAATATTATCAACAAAATATCTCTCGTAATTTCCTGATTCAATTCCATGGCGAATGAAATCGTCCGTGAAGTTGGTTGTTTAGATACTTTTTCCAATCTTGGGTTTCCAATTTTTTGTACAAATCTGCTTCGAAGAACCAGCTGTAACTTTTAAACATTATGGTATTTTTGGAAATGATTTAATATATAATTAAATTTCTATGTTTAAAAAAAAACCATTTTCCATATTCTTGAGGGTCACCACCATATTTACGGAAATCAAGGCAGAACATGGCAGTTTCAAAATTGTTTCCTATTTTTGGCTCTAACTTAAATCATGTGCTAGGATCTCACATGTGTGAGTTGGGTATATTCCAAGTCTTGTACCAACATATTATGTCCATGCGGCACCTAATTTACCATGCTATAGAAAATAAAAACATATTTTATAATTTTGACTTTTTTCTCCATTTGTGTAGGTGCATAATTAAGTACCGAACTGCTGAACTGGTACCGAACTTCCAAATTGTTACATAGCTAATAGATAAATAGATATTTTAATACTCAAACATGCTTCTTGGCCACATAACCACATTATTAAACCATCATTGATAATACCATATTAAAGACACGTTTAATCCATCATAATTAACCATAGGGTAGAAGAGTTTCATTTAGTGGAAGTCGATGGTATAATGGCTGTAGAAAGTATCATAAATGCGGTAATATGGCTCATGAATAGAGAATTTATATACTTGATTATATGACATATTCATAACCCAAAAAATCAACTTCACAAGTTGCTCGAATGAATGGATAGAAGCAACAGGTAATGTATGACACAATTTCTTAACACGACCTTCAAATGTGAGGGTGAACAATCTAGCCATGAAATCCTTGAAATGTATTCCATTGGAAATTCAAAAATGGGAAAATTGAAACAGATGTTCATGAAGATTTAATTCACCATCTCCTTCAAAATTAAATTTGGACAGGTTATGAATAACTTCTGAGGGGATGGTTAGATCAAGATCTTTAGAAAAAAATCCTAGGATTGTGATTTTAAAAAGAGACATTTTGAATAAGAGATTCAAAGAATAATTAACAGTCACAACCTATAATCTAGCCCTCCTTATAGTTCCATTTTGTTTATGGTGGTATAAATCCATAAACTAAGGGGGTCTTCCGATGTGAATTCCCAATTAGCTCTCACACTATTTGGAGTAGGAGCCCCATCCAAAGTATCAACACGACTACCATGTATTCTTATAGAATTGCTTTGACTACAAAGTTCAAAAAGAGAGAGTAATAAACATGTATATTTAGATCAACAAGTGAGTATGCCTTGTGAAATTTTTAACTACAGAAAGTATCAAGGTCCTTCTACCGAAAGGGAAGAGAAAAGTGGGTCCTTTAAATATAAGTAATAGTACTAATATAGAAAAGGCACACAAGCATATACATATGAATGAATCGTTGATCAACAAACAAAACAGTTCACAAGGAAGCAACCATTATTAAGGAAAATGAAACGCACCAACAATATAAGTACCAAATTCACCTAAATAGTTCAATTTCCTTAGTACATATGAAAACAACATGCATCACAAACATTCAAAGAATATTCTTACAATATTCACGACATATGCATGAAATCATGTTGGCTCAATGATCTTCTTAATTAAGTAAAAGTTTCAAGATACATCAAGACAATGAACACCACTATACCTAGTAGGAGGAGCCATGGTGAAAAATTAATTTTCATAAACAGTGAGTGTGTATATATAGAAAATGGGGTGTTTATTCACCTCCCTTGTGACCCTTGGATTGCCCTTGTGACTGTTTGACTTCTCTATGACCTTTTGACTTCCTACATGACTTTTTAGATTGGTGAGCCATGGTATTGTACCAATACTGTTGTAAATCCCAAGGGATACTCAATCTATTTATCAACTTGGGGTTCATATAAACTTATATGTGATAGTTATATATGCACAGTAGATGGGATTCTACTCATGCCACCCTTAACTATGACATTATATCAAAAGTGATCCAAGACCATTCCTCCTACTGAATTAAAATGAAATCTTTATAATGAAAGTACAATTAAAAGCTACTTTTAACTATTAAGGGGAAATTTTCATTGAATTTAACTTGTAAATTCTAACTAATCAATTTAGGAAAAGTCAAAGGCTAAACTACTCGCGGAAATAAAGCTATTGTATCTTATAGCAATCATCAAACTACCAGATCTACTTGCTGAAAGGAATTTAATTTCTCTTGCATAATTCATCAAACTACCAATCAAAATTGATGTACCATCTACCTAGTTCACAGTCTCTTGTAAATCAGTAATCTATTTGCATCAAATTTGTGATAAAGAAACTAACTCTACTCTATTTTTGCAGAGAAGAAAAGGAAGGTTTGGAGAGGCTTAGGAGATTACCCTAATCATAAAATCACAACTAGGGGTCAAAATTCATCTAGAGTAATTCAAAGTTGCAGTGGAGATTAAAACTGATGACGGAACGTGGTCCTACAAGTTTTCTACTGGTGGTTGCTACAAGAGCCCCGTATTGCTACGAGAGGGCCTGTAATGCTATAGGAGGGTTGCGAAGAGGGTTTTGAAGATGAAAATGATGTCGTGAGGGTATGGATAGGTGGATGGAGGCTGAGTTAAATGAGTGAAGGTTGAATTAAGTCCCTAGCCAAGCTCAGAGCCTCTGAAAGGCTTGTCTTGCACTAGGATGAATGCTCTTGGTGTACTTAGGACAAATGAGTTATGAAACAAAGTTTTTGGACATAATTTTGAGGTGACAAGAGAAGGTGATAGAGTTCAAGATGGAATTGGTAAATTATCCCTTTCCTGCAGATCCACACGACCCTACAATCATCACATGCATGCATCCATTTATCATTGAAAAATGAGATAAATTATGGTGGAAAAGATGAGTTAAATTAAAATGATATCTAGTTTATGCCAGAACTCTGATCTAATCACTAAACTAACTTCTAGGCTATAAAAATAAAATATAAACAATACAAATAACACAAATATCTTTCCAATAAATCATAAACATAATATTTTTGGATTGTGGTTATGACTCCTTCCACTCATGCTCCCACAAGAGAGGTGAGGTAGAGAGTGCAACCACGGGTTTTGATGAATTATTCTCTACTAAAATGCAAGAAAATAAGAAATACTCGAAAGTAAGAGAAATAAAAATACACAAGAGCAACCTAAGCAACTGGGTTGGGCCAAACCCAATAGCCTCATCCCTTTGGAAATAACTCAATGGTAACTCAATAATAATATTCTCATTATCATAAAATAAAATGTAGAATACATCAGATGAAAGTCAAAATAAAATTTCCAAGTTATTGAGCTCAATAGATAACTAGCTGAAAACAAAACTCAAATCATAATGAGATCTTCTTCTTGTTTATTTATACAAGATGGTAGATGTTAGTAGCTCCCTAGGAAATAGGAATTATTGTATCCTTCATTATTATCACTGTCATTAATAGTGGCTTGGATGCCAATGACTTTGAGTTGATGAGAGAGAGTGTGTTGTGATCTTAGGTTGATTGAGGGAGTTAAGGAGGTGGACAACATCCTATATTCTCTCGTTGTTGTCTACTTCGAAACCCTTGCATGGAAAATATACAAAAAATGCTCCATTCCCCAAAATTAAACCACATTAGGCCACATGCGATGAAAAACAAATTTGATCCTTCTCACTAAGAATAATATAACAAAAAACATAATAATTGCGAGAAAAAGATAGTTCTAAGGCTGGAGGATGGCATCATGACCCTTATAATGTACCTATTGATGAGCCTCATCATCACCCCCCTACTAAAATTGTTTCTCATCCTCTGAGCAACTTAGACATCCATGTGAGTTTCTCTCATCATCCTGGTGGTCTCCCTAACATCCCAATGCACCTCAGACGGAGTGCCTTCTTGTGAGTAAAATCAAGCATTTTTCTCTGCCTCAATCCACTCCTTCTGCTCTTTTGATTGGTCTTTTCCTTCCTGTAGGACTAGAAACAAAGGTGGACTGATTTTGAATACTATCAATTGGATCTTCATTCTCTGCATTTCTCTCTTATAAAATGGTGTTTTCTCGAAGGCATTCTTCAGCCTTTTAGGAGAGTGGTATTCTCTAACTTGTATAATGAGTGTTAAAGAATATCATCTCCTCTGGGAAGCTTGTATTTTATGTCATATCCTAACAACATAAAGGTATATTCAAAGTGAATAATGACTTTCTCTTTGGTTTAAATGTACTTGGGTGTGAAAACAACATCATTGGAGACGCGGATATGATTGTTAATGACAACCTTGGGGTTCATTAGCTCTCACTTGATGTATAAAGGTTACTTATCCTATTTTTCCATTACTCTCTTCATCTGCTCAACCCTTGTTTCTTCATGTGCCAAATTAGATGCGAAATTTATCAACTATATGTCCCCTAGTATTGGATTGGGATCCTAGTGGTTCATACTTGTTAAGATGAGATTATGCATGTAAAATTCAGCCACTTTTTCCCTATCCACTATACTAGTTTGTTTGCAAAACTCAATAAATTTCTTGTAGTCTTGGAAGGGAAGAGAACCAGAATGATATAGAGTTATGATTTGTTAATATAGCCATTTATCTTTGTGTAAAAAATATATCCAAGGGATTCAATCTGATCTTGTAATGTACTAAAACAAAATATTGAATCCTTCTACAATTTCTGGAAACCAAATTCGATCGCACAATCACATAACAAGTAAGAGAAAAAAATTATCAATTGCACAACAAGATGTATTTGGGGAAAGAAACTAATCAAAACCCCTCTATATGTATATTGAATATATTCAAGACCATGAAACAATACAATGTTATTCCTTTCACTAAGAAACCCCTACACTCAGCTGACTATCTCAGTATGATCTAGGAAAAATCAGTCCAATACTTAACCAATTCTTAGCCCTTGCCTGCCCAACCTTGATTATGAATTACTGGAGGAATTGTGGACCTATTAATTATGAAATTCCTTGGAATTGATTGCACAATTCATCTAAGGATTGTTTGTGACCTCATGCATGCCCTGTACATTTTTCTAATTATACAACTGATATTTACTTCCCTTTAAACCCAATTTTAATTGGGCCTTCCTTAGAATTGACATGCAACAAATATTTATAGAAAATTATCAGTTAAATGATTGACCACTAATTTTGAATTAAATTAGATTTAATTAACTAGACCTATCACTAGCTCATCTTTCAGTTAGAACTAGTTAAACTAATTTTAACTCAATTAATTTAGTTAACTAATTACAACTCACAAATAACTCTAATTGGACCCCCTAAAATCATGGGAGAACTCTACATGCATCCTCTTAGACCCTCAACTCGAATTTACTAAGATAAATAAGTCTTTATGGCCCAATTAACAAATCAGGTGCTCAAAATTATGCTAAAAAATGAAAGTTGTCGGAATGGTATGGAACTTGAATGACCGTGTAGATCTCGTTGTTCTAAATTCGGCGCAACTTGTTTTGTGAAAAAATGACACTGTATGCTCCTAGAAACACATTTTGTCCACTTTTTCAAACATGCAAATTTTTGGAAAAATATTTGTAGAGACAGTTTAGTCAGCAATGCATACTGCTGACTGGTCATGCCCATGTGGCAGGTTGACTTGGTCAACGGATTGCCTCTGGTGAATGAAATTGTGCCAAGTGGCACTACCTGGTTGGTTTGAAATGGAGAATTTCGATTGGGTGTTATGGAGGTCAATCACAGGATACCAGGTGGCCTAGCCAGGGGCCGCCATGTGGAAGCTCAAGGGCCAAAAAAATTAGTTCGAGGTTTGAGTGGAGAAATCAGGGGTCGAACCCACGAAATCCAAGCAATGAGCACCGAGCCTTCACCACCATGCCATAACATTAGAGTTTAATAAACTATGGGTTTCATATTTTTTATTGTAATATTGTTTCTGATGTGGGGGAGGGGGGCGGGGTCTAGTCCCAGCCTTGGTCACCGCCGGGGGCGGGACCATGGGCAGGAGGTTAGCCCCATGCTCCCAACCAACTAACCATAAATGTAACCATAAATTTCGATGCCGCACCACGTGTCCATCGTGTAGTTAATGCAGAAAATTAGCAAACTGCACATGATTTTTTATATAAATAATTATATTTTTAACCATATACGTTATGATTTGGAATTTAGCATTAAAGCCTTATTGGAAAAATTAACGCGCTGACAATTTTGCCCAAAAATTGGATAATTTGGCACTTAGTGAATTTTGGGGTGAAAATATAGGATGGTGCTAGATTTGGAGGAATTTGTGGAGTGGTTAGTGCGAAAACTCGGGGAAGTCATACCTAAGTCATTTTTTGACAAAATTTGAGGCAAAAAGAGGCTACACGAGAATTTTTGGGCATTCTGAATCCATTGGAATAGGTTTCAGAGATGTTTGAGCATTGTAAACATATGTATTCACACTTTTTAGCATATTAGAAGAGGACCAAGCCATTGGAATTCGGACCAAGGAGATGTAGCCCAGGAGGGGTGAACTCCATCATGTGATGTTGTGTTGCTGTTTATGGTGATGTTCATGTCTGTTATATGTTGTTGTTTATTCTTTTTTTTATCTAAATTTTCTCAATAAATTTACATAAAAACACATAAAATCTCATGATTACCTTGCAATTTTCCTCATAATCCTCAAGCACTTTGTTTATATTCTGAATTGGAATTTAGCACAACAAACACTAATTTTCCCATTCATATCAAGTTGGTATCAGAGCTATAGGTTTACTTTTGCATGGAGGATTTAATTGTTTTGCAAGCGTTTAAATGCGTACAAGGTTGAATCTCAAGAGAGGATAAGGAAAGCTTGTGGGTGCAGGTTCTCAAGTTGGATCAAGAAGAAGGAGGGAACAGTTGCCACCATATCCACCGCAAGATTCACCTCTTGCTGTACCCGAGGCTTCAGTAGGCATGTATCATGAAGGAGGAAATGATAACATGTTAGGGGATGAGAAGGCTTTTAGGAAGGCTTTCTTTGACATGAAAAAGATGGTGAAAGTCCTCTATGAAGAGAGGAATACAAGGTTGCAGGGTGAAAGCTCCAAGCCTCCAAGAGGAGAGGGTTCTCGAGGAGGAGGAGGTAATGGAAATGGTGATAAGCCACCATCTACTCCACCATAATCCTCACCACCATTCACCTTGATCTTCATCCTTTTCTAATGATACAAACCTTACTCATACTCATCAACATACCTCAAAAGGAATTGGTCAAACACCTTTATTGAAACTTGATATTAAATTTGAGTTGCATATGCATACTCGTGAAGTGAATGGAGAGAAGATTGAAAATTGGGTTTGTCAGTTGGAGATATACTACTGGATTCAAAACCTTCAAGATAATGATACAAATATTCAGCTAGCTTCCTTGAGGCTGGAGGGTGCAACACTAGTATGGTGGGAAACCAAGACACAAGATGAGATAAAAAAAACATGGTAAGATCTCAATCTCTTGGTATAATTTCATTGATTCAATTAAAAAAAAAAGTTACCCTCTAGCATATATGGAGATAACCATCATGAATTGGCAGAACTTTAGACAACTTAAAGGTCAAAGTGTGCAATAAAACACCCAAGAATTTAGAAGAAGAGCTCCTATGTTAGGTGTTGATTTGCATCCACAAGACACATTACTGAAGTATATAGGGGGTTTACAAAGCTACATAAGGCATACTATCCTTATGTTCAATCCCACTAGTCTAGATGAGGTGTAGAAATTATACAAAATACATGTATGTCCTAGATTCTCCTGATCTAACAATATGCTACTGTTAAATTCATAATCTCTTCTACAAATATTTTGCTGAATTTAAAACACAATCACAATTACAATATCATGAAGAAAGATCAGTCACACACAACACATATAATTTCCTAGGGAAAGATTATAGCTAAAAATGCCACTATATTCTATTGTATATTATATCATGGATCATGAAACAATTACATACAGAGCTCCAATCCAAGAGCCCTCAGTACATGAGCTAATTGTCTCACACTGTCATATAAAAATTGGCAAGTTCCTTAGCCAATTTACTGTCTCTAGACAACCTGCCTCCAATGCGCAATCCCTGATGGTAAAGAACCTTGAATGATGGATTATCTTTAATTCCTTGACCGCGTAAATATCATGGACACATCCAATGTGTGTGTGGTTGCATGTGTGAAACCAGATAATGTCACAACTGATAGTTATATTCCCTTTCACCCAGAATTCAACTGGGTCTCCACTGGATTTGACATGCATGCAGTTAATAATAGTAAAAAAATCAGTTGCATGTGAAATCACTACATGTGAATTAATTAATTTCACTTGATCTCTCACTAGTGTAACTTCAATTACAACTGGCACAACTGACTTTAACTCACTTAACTGAGTTAAACTAATTTCAAACTTGCACAACTCATGCACCATTGCACTTTCAACTCTGTTACAACTAGATCACTTTTTTACAACTCAAGTCAACCTACATGTCACATCAACCAACCTCTTAACTCAAAATTCATTTAGTTAACTAATTTTCCACTTCAGTTAACTATTTCCAAGTCCACATTGAGAGTAGATTACAGTTTATTATCCATCTATATTAAGGGATAATAAAGATAGACATGCATCTATAAATAGACATGCATTATATAAATAGATTATGTACATACATATATAAATAAACATACACTAAAAAATAGCCTGTGTGGGCCCCACCTAGTGTAGGTGCTTAATTTTCACTATGATCAAGGATGTTGTTTCCGGATGCCAATTTCACTGTTTATTGTTGCAAACTTCAACACTTCCTCTCAACAAGAAAGGAATGTCCTTGCATGTGACATGCAAATCTATGCATGCAACATGCAACCCTTGCATGCATCTTGCAACTCCATTCATGCGACATGCAACTCATGCATGCAACACTTCTCTAGTGTTTCTCGCACATGAAACTCTTTCATGCAACACTTCGCTAGTGTTTATCACACATGAAACCTTTGCATGAAAAACTTCCAAAAATGAATAGCCTCCAAACAACTGAATCAATATAATGCATTTTTCGTCAAAGTCTTCTAACTTTTTGCTAGCTATAGCACATGTCTAATGGATCCTTTGCGTTGCTGACACCTGCATCCATGCACTCTGCACTTGTTTCCAACTCTGATCTACGCTCCAGTATCTGACACTGTCACTTTAATTTAATTTCCTCAAGACATTTGACTGCATCAATCTGACTGATCCTGCTACTACTGCTCTGTGAGCTCCTCGTAGCGAGGTTCGATTCATGAGATCCACACCATCTCAATGAATCCTTCCCAGAATTTCTTCTTGGGATTATTCATGCATGTCGCCCCACCTCTCACCTGGTGGTATAGCTGCATGCACTCCCTCTGCTCATCTGGCTCGAAATTTCTCTACATGAGTGGTTTCTCCCACTCCATGATCCTCTGCGTGTGGCTGCTCCACATATTAAGGTTCACTCTTACTTGCATGCAAATCCAGCTCCCTCTCAAGGGTCAATTGCATGGCTTTCTCACATTTCCCAATGGTAGGAAGCTCTATAGAAATCACATCTACATCATGTCTATAGATATTCTTCACACGAATCCCAATCTTCTTGAATTTATTTGTGGCTTTATGCCAAAGGAAGGCTTTACCTTCACTAAAGACCACATCATAGCCTTTATCTTCTAACATTGAAACTAAAACTAAATTTTTCGTTAAGCCTGGTACATGCATTACATATTTTAAAATGAAGGGTTTACCTGACTTCCTTTGGAAATCAAAAGTACCAATCCCGTAGCACTATAACTTTTTTCATCACCCATTTTGAAATGCATCTGGAGATCCTTCTCCTCCAAGCTACTGAAAATTTCTCCTTCATGTGGAAAGATGCACCACTATCCGACTACCACATCGAACTCATTGCACTTGACACCATGCATGAAATAAGTGAGAATTCAAGCTCAAACTGCGAGGAAAGAGCCTTACCAACTGCAACTCCAGCAACCTTCTTGTTCTTCTTATTTTGTGGACAATTTGTGGCAATATGTCCATGCTCATGACAGTGAAAACAATTCACTTTAGACATGTTGTGGTCCTTGCCATCTTCACCAGCCTCATATTTGGAATGGAATTTCTTCCCCTTCCCCTATTCGCCTTGGAAGCCAAAGCACAATCCTCTTCATAATTATTCTTTAATGAAGAGCCATCTCTGGTGTTCCTCCTGAACTCCTCCCTCACCAGATTTGACCACAGTTGTTCCCAATCCAACAATTTTTCCCGTCTATTGCTAGAGTATTCATAACCGTGCAAACTCTTAGGAAGTCCTAGGAGAGCCAAAATCACCAAATAATCATCGGCAACAGTTATTCCTACACTCCCAAGTTCGTCCCAACATTGGAAAAACTTTGTTAAGTATACCGGAATAGCGTCGTTCTTTTCCATCTTGATCTTCCTAAGTTTATCTTTGAGCACCAATTTTCTATGGTCTCTACTGCTTTGGAATAGATCTGTCAAAGCCTTCCACATAGCATATGGTGTGGCTTTCCCATGGAGGCTTGAGATAATTTGGTCTCGTACTCCCTCCAACATGATTCTCCTCGCCCTTTCCACTTTCTTTTGCCATGCATCAAGATTTGCAGCATCTGCAACATCTGGCTTAGGAACATCTTTGTCAGTGAATTCCTTCAAGCCATTGTCTTTGAGTACTGCCTCCATCCTTTCCTTCCAAGAAATGTAGTTTGAGTTTCCCTCGAGTGCATACTCTAACCTCAACCCATTGAAAGCCATTTCGATCTTGAATCAGCTATAGCACCAAGAAAGTCTTTCTACAAGTTTGAATTATTTCCAACCACAAACTCAGCTCCTGCTTCACTTCTGCAATTTCCTGTGCTCCGATACCATGTAGAAATTATGCAAAATACATGTATGTCATAGATTCTCTTGATCTAACAATATGCTACTGTTAAATACAAAATCAATTCTAGAAATATTTTTTGGAATTCAAAACACAGTCGCCAATTAGAATATCATGAAGAAATGTCAATCACACACAACACAGATAATTACTCGGGGAAAGCTTATAGCACAAAACCCCAGCATATTATATTGTATATTATATAATGGATCATGAAACAATTACATACAAAGCTCCAACCCAAGAGCCCTCAGTACATGATCTAATTGTATCACACTGTCATACAAAAATTTGCAAGTTCCTTAGCCAATTTACTGTCTCTAAACAGCCTGCCTCCATTGCACAATCCCTAATGGTAAAGAACCTTGAATGATGGATTATCCTGCCTTCCTTGACTGCGTAAATATCATGGGCACATCTAATGTGTGTGTGGTTGCATGTGTGCAACTGGATAATGTCACAACTGATAGTTATCTTCCCTTTCACCTAGAACTCAACTGGGTCTCCACTAGATCTGAAATGCATGCAGTTAATATTAGGAAAAACATCAGTTTCATGTGAGATCACTAGATGTGAATTAATTAATATTTAATTCACTTGATCTCTCACTAGTGTATCTTCAGTTACAACTAGCACAACTGACTTTAACTCACTTAACTGAGTTAAAATAATTTACAACTTGCACAACTCATGCACCACTGCACTTCCAAATCTGTTACAACTAGAATCACTCTGTTACAACTCAAATCAACCTGCATGTCCCACCAACCAACATCTTAACTCTAAATTCACTTAGCTAACTTATTTTCCACTTCAATTAACTATTTCCAAGTCCACATTGAGAATAGATTATAGTTTATTGTACATCTATATTAATGGATAATAAATATAGACATGCATCTATAAATAGATATGTATTCTATAAATAGATTATGCACATACATCTATAAATAGACATACACCCAAAAATAGCCTGTGTGGGCCCCACCTAGTGTAGGTGCTTAATTTTCACTAGGATCAAGGATGTTGTTTCCAGATGCCAATATCATTGTTTCTTGTTGCAAAATTCAACATGAGGTTTGTTAGCAAGCCACTAACCTTGAGGCAAGAGGGAAAAATATTCCAGAAGAGGGTAAAAAAATCTATTTAAGGGTGGAGAGAAAGGAAAGGGTTTCAAAGGAAAAGGAAAGAAAAATGCATCCGTTAAAAAAGGAGAGAAAATGAAATGCAAAAATTGTTCTAAAGAGGGTCAAGATGAAGACCATTTCTGGAATCTTCATCCAGAGATGAGGCCCAAGAAATTCAAAAACAAGGGGAAACAAAAAACAACTGTAACCACTCAATGGGATTTAGAATCTGATTCAGGTGATGAAACTAAAATTACAGCCATGGGTATGAAAGGAAAGAATCCATTGCTAGCAATAGTTCATCAAATTTTCACACAATTACTCGAAATGAAGAAACAAGGATTGCATTATTTCATGTGAGGGCTATTTCAAAACATACAAAAATCGACACCCTTTTTGATAGTGGGTCTCAAGAAAATTTGATATCTGAAGACTTAATCAAGAAACTTAATCTTGAAACCATTCCACATCACAACCCATATTAATTGGGTTGGATATGAAAGAACACAAATTTACAGGTTACAAGAAAGTGTATTCTTCGGTTTGCAATCACAACAAACTTCATTGACGAAGTTGAATTAGATGTTGTGCCACTTGATATTTCAGGAATTGTTTTGGGTAGTCCTTACCTCTATGGTAGAAAATCCATCTTCTATTACCATTAAAACAAGTACCACTTTTTCAAAGATGGTGTGGAGTATATTGTGAGAGCTCATTGTAAGAAACTAAATCTTTAATTAGTTAATGAAGTGCAAATGAAAAGACTAGTGATTTCAAGCAAACATTTTGTGCTTCTTATGATTAAACCAAATAGTGATGTTGATTATGAAGCATTCCAAGGTTGTGATCCAAATTTGAAATATTATTTGATTGAAGTGGTTAATCAAAATAATGAGATGTTTCAGGAACCATAGGGATTACCTCCTAGGAGGGGAATCCAGCATGAAATATAGTTGCAGCAAGATTCTCCTCTTCCTAACATGTTGGAAATATTGTCATTGATGGCAAAGGAGACAGAAAAGGAGCAGAGAGGTAGCAGAGGCAGCAAAGAAGTAGAGAGATAGAAAAAGAGAGGCAAGGAGAACATTAGACATGAAGCAGAGAGCAGAGCTATAGAGTGTGTGAGTGTTTCCGATTTGGGCAAACAGGGGATTCATTTGTATATAGGGAAGAAATAGTCTCAGCCTTATATGAATATTGTTGATTTAGATTCTGTGCAAATGGGCTTCAAATTCCACTAAGTAATTGTATAAAACAATGTGAAACTCAGTGTTATTGGTTGAAAGGGAGACTCTGTTTGAATTAAAGAATTTAATATGAATTTTCATCCATAGCACCTGAGAAAGATCAGTCATTGGAAGGATCGATCCTATTGAAGAAATTTGAACTGTAATATAACCTTCGAGTATACCGATTTTGGTTGCAATTGGTGTGGAGTTTATATTGTTGTGTTTGATGGAAAACGCTTCTAAATATGAAAAGGAATCAAAGGTTGTTCGGACCTTGAAATGAAGCGGTTGAACAATAAAACGATGGAACTGTATTACAGTAATTGAATATAGAGAAACAATAAGACATTGTCTGTGCGTTGAAGAGGGTTTGTATAATCAAACTCTGTTATACAACGAAGATTGGGTTTGAAGATCATTGGGGTTACTGTGGATTTAACCCCCAGAGGTGAATATAGAAATCCATTCATGTGTCGTTGAATGACAAAGAGAGTTCGAAGGATTGGGCGATACTTTGAATTCCAACACAGTAACAACATTGATGAATAGGACCCGAGTGTGGAAAAATAGTGAAGCATATTAAAGCAAAGCAGAATTCCAGTGAAGAAATGAGAACCGAGAAATCCAAATTCGAACTACAGTTGAGAGGGTTGGAGACTGGTCAAATTGTGGAATCAGAACAATGAGGCCGCGGAGCAGTTGAGAGTTTTTCAGGAATGGAACCGTAGTTCCATAAATCAAATCAAATAAAGTAGAACCGAGAGAAAAAGTAAATGGAACCATGAAGATGAGTGGAAAAGGCATTGAACAGTGAATACAATCTTCAAATCAAACTGGCAGTATCGCGCGACCTCAAAAGTGGTAGGTAGAATTCCTCAGAAAAACGCGATATACGCCGTTGCTCGACACATGGCATTAAGTGGTATTACAAAACCATTTTTATCGCATAATTTCTGAGCATTAAGTTTCGTGAAGTTAATTTGCACGATATCCGTCGGATGGGTGCCCAAAGTATGGTTGGAGCGCGAGAGGAGATTGACCGTGGGATTATAAGCAAAGTCGCATGGATGTTAATGCAAGGTAAGTGTTATGAAATGCAATGGGCCCGAAACGACAAGTGTCGGCAATGTTTTTTTATCCAAAGTCCAAATACACTCAGAGTTCTATAAAGTGAAGGCCGAAGTTATTTGAATGGGCGCGCATATAAACATTATTCAGTTTATGCGTTGTATAAGATGTGTGGGCCCAAATGAATCCTAAATATTTGCTGGGGTCTTAAAATCCAAAGTAGAGACTTTATTATAATGTTTCTCAACAATTGAATGAAGGACATAACATATGTTAATATATTATGGTTGATGTGAAATAATAAAGTCAGGAGCGTATATTTGTTGATATGCTGTAGAACATTATGGAATGGGGTTAATAATGAAGCAGACATTCATATTTTTTGGCATTGTATTTTTAATCCAAAAGTCGAAGTTCATATGAAAATGTGCATTGGTCTATCCACGTTGTGATTTGGCTTGCTATTCTATGGTTTCCTCAACCTTATTTGAAGGGAAAAGAAACTTCCATGGTAAGTTATTGTGTTGGATTTTAAACCAAGGGTGGAATATTAACATGGATAAGATGTGTAATGGATGGTGGCTGAAAGTATAATGCGTTGCACACATTTGATGAATGATAAGAAGGTCAGTTGAAACCGAAAAGGTTCATGCCATGGAGTTTATACCTATATGAGTATCCATTCCATAAAGTGGCCACTATATAATGCATTATTATAAAGGTCGAAAGTTGATTCGAATGCTCATAAGTGTATTGACTGAGGTTTAGAATTTGGATTTAATTGTATATGAATATTTGAAATATGAAGGTTATCATATGTATGGTTTCATAATCATAGATGAAATAAGCTTCCGCGTACAGTAATTTAAATTGCCAGCCCAGGGAAAATGAATGGAGAGGCATTTTTATATGCATGAGACTTTAAAATTATTTGGGCTAAACTTGTAAGGCAGTTATATATGCAACAGACACACAATTGCAGTGAACAGAGATTGCAGATTTGAAGAGGTATGCAATGAAGGTATTCAGATTTGCAGAATCTGAATTTGAAATGTACAGGAATGAAAATGTGGGTTTGTTACACTACAGTAGCAGAAAAGACAAACATACAGTGAGCCAAGAACTAAAAGGGTTGAATGAGATATATCAGCTACAAATGTAAATGTAAATGTTTTAATTAATTTTATATTGTTTGTGATGCAAAGGAAAGTCTCCGTAGGCAAAGAAATACCCCACTGTAATATTGAAATGTATACATATTTCTATATTCCTATGAATAAGCTGGACAAAGAAATGAGAAGGCAGAAGTCAAAGAGTCGTGGCTGTTCATTTCGAATTCTCTGAGAAATACAAACAGTCATGAGGTGAACTCTATAAATGATATCACATAGATATGCATAGAGAAGTTAGAGAATGAAAAATGAGGCATAGAGGGTAAGAAGAAGGGGGAGCAGATAGAGAAGTTGTGATGATTCAGAAATGATATAAGGCAGATATGAAGGCTAGTGGACAGTAGTGAAGAAGGAAATGAACAGAGCTGATATCCAGGTAAATCAACATGTGGTTTTATGAAAGAGTAAGGAATTTGGTGCTTCCATATCAAGTTGTAGCTTGATAGATGTCATTTGTAGCTGGCTGAGGTAGGAGCCTCTTGTAGGTTGTAGCTTGTAGAAAATAGATGGGAGTTGCAGCTTCCTTGCAAGTTGTAGCTTGCAAAATTGAGGTAGGAGCCTCCTGTAGGTTGGAGCCTACAGAAAATCAGTGGTGAGAGGGATTTGGAGCTTGCCTTTGCATCACAACAATAATAAGATGTGGTTTTCTCCCTTGTGGGTTTCCACTTATATCTGTTGTCTATATGCATGATGATTATGTGTTGATACTCTGTATTTATTCTGCTTAATACCTGCTGCTCACTTATTAAGAGTGTTGTTCCATTGTATATTAAGTTGATCATAAAATGATGATGTGAATGAGTATAAAAGAAAGTTTAATAAGAACATGAATGCATTAAACTGATTCACTCCCCCCCCTCCCCTTCTTAGTTTAACCAAGGTTTCAACAATTGGTATCAGAGCTGGTTCCTTTTGTATCAGTCTAACAACTGGAAGGAGATCCTAGGTCCCTAGGATGGCTAGTCTAGAAGGATGCTCAACAAATAAATCCCCTTTGTTCACTGATGCAAATTATGCCTTCTGGAAAAGAAGAATGAGGACGCACATAATGTCTCTAGGAATAGAAGTTTGGGCTGCTGTGGAATTGGGATATGCCCCAAAGGAGTCTGACTCAGAGAAATATGCTAAACAAGATTTTGTAGCTAATTCAAAAGCCATGAATGCACTCTTAAATGGACTGTGTGAGGCAAAATTTATCAAAGTAATGCACAACGAGACTACCAAAGAAATATGGGATACTCTAGAAAACATCCATGAGGAAGAAAAAAGGGTGAAGATAGCCAAACTTCAAGTCTATAGAGCCCAGTTTGAAAATATAAAAATGAATGATGATGAAGACATTGCCAGCTTCTTTTTAAGGGTTGCAGAAATTGTGAATAACATGAAAGCTCTAGGAGAAACCATAAAAGAATGTGTAATTGTTCAAAAGATTCTAAGATCTTTACCATCCAGCTTTAACCCCAAGGTTTCTGCCATAGAAGAAATAATTGATTGGGAAAATTTGACCATGAACCAATTACTTGGAAACCTAACAGCCTATGAGATGAGACTGCCATAGAGGAGGTCAAATGTGAGGGAGCCAGCCTTCAAGAAAGAGAAGAGAAAAGAAGAAAGAGAAGATACATGCTCTTGCTCTGATGAAGAAGAGGCCAAATTTATCAGAAGATTAGAAAGAGGCTCAAGCAAGTATAAAGGTAAACTTCCATTTAAATTCTTTAACTATGGAAGAGTTGGACACTATGCTTCTAAGTGTCCTCATAAGAAGACAAAGAATCAGACTCAAGAGTCAAAGAAAACCATATCAAAGAACTGGAAGAAAGGGAATAGATACAGGAGAAAATCATTTTATGCTCAGCAAGGTAGCAGTGCACTTGAAAACTCAAATGAAACCTCAAATGAAGAAGGAACCTTTGAATTTGTCTTGATGGCCAAGGAAGAGCTTGAAGGATTCCTTCTATAAGATGAGGAAGACGGTGAAGTTGATTTTGAGGGGGAGCTAAGAAGTTCCCTGGAGGAAATAGACAGACTTAAACTAAATTGCAGAAAACATAAAGACATTCTCCTCAAATATGTAAGAGAAGAAAAAAATTAAGAAGACCTCATTCAGTTAAAAGTAGAGCTTGAAGAAGCCAAGAAGGTAGAAGACACTTTACTTAAGAAAATTGAGGATAAAATTCAGAAGCAGGAGAGACTGGAAGAAGAAGTAGTATTCTTGAGGAAGAAATTAGAAAAAAACCAAAGGAAATTGTCAATAAACACTTCTCAAATGACAAGCTCTGATAAGTTGAATAAAACACTAGATTCTCAAAGATCTCCCTTGATAAAAACTGGGATAGGATATGAAGGAGAAACACGTAAAGTCAAAGAAAAAGATAACAGGAATATCATTTTTGTAAAAGTTGTCAAGGATAATGAAGCAGCTCAGAAGGTTCCCATAGAAGTAGAAGCCTACAATGAAGTAAACAGAAACATGAAGGAACCTGAAATGACAAAGAACGAAATAAATAAACAGTCAACTGAAAAAGGCTCATATACTCCTGAATATATAAAATTTCGAAGCTATCAAAGGAGATTCTTCCTCCCTATGAAAAATGTCACTTATTATGCCTGCCACAAACTGGGACATATTGCTGCATACTATCATAAAAGACTACCTCAAGCCAAAAAATGGAGAAGACAACCCTTCATCATGTACGCTAATTGTTTTTATGGGTATTGTTTTTACTGTAAGGAGTTCGGCAATAAAGCCAAGGAGTGCAGAACGAATGGAAAAATATTGATGTATGGAAACTCAAGGAGATGGATGAACAATGGAGAATACACTTGTGTACATAATTCATTCAGAAACATAATCAAATGCTGTGACTACCTTCAATTTGGGCACAAGTGTAACAAATTTCCTCTCAGAGAATGTGGTCCATCATCTCAGGAAAGGCACCAAACAAAAGGATGCATGCAGTGGAAAAAGAAGGTGAATAAGTGTGACCTGGCTCTAATAGCTCAAGACCAGAAAAGCCAATGGTATTTAGATGGTGGATGCTCAAAACATATGATTGGAGATCGAAGCAAGTTTGTAACCTTTGATGAAAAGAAATCTGGGAATGTAACATTTGGCAATGATAAAGCAAGGAAAATCAAAGGGAAAGGCTCAGTCAGTCTAGAAAATGGAAGAGGAGAGGCTCAATATGTACTATTGGTGGATGGGATGAAATCCAATCTGCTAAGTGTCAGCCAAATATGTGACAAAGGCTGTGAGGTTCGTTTTAGAGCACAAGACTATGAAGTAAGATCAAGCACCACAGGAAAGACCTTGATCAAAGGTATTCGAATAGAAAGTAATGTCTACATAGTGAAAGAAGAGAATGAAGCATGCCATCTTAGAAAACTAGAGGAATCATGGTTATGGCATAGAAGATTGGGACACCTAAACTTTGACCACATCATATGTCTGAGCAAGAAGAGTGCAGTTAGAGATATGCCAGTCATAAAGAAGCCTTCAAATACCATATGTAAATCTTTCCAACTAGGCAAGCAGACCCACACATATTTCAAGACCAAAGAGAAACTATCTACAAGTAGACCTCTTCAGCTTGTTCACATGGACCTATGTGGACCTTCAAGAACTAAAGAACCAAGTGGAGAATCTTATTTCATGTTGATAATAGATGATTTTTCCACAATGACGTGGGTAGCATTTCTCAAATATAAATCTGAAGCACTTGAGAAATTCAAGATATTCAAGGCATTGGCAGAAAATCAAATAGGATGCAAGCTAAAGTGCATCAGATCAGACAGAGGAGGTGAATTCACAGACTAGATTTTGCAGACCTATGCAATGAGCATGGGATAAAACAATAGTTTACAATTGCAGGTACACCTCAACAGAATGGAGTGGCAGAGAGACAAAATAGGTCAGTACAACAGATTTCCAGAGCAATGATGCAAGAAAGTAACATTCCCCAAACCTTCTGGGCAGAAGCAGTACACACAGCTGTTCACATTCTTAACAAATCTCATTTAAGACCAAACTATGACAAGACTCCTTACAAACTATGGCATGGTAAACCAACATCAATCAAGCACTTTAGAGTCTTTGGAAGCAAGTGTTTCATAAAAAATAATGATTAAAACCTGGGAAAGTTTGATGCAAGAGCTGATGAAGGAATATTTCTAGGATATGCATCCAAGAGTAAGGGTTATAGGTGCTACAACAAAACACTACACAAAATTGTGGAAAGCATTGATGTAAGATTTGATGAATATCTACCAAACAGAACAAGAAGTACAAGATGCAACAATCCTCCAGAATATCATGAAGAATAAAACCAAGATAATGATGAAATGAGCAAGACAACAGAAGATATTGAATTAAACTCAAAAGGTCCCTCAAGACACACTCAAAAGAATCATCCAGAAGATCAAATCATTGGGGACAAAAGTGTGGGAGTCTAGACTAGAAGACAACTAGTTGAACAAAAAGAAGAAGTATACCTAGCCATGCTATCTCAAATAGAGGCAAAGAAGTTTGAAGAAGCCAACAAAGACAAAAACTGGGTAAATGATATGAATGAGGAATTGGACCAAATTGAGAAGAACAATACCTGGGAATTAATTCCAAGACCCACTAGGAAAAATGTCATTGGCACAAAATGGATATTCAAGAATAAGATGAATGAACAAGGGCAGATAATTAGAAACAAAGCCAAACTTGTATGAAGGGGATATTCACAAATTGAAGGTCTTGATTATGATGAAACATTTTCCCCTGTAGCCAGAATGGAAGCAATTAGAATGTTTTTGGCCTTTGCATGCTACCATGACTTCAAGGTATATCAAATGGATGTGAAGTCTGCCTTCCTGAATGGAGATTTAGAGGAAGAAGTCTACATGGAAAAACCCGAAGGATTTCTTTAACAGATAAACATGACTATGTGTGCAGACTAAAGAAAGCCTTATATGGGCTAAAACAAGCTCCTCGTGCATGGTATTCAAGGTTAGACAAATACTTACAAAAACAAGGTTTTAAGAAAGGAGGAGCAGACAACAATTTGTACATAAAGGCAAATGAAAATGAACTCCTAATTGTAGTAGTATATGTAGATGACATCATGTTTGGTAGCAACAAAGAGAAGTTAACAAAAGAATTTGTTGAAGAAATGAAATCAAAATTTGAGATGTCTATGATTGGAGAGCTCACCTTCTATTTAGGACTTCAAATTCAACAAAATAACACAGGAAAATTCATCTCACAAGAAAAATACCTAAGAGAGATGTTGAAAAGGTTCCAAATGGAAGACTGCAAACCTGTGTCAACTCCCATGATCATTGGATGCAAGCTATGTGCTAATGATGGATCTGCTGATATAGATCAAAGACTTTACAGATCCATGGTAGGAAGTCTGCTGTACCTAACTACCTCTAGACCAGACATTGTGTTGGCAGTAGGACTTGTGGCAAGATATCAAGCAACACCAAAACAAAATCACTTACTAGCAATCAAGAGAATATTCAGATATCTACAAGGAATTGCACATTATGGGCTATGGTATCCAAAAAGAAAAAGCTTCACTTTGACAGCATATACAGATGCAAATTGGGCCAGTTGCTTGGATGACAGGAAAAGCACAAGTGGAGGTGCATTTTATTTGGGAAAAATTCTGGTGGCATGGCTAAGCAAGAAGCAAACTTCTATCTCTCTATCTACAACAGAAGCAGAATGCATAGCAACAACAACATGTTGCACACAAGTAATGTGGATGAAACAAACTCTCCAAGATATGAAGGTAAGAATTGATGAACCTATTTCTATCAAATGTGACAATACAAGTGCAATAAGTATATCAAAAAATCCTATGCTTCATTAAAAAACAAAGCACATCCCAATTAAGTACCATTTCCTCAGAGAACAAGTAACACAGAAAGTAGTGAAGTTGGAATATGTACCAACAAAGGAACAAGCAACAGACATATTCATAAAACCTCTTGCTAAAGAACCATTCGAATATCTAAGAGACAAACTAGGGGTAGTGTCTGCAGATGTTACTCTTTGACATGAAAATAAAGCATCATTCCAGGGGGAGATCGGTCAACAAATATTGTCACAAAAGAGCCAGAGTTAGTAAGCAGTGCATGGAACAAGTCCTCAAGATCAGATTTTTATGGACAAGATTTGGAAACCAAACTAGAAAATGTGCAACCCTTTGCCATTGATGTCAAAGGGGGAGGAAAAGAAAGCAATAGAAGAAAGGGTCTTCTAAAAGGCAAGCAGAGGAAGTGTATTTCCATCAATTCCAAAGGGGGAGACTGTTGGAAATATTGTCATTGATGGCAAAGGAGACAAACAAAGAGTAGAGAGGTAGCAAAGGTAGTAAAGAAGCAGAGTGATAGCAAAAGAGAGGCAAGGATGAAGCAGGCATTCATATTTGTTGGCGTTGTATTTTTAATCCAAAATTCGAAGTTCATGTGAAGATGTGCGTTGGTCTATCCATGTTATGATTTGGCTTGCTATTCTATGGTTTCCTCAACCTTATTTGAAGGGAAAAGAAACTTCCGTGGTAAGTTATTGTGTTGGATTTTAAACCAAGGGTGGAATATTAACATGGGTAAGATGTGTAATGGATGGTGGCCGAAAGTATAATGTGTTTCACACATTTGATGAATGATAAGAACGTAAGTTGAAACCGAAAAGGTTCATGCCGTGGAGTTTATACCTATATGAGTATCCATTCCATAAAGTGGCCACTATATAATGCATTATTATAAAGGTCAAAAGTTGATTCGAATGCTCGTAAGTGTATTGACTGAGGTTTAGAATTTGGATTGAATTGTATATGAATATTTGAAATATGAAGGTTATCATATGTATGGTTTCATAATCATAGATGAAAGAAAATTCCGCGTACAGTATTTTAAATTTCCAGCCCAGGGAAAATGAATGGAGAGGCATTTTTATATGCATGAGACTTTAAAAATATTTGGGCTAAACTTTTAAAGCAGTTATATATGCAGCAGATACACAATTGCAGTGAACAGAGATTGCAAATTTGGAGAGGTATGCAATGAAGTTATTCAGATTTTCAGAATCTGAATTTGAAATGTACAGGAGTGAAAATGTGGGTTTGTTACACTACAGTAGCAAAAAAGACAAACATACAGTGAGCCAAGAACTAAAAGGGTTGAATGAGATATATCAACTGCAAATGTAAACGTAAATGTTTTAATTAATTTTATATTGTTTGTGATGCAAAGGCAAGTCTCCGTAGGCAAAGAAATACCCCACTGTAATATTGAAATGTATACATATTGCTATATTCCTCTGAATGAGCTGGACAAAGAAATGAGAAGGCAGAAGTCAAAGAGTCGTGTCTGTTCATTTCAAATTCTCTCAGGATTACAAACAGTCATGAGGTGAACTCTATAAATGATATCACATAGATATGCATAGAGGAGTTAGAGAATGAAAAATGAGGCAGAGAGGGTAAGAAGAAGGAGGAGCAGATAGAGAAGCTATGATGATTCGGAAATGATATAAGGCATATATGAAGGCTGGTTGACAGCAGTGAAGAAGGAACTGAAAAGAGTTGATATCCAGGAAAATCAGCATGTGTTTTTATGAAAGAGTAAGGAAGTTGGTGCTTCCATATCAAGTTGTAGCTTGATAGATGTCAGTTGTAGCTGGCTGAGGTAGGAGCCTCCTATAGGTTGTAGCTTGCCTAAAATAGATGGGATTTGGATCTTCCTTGCAAGTTGTAGCTTGCATAATTGAGGTAGAAGCCTCCTGTAGGTGGGAGCCTACATAAAATTAGTTGTGAGAGGCAGTTGGAGCTTGCCTTTGCATCACAACAATAATAAGATGTGGTTTTCTCCCTTATGGGTTTCCACTTATATCTGTTGTCTATATTCATGATGATTATGTGTTGATACTCTGTATTTATTTTGTTTAATACCTACTTCTCACTTATTAATATTGCTGTTCCATTTTATATTAAGTTGATCACAAAATGATGATGTGAATGAGTATAAAATAAATTTTAATAAGAACATGACTGCATTAAACTGATTCACCGCCGCCCCCCCCGGCCGCCCCCCCCCCCCATCTCAGTTTAACCAAGGGTTCAACATAACATTGGCATGTATAGGATTTCGGTGATGGAGAGTGCTAAAATAAAAAATAAAATTCAAGAGTTTTTGGAAAAAGGGATCTTCCGACTGAGTACTTCGCCATGCGGGTCACCTATTGTCTTGGTGCCAAAGAAGGATGGAAGATGGCGCATGTGTGTGGATTTATTTGCATTGAACAAAATTACGGTAAATAACCATTATCCACTTCCTAGAATAAATGATTTACTTGATCAATTGAAAGATGAAAAGTATTTTACTAAGTTGGACTTAAGGAGTGGTTACCATCAAATTAGAATTGCTGAAGGTGACATTTGGAAGACAACATTCAAGACAAAACAAGGTTTGTTCGAATGGCTTGTTATGCCTTTTGGTTTATGTAATGATCATGCTACCTTCATGCGTGTGATGAATGATGTATTGAGTTCATTTCTTAATGAGTTTGTCATAGCCTACTTAAATGATATCTTGATTTTCAATAAATCACTTGATGAACATGTCATGCATTTAAGAAAAGTACTTGGTGCCTTAAGGAGAGAACATTTTTTTTTTAAGATGTCAAAATGTGAGTTTGGTAAAACTTCTTTGGTGTACTTGAGGCATACTGTTGGAGGAGGTGAGTTGAAGATATACCCCTCTAAGGTTGAGGTCATTATGAATTGGCCAACGCCCAAGATAGTCACTGAGGTAAGAATTTTTTTGGGAGTAACCCAATATTGGAGGAAGTTTATTGCTAACTTCTCTTCTATCGCAGCTCCATTGCATGCATTGACTACTGTGGAAAAGATCTTCCAGCGGGGATGAAAGCAAAAAAAATCATTCGATGCTTTGAAAGAGAAGATCAGTTCAGCCCCAATACTTTCACTATTGGATTTGAGACAACCCTTTGAGATTCAAACTGATACAAGTGACTATGCCATTGGTGCATCCATTACGAAACATGGTAAGCCCATTTCAGTTGATTTAGAAACTTTCAATGGTGCAGTGATTAAATATCCTACTTATGACAAGGAGCTTTATGCGTTGGTTAAAAGTGTAAAAAAGTGGAAACACTACTTGATGGGAAAGGAAACCATCATACACATTGATCCAGGTGGATTAATCAGGTACATGTACAAGTGGCCTAAGTAAAAGGCTCAAAAATCAAAGTGTTTGGATTGGTCTCGAACCAAGTTCAAGTTGTAGATCTTGTCTTTTTGATTCCAACGGCGTAGACGACACTCAATTCTGAGTCCGTATGAAGGAGTTAGGAACGGTCAAAGTTTTGGGTTGACTTGGTGACTGGGCAGCCTTAAAGAGGACGCAATTTGGACCAAACCCGGCCACTGGATTCTGGCACACTCAGGCCAGATTTCGGGCGAATTTGTGGGACCGTTAAATGCACTCCTATGCCAAAAATTCGAAGGTTAAAAAAAAAACAGTTTGTTTTAAGATACAATAAGAACAAAAAAAATATATAATAAGGGTGGCGGGTCACCAACCCCGCCACCCCATGCAAATTCGTAATGTTTAAAAATAAATGTTGTTGGGGGGTGGGTGGTCAACCCCGCCACCCCCGCGGTCTCCAATGGCAATCGGTTGTGTTGATACGGGGTGGGGGTTGTTAACCCCACCACCGTCGCCTCCACTCTTATACGTGGCGCGTTTTCATATGGGGCGGGCCGCCCAACATGGGTCCGGCCCCCCACATCTACATCAACTCTTTTAAAAATATAAAAACGGTTCAACGCCGATTTTTAAAATGTAACGCAGTTGAAACAGTTCAAATAGTCGACCATTTTATGGAGGGGTCGGGATTTGACCACCCAACCTCCTCCCAAACAAAGTGGATCCTTAACCAATCCGCCTAACCATCTCTTTGTTAATTCCGCCCACGAGTTTTTATTTAAACTCGTCTTTTTACAAGTGTGCCCAAGCCATGGAGGAGCGGGAGAGCGCGCACGGAATTCAAGTTTAATATTTTTTTAATTGCAGACCAATGCGCCCAGGGAATGGAGCAGTGCGCACAGAATTCAAGATTTATTATTTTTTAATTGCAGGTGCAGTGGAACCATGAGCCCAGAAAGAGGCAGGTGGAACCCTGATTGAGGCCAACTTTCAGGAGGGTGAAATTTTGACTTTGTCCAAATGGGACAAATTTTATGTCATTTCAGCACTACTCGACGCCACGAGTCTGATGGTGTGCTCAGTTTCTACATCTGAGTTTTTGATTTTTTAGCCACTTTTGGAAGTGGGTTATGCCGGTGTCAGATTTGTACGTGTGAGCAGTCGTTTTCACCTTTCTCGACACTACAAGATTGATGGTGTTTTCAGATTCAGCCGTAGAGAAGCTCAACCTTCAGCAAATGGCAGCATGAGGTATATGATGTGGATTCCATGTACTTCTTCATTTATTTCTCTTTGAGATGCATTATGTCTTGCAGATCCCGGTTGATACATGAGTTGTGGGGTCTTGCTTTGTGTTTTTATTGATGTACTTTCAGCTATGGATTTGTGTCATGTATGAGCCCCTTTTATGCCACATTGGCAGGATGCTCTTATTTTCTATGTGTATTGTTGAGATCCCTTGTTTGCCAGGATTGGCGGGATACTCTTATTTGCTACATGTCAGCTATGGTCATACTGATAGGAGTCTTTCTTTATGTATGAGAGTTCTGCAGTGGAACATCTCTTAAAGAAGTCAAGCCACTCCTGCGTGAGGGAAATTTTTCCTTGTATGTCATAGGGAAACATATCCATGTACTTCTTCTTCTTACAACACATAATGCAGTGGCCTACACCATCTTGACACCGAGGCCCGGAGATGTAGTCCCTCCTGGACGAACTCCGTCATCAAATGACGTGTTCTTATGATTGCTGATCTTGCTCTTTTATGTTCCTCTTATTTTCAGCTACAATCGTTCATTTCAGTTCTTTAACGTTTTTAATTAAATGCAATTCTATTTATCAACTGAAGTAAAAGGTCTTGGTTAAGGGTATCAAGATTTTACCCCGGATCACACATCGACCACCAACCATTGCAATACTTGCAATCACAAAATAATTTGCATCAATCAAGGCACTTTCGATGGATGGGTTTCCTACAACAATTCCGCTTGGTCATCAGGTATAAGAAAGGTATATACAACAAGGTTTCTGATATTATTTTTAGGCCTATTGTTAGTGCAGCTACTTTACTTGGGCATAATTCTGTTTTTTATGAAAGTTATGTTGAGAAATATGCATTTGATAATGACTTTCAATACGTCTATGCAAACTTGATTCAAGGAAACCAAGCAGAGGAATTGGATTACCATGTACATAATAAATTGTTGTATCATTTGGGAAAGCTTTGTATTCCACAGGAGGAGAGAGTGAATTTCATAAGGGAAGCACACACTTCTCTTATTGCTGGATATTTCGGTGTAAGTAAAACAATGTCACATCTTCATATGTATTGTTATTGGCCTCGTATGCTTGAAAGTGTGTCACGTTTCATTAAAGGATGTTCATTATGTGAAGCTAGTACGCTTAGCAATAGGAAGTTAGGCTTGTACACACCACTTCCCATACCTTCACATCCATGGGAGAGTGTTTCTATGGATTTTGTACGGAGTCTTCCATTGTCAAAAAGAGGTCATGATTATTTGTATGTAGTTGTGGATAGGTTCATCAAGATGTGTTTATTAATGCCATGTAAAAAGAAAATCACATCTGAAAAAATAACTCACTTATTCTTTCTGCATGTTTGGGTTCATTTTTGATTGCCCACATCCATTGTTAGTGGTCGCGATTCTCGATTTGTTTGGAATTTTTGGTCAAGTTTGTGGGACTTGATGGATACCAAGTTGAAAAAGAGTACAACCTTTCATCCAAAAAAAAATTGGTCAAACCAAAGTGGTCAATAGATTAGTCATACATATTCTTCGAGGATACTACAACAAGCATCCTAATTTTAGGGATGAACAATTGCATTACATTCAACATGCTTATAACTGTGAAAAACACTACTCAACAAACATCGCCATTTGAGGCATGTTTTGGATAGTTGCCTGGATCGCCATTGGATTTCATTTTTGGGAATGAAGTTTCTATTGATGGTCATGAAAACATAGATAAAGCCAAGAAGTTCATAGAACAAATCCAATTGATACATCAAACAATTCAAGATCAACTTGAAAATATCCAAGGAAAATACAAAGCTGTTGGGTGTGGAGCCTGATTATCTTGTTTATTTTGTATCACAGCATTGGACCCCTGTACCTTAATGGGGGCGACAACACCGCCCGTAATTAAACACTGCCTGAGGGGTCCAAGAGGGGGCGGCTGCGACTTTATGGAGCATTTCAAGGCAGCGCCCTCGAAGCTAAAAACAAATGTAAAATTGCCTTGTAAAAGTATAGTAATTTCTAGTCAATCTGGGCCATTCATTAGGCAGATGACCTGACGGTAGAAGTTATGTTTAGTTTAGGGTTTTTGCCCTAGAAGATAACCCCTCGCTTGTATGAGGGTATTGTATTGCGGCTGTGTATTTTATGTGTGTATTCTCGGAGCGAGAAATAGATAGGGAGACTATGAGAGAGAACAAAGGATATTACAACGGATTTGTTGTAGGTTGTGTCTCTTCATTTTACTAGATAATAGAAAGGAAGGACTGGCTGTGCAGGGTGGACATAGCCCAAACTGGGTGAACCACATATATTTGTGTCTCTCTGGTTTTATGTGTTTTGTGTGCTTGTGTTTTCCTCATATTTTATGTGTTGCATTGCTCTGTAATATTTAATTTTCTAACAATTGGTATTAGAGCCGAAGGCCTATTTGGCTAATAAACTCGCTGGAAAGAAGGATTACTCGTTCGAGTGGGAGAAATGGTGAAAGATGGTAATTTTAGGATCGAGAAGTTTAATAGCCAAAACTTCCCGCTGTGGAAGATGCAGATGGAAGACTATCTGTATCAGAAAGATTTGTACCTACCATTGAGTGGAAAAACAAAGAAGCCGACGGATATGACAGACGCAGAATGGGAGATTCTCGATAGAAAGGCACTTGGATCAGTAAGGTTGTGCCTTGCAGGGTCGGTAGCCTTCAATATTTCAAAGGAAACAACAACAGAGGGTTTGATTAAGGCATTGGCGAAATTATATGAAAAACCCTCAGCCTTAAACAAGGTATTTCTTATGAAACGTTTATTTAATATGAAGATGTTGGAAGGTGGATCCGTTGCAGACCATTTAAATGATTTTAATACAGTTACTAGTCAGTTAATTTCTATAGGGGTAAACTTTGATGATGAATTTAGTGTTGATCAGCGGTTGTCATTGATGTCAACCCAAGCAGCACCAGGGGCTAACCCAATATTGCATGGGAATTTTGACTTACCAAATTAATATATTCTGGGTCAATAATTATTTTTATGGTTTCTACTTGTCAAGATGTTTCCGTTGATATATGGCACACCATGTAATTCTTCACGGTTTGAGAGATATTCATGTTTGAAGTTTGTACCCCTAGTTAGTGGGCTAAAACCCCATGGGGTTGGGGCATGGGTGATTGAAAAGTCATATTTAATATTTTTAAGCTCGTGAAATCCCTCCCACGTTCACTTGTGGAAGCCCCTCTCAACTTAAGCATTCATTTCCTCCTTATGCAAGGGATTCGGCCATCTGAAACAGGTCATCGTGGAATTTTCGCTCTAAAATTTTTTCTATGAATGTTCAGAAGCTGAAAGTTTTAGGAGGCAAAGCTGAAATCCTGAGGAAGCTGCCATAAAAATTTCAGATCAAGGCGCACAATATTTTTGGAGATATGATCTATGGAAGTCACGGTTTTTGCAAGCTTCTGAAATTCATCTCAAAGAAGTGACCTTGGTAAAATCATCATAAATCTCTCTTTGAGTATTAGATTGGAATTCCGTAAAATGTTGCAGATAGTGCATAGTCTGTACTTTTCTCTCTATCAATTTCAGAGCCAAATTAAGTAACGGTGATACGTGGAATGCCGTACAAGTGCGCTCTGCTGAAACAGTCCATAATTAGGGCATTGTGAGAGATTGGGTATAAATCTCTCTTGAAGAATACAAAATGGGTCAGACCTGTGGCATTGGAAAGAAGACTTAGAGGACTACTACAGGACTGAAAATAAGATATTGAGAATCTAAAATAACATTGATACACCAAATTCAATATCGAGATCCTAGAAGGCAAGAAAAATCTAGATCATGTGTTGTCAAGGGTTGCAAAGGACCAGAATTTCTATGGAAGAAAAGAAATGCAAGGTGTAGCAGAGGGTAGCACGACAAGAGAAACAACCAAGGTGCATAAAAACAGTAAGAATTTCATCATATGAAGTCTTCAAGTTGGCAGCACTGCATATAATCATTATAAAGGTATCATTGTACTTAGTCATTGTAAATACATTATTTTACAAATTGTACTAGTATCTATCTACCAAGGGTTGAAGAGGTAGTTTTGGGAGGTATAGGATCATCATTAGGTGGTTGTGTCAAATTTGGGGTTATGGTCTAGTATATCTTCTTCTTCTACATCATTCTATATCATTGTAAAGTGGACCATTTTCCCTGGTACGGGAGTCCATTCTTCTTTTATTCTTCTATAGGGTGGTAGGGTGGTGCTAGGGTGAGTTGTAGCTCATTGGGTGTTGGGGCATCCATTTAGTTGACTACTGAAGAATCTCAGGCGTTGGAGCATCCATCCAGTGGGAGCTGGAGAAGAATGCTTTTCTAGATTCTAGGAAGTTGGAGCTTTATTTTCAATTGGAGTTGAATATTAAAGAATTATTAGAAAAGCATTAGGTGGTTTTTGTCCCGGAGTGGGTTTCCACCTTAAAAACTGTGTGAATTTGTGTTCCTCTTGTTTGCTGCTATCATTGTACAAACACTGATAATAATTGAAGATTAACTAATGCTCTAATTGAAAGGAATACTGATTCACCCCCCCTCTCAGTATTTCCAACAATTGGTATTAGAGCTTGGTTCCTTCAATAGCAGTTTAACAGCTAGAAGGAGGTCATGGAGCATACCAAGAATGGTGTACCTCTATTCAATGAAAATAATTATGCACTCTGGAAAGGAATAATGGAGGTCTATCTCTTGGCGCAAGGTTACGAAGTATGGGACACTGTTCAAAATGGATTTACATCAACCACAGATGAACAAGGTAAGAAGAATTTGGTAAATGATGAAAAAGCAAAGAATATTATTATCAGTGGACTTATTGAATCTACTTATCATAAGGTGTTGGGTTGTAAAACTGCCAAAAATGTATGGGACAAGCTTGAGAATATATATGCAGGTGACTCAAATGTCAAAGAAGCAAAGCTTCAAATCTATAAAGAAAAATTTGAGCAACTTAGAATGAAAGAAGATTGCAACATTGCTGCATACTTCCAATACGTTGATGAAATAACCAATACTCTGGAAGGATTGGGAGAGCCAATTGACGAGAAGACTATTATACGGAAGATTCTTAAAACGTTACCAGGGAGATTCAACCCAAAGGTATCTATCTTAGAATACAGTGCAAATCTGGACAAACTCAGCAAGGATGAATTACATGGAGTTCTCATAGCATATGAAATGAGACTTGATGAAGAAAAGGGTACTTCAAATCTAGAAACTGTGTTCGTTGCATCTAAGCAAACCAATAAGGAAAAACAACCTTCAATTGAAATGACATGCACCTGCAAGTGTGAAGAAAAGGGAGATGGAGAAGGTCTTTTAGATGAAGAATATGCTTACTTTACGAGAAAACTAAAACCTGGTAAGGGAAAATTCAAAGGTAAACTTCCATTGATATGTTTCGTTGTGGTGAGGTTGGGAATTTCATATCAAAATGTCCGAACAAAAGTGATGGAAACTAAAAAGGAAAGAAAGGCTTTAAGAAATTCAACAAGCAAGGAAAAAATAAAGGATCCAAAAGGAACTTTCTCTCTAATGAAGATAGCTTATCATTCAATGAAGAAAGTGATAGCAAAGAAGAAGCCAATGAGAAAGTATTTTTTATGGCCAAGCACAATAAACAAGAAGTATCAAACAATGAAGAAGAAGGGTTGACCATAGAAGAATTTTATGAGAAGGCAATCAAGCTTATAAAAGAGCTCAATGCTGAGAAGATCTGTTCCAACACTCTTGAAGAACAAGTTCAAGGTCTCAAAATTGAGGTTGAAGAACACAAATGTATTGAAGAGTCACTTCAAAAGAAGTTGGAAGAAAGCAACCAAGAAAGGGAAGCATTAGAAGCCGAAGTAGTCTAGCTGCGTAAGGAAGTGAAGAAGGGAAAAACTGTCCAAAACTATGCCAACAACTCAAGGGCATTGGAAGAACTCATCAACAATCAATGATCTTACAATGACAGAACTGACCTTGGTTACAAAGAAAAAGAAGCAGGACCTTCTACAACAAAATACAATGAACCTATGAGATCTGACATACATGTAGACTTCATTGGACAAGATTTGCAAGCACATCCTTGGAAGACGATTCCTCGACGAAGATTTTCATCCAGGTACGAACATATTTTTCATGGCTATTGTTATTCATGTGGAAAATTTGGTCATAAAGCTGTAGAATGTCACACGTACCCTATGAACCAATACAATTCCAAGATATTATTCAAATATGAACCTCCCAGGGCTCAACAAAACATCAATAGATTTGAAAATTTAAGAAATAATATGGAATGTTACAAATGTCAGAACTTTGGACACATAGCCAGAGACTGCAGACTTGAAAATCCTCCAGAAGAATCTTCGAAGCCACAGAATGAACGAACATGGAAGAAGAAGAAGACTGATAATTGTTCTCTCGCTCTCAAGGCTCAAAAAAAGAAAGATGTGTGGTATGTTGACAGTGGTTGCTCAACGCATATGACTGGAGATAGGAGGAAATTTGTATCTCTGAAAGAGAAAAAGGATGGAACCATATCCTTTGGAAATGATGGATCTTCAAATGTTATAGGATTAGGTACCGTCACTATCGGAAGCAAAGATGTTATAGCCAAGAATGTTCTATTGGTCGAAAACATGAATCACAATCTGCTCAGTGTTGGACAAATGTGTGATCAAGGACACACAATGTTATTCAACTCCACAAAATGTGAAATTAGGAAAGGCAGGTATGGTAAAATTGTGGCTACAGCAAGTCGAGCTCCAAATGACATATATGTTCTGGATGAAGCAACTAAAGCATGTCTACTAGCTAAAGAAGATGAAAGCTGGTTATGGCACAAACGAATGGGTCACATAAACTTTGGCAATATTGTCAGGATAAGCAAAAAGGAAGCAGTACGAGAAATGTCGAAAATCTCAAAACCTTCCAACACACTATGTGAGGCATGTCCGCATGGAAATTAGACAAAAGTACAATCTAAAACAAAAGAACACTTTGCATCACATCCATTGGAATTGATACATACCGATCTATGTGGTCCTGTGAGAACAAAAGGCTTATACAGAGAATTATATTTCATGTTAATGATAGATGACTATACCAGGATGACAGCTGCCAGTTTCCTAAAGAAAAAATATGAAGCATTTGAGTGCTTTAAGATCTACAAGGAGTTGGTTGAAAATAAAGTGTTTAGGATCAGATAATGGTGGAGAATTCACTTCCAAATTATTTCAGCAATACTGTTACGAAAATGGAATAAACAGGTAATTTTCAATAGCACGAACACCTCAGCAAAATGGAGTTGCTGAAAGAAAGAATAGAACTGTATAGGAAATGGGTAGAACAATGTTAAAGGACTCAAAATTGGATAAAATTTTTTGGGTTCAAGCAATTGATACGACAGTCTTCATTATCAACTGAAGTCTTCTCAGAAATAATTGCAACAAGACTCCATATGAATTATGGAAAGGAAAACCAGCTAACGTAAAATATTTCAGAATCTTCGAAAGAAAATGTTATATCAAAAGAGAAGATCAAAATTTGGGTAAGTTTGAATCACGTGTTGATGAAGGTATCTTTGTTGCTTACTCACGCAAAAGAAAGGCCTATAAATGCTATAATCTAAGACGAAAACAGATAGTGGAGAGCATAAATGTTACATTTGACGAAGATCGTGTTCTAGCGAGTAATGATGAGGATCTAGAATCTTTGAAACTTGAGACAGAGGCTGAAAAAGACATAGATAAAATTGTAGAACAAGAAGCAACTATCAATGAGGAAGAAGTAAACAATGATCATCAAGATATACCAAAACAACAACAAGAAGCTCCTCCAAGGAGAACAAAAGAGTGGATTCAAAAGAACCATCCATCAAATCAAATCATTGGTGACATAAATGAAGGTCGACAACTTCGTTCATCACAACAAGCTCACGTTGCTTTTCTAGCAATCTTTGAGCCTAGTAGTTTTGAGGAAGCCAGCCAAAATTAACATTGGGTAGCAGCTATGAATGAAGAATTGGATCAAATTGAGAAGAATAACACCTGGGAATTAGTTCCACGACCAAAAGATGAAAATGTCATTGGGACTAAATGGGTGTTCAGGAACAAATGGAATGAAGATGGGCAAGTTACCAGAAACAAACCAAGATTGGTTTGCAAAGGCTATGCACAAGTGGAAAGAATTGATTTCGACGAAACATTTGCACCAGTTGCCAGAATGGAAGCCATTTGAATGTTTCTCGCCTATGCATGTTCAAGAAAAATCAAAGTGTACCAAATGGATGTTAAGTCAAAATTTCTGAATGGAGAATTGGAAGAAGAAGTTTACATCGAACAACCTGAAGGTTTTCTACTATCACAAAAAGAAGACTATGTATGCAGGTTAAAGAAGGCTCGATATGGTCTCAAGCAGGCTCCCAGAGCATGGTATGCTCTTCTTGATGGATATCTACGTCAACAAGGGTTCAAGAAAGGTATTGTTGATAGAAATATTTATGTACAAATAGGTAAATATAATTTAACAATCGTTGAGGTATATGTGGATGATATAATATTTGGTAGCAATGATGATCGACTAAGTAAGAACTTTTCTACAAAGATGCAAAGTGAGTTTGAGATGTCTTTAATTGGTGAGTTGACATACTTCTTAGGGCTTCAAATATACCAGTAAGAGAAAGTAATATTTATATGTCAAGCCAAGTACATCAAGGAAATGCTCAAGAAATTCAAAATGGAAGATTGCAAACTCGTCCTTACTCCAATGGTAAATGGTTTCAAATTGAGCATAGACGACTCATCTAAGGATGTGGATCAGAAGTTGTACAGATCTATGATTGGTAGTCTTCTATATGTAACAACCTGTCAGTGAGATGTTATGTAAGCAGTTGGACACACTAGTACAATTCGGGGAAATTCTGACACTTGGTTCCAACACTTTTGACCAAATGTCATAAATTTCCCCAAATTTTTTCAATCCCGCCCGAAACCATCACTATACCGACATTTAGATAAAAGTGTCACAATACCGACACTTAGAAAGAGTGTCGCACTTGCGACGTTTGGAGGAAGACGTCGCAATTGTGACACTATGCCCCAAAGCATTGCTATTGCGACGGCTACCTCCAAACGTCGCAAGTGCAACACAATGTCTAAGTGTCACAATTGCGACGTTTGGAGGCATCCGTCGCAATAGCGATGCTTTGGCCGCCGTCGGTATAACGACACTTATATGCCTTTGCAAAATCTGTGTCACTTATGGTTTATTTTTTATTTTCTTTTGCTTGAACTAAGTCTTATTTCCATGTGGATTGTGTAATTTCACTTTTATTGCATATTATAGAATGTGTTTGTTTATAAGATTATATGATACATGTGAGATAAAGGTTTATTATTTATCATATGTAAATAAATTTTATCAATATTGTACATTTACACTTTTATGAGGTGATGCTATAAGTAAATTCATAAATATCTCTTTTTAATCCTCATTTTACTCCATGAATATGTTTGGAAATGAAATTTCAATAGATTAATTTTCTCCTAACCTATGTATCATCAATATTGTACATTTACATTCTTAATTATGAGGTGATGTTATAGGTAAATCCATGAATATCTCTTTTTAATCTTCATTTTACTCCATGAATATGTTTGGAAATGAAATTTCAATAGATTAATTTTCTTGCTATTATATGTTTTACGAAGATATGGTAAGGAATTCTCTCTTGTTCTTCTTAGAAATAATTATATATACTTTTTTTTTTTTCAAAATAGATTAAAAAAATTATATGAGAAAAATTATTAATTCATCAATATGTGTGTGTGTGTGTTGTGATGAATAATTTCATAGTTCAACTTAATGGTCCATTATATAATCATGTGACCATCACTAATGATATATCCTAAAAAGCAACTGAAAAGCCATGTGTACAAAATCGATGTATACTCTAGAGAGTGGTTCTCATATCACTATGTAAATTGTTGTATGCTACTTCAAAAAAATTATAAGATAAACTGTAATACACATCATATATGCACCATAAAAATTTCCATGCAACTAATTTGTTATAGGATACATGTGGCATTCTAGGGGTAAATTCCATATGATGTGTATATCAATCTATTAGGTGTTGGTAAGTTGTGAGTATCTAAGAAATGATAAGGAATATCCATACATCATGATCTTGTAATGTGATTATAAATTGTGTCTATAATTTCCATAAAATGTATAAATTTATAAGTGAAGAAGCGCTTGGCTAACACCGCTAGGAAAAGACTGTAAAACATTGAGATCAATTGATCCTACACCTCCTACCCTTGTTTCGACATTGTAATAATTTGATCCTGCACCTCTCTGCCCTTGTTGGTCTCTCTTCCCTTTGTGTCGTGTTTGTTTCATCACCATTGCACCACCGAGGCATTTATCCCGGAGACTTCTTGGCCTTCATCCTCAGTTTCTGGTAGGAAGACTTACTCCTCTGCGTAGGTTTCAAGTTAGTCCTCCACCGAGTCTGCACTCCGACTCTTCTTCTGGTTCATTGGGTTCGCCTTTTAATTCTCCCCCTATCACCTTCACCATATCTGGTTCAGGACCTAACACTGGTGGTAACCCCAACCCTGATGCTGGGAATACTATTAGTGGGACCGCAACAGGAACTACCCTGACTGCTCCCTTGCTCCCCTATATGGCAGGCTTCAGTCTTCCCGATTTCACCCTATACACCATGATGCTAGTTGGCCTACTATGCTGACCATGCTCCCTTCCGACATCCCCAAGTTTGAAGGAATTTCTGGAGAAAATCCTACAAATCATGTTCGATCTTTCCACATGTGGTGTTCATATAACTCCATTACCGATGACTCTGTCCATCTTCGGTTGTTCCAACGTATGCTTAATGGTGAAGCTTCTAAGTGGTATGCTGATTAGGCCTCATCCTCTCATACCACCTTTGCGACTCTTGCCCAGGCCTTTTTGTCTTATTTCCAAATTCCCCTTCATTATGACACCGGTACCAAACTTTTGACTTCTTTCTGTCAATCGTCTGCGACCTGCCTATCCGATCATGCACAGGAATGGCAGAGAAGAAAGAGCCTATGTCGATCCCCTACCTTCGAGGACCGGGTCTACATGGACTGGTTCCTTAGATCTCTCTTGCATGCCATTGGAAAAGATGTCGCATCGCATTTCCCTCAAACTGAAGAAGCCACTCTCCAAATTGCATTAAAATATGACCTGATCTACGCTCAGTCGGGTTATGTTTATACCATTCTACCTGATCTTCCTAGACCCGGTGGTGCCAAAGCACCGGCGGCATCTTATGTCACCAACGATATCATTGGAGCTCTCTCTCATCCATATGTTCAACCTCCTGTGGGCTATGGTTTTCCTCAGGGAGGGGCCAACACCTCCTTCACTTTTCCCCCTACTGGTAGCATGTATCCAGGATATGGCATGCCTCCTCCTTTTTCCCAACCTATTTACCACAATGTTATCCAACCTCCTTAGTATCAGTATCCATATCCTGGTGTTCCAGCTCCTCTTGCATTCGCACCTCAGGCCCCCTTTCCTTCTCAACCCCCGCAACAGTAGCCACCGCCCCCTTAGGGGCAGGTGTATGCACAGCAGGGCACGACTAATCCTCCTTCGACTAAAAATAAGAGGAAAGGAATTCAAAATAAATCTGCCCTCAATAATCCTAGACCTAATTCTCAAATTACTGCACCTAACACTACTAAACAGCAATAGGGCACTTAACCCAAGTAGGACAGACATGTTCGCATGAATAAGCCTTGTTCTTGTTGTGGTGTTTTTGGTCATTACACTCATGATTGTCCTCTTTTGTCATAGATGTGATAGATGTGGGAGACTCAAGCAACATTGCGAGGACAAAAATCCTCCCCTTCTGTCCCTCCCAATGTTGGGCCTAGTCAACCAACTGTGTTTACTAATCCTTTCCCTCTGCAAGGATTTGTGGCTACCCAACCACCTAAAGGGAAGGTGGCCACTCAACCTCTTCCTTTTGGTACCTATGATTACCAACTTCTCATGATGAAATCTAACCAATCTATACCTATAGACATCAACCTTCAGACTCGGTCCCATCAGTACAAAAAGCCTCCCGCTACGTCTGTCCCCGAGCCACTTTCTTTAGGTTCTACAGAGCCTCTTTCGACACCTACATGGAAAATTTTAGGGGCTAATATTCTCAGGTGGGCTAATTTTCCATGTTTTTTCAAGAAAAAAGATTCGCCAATTTCCATTTTTTTGAAAACTGATTCACCCAAAGTCTATAGTATACAATTATTTTATCCTAAAAATTGCCAAAATTTTATATATACTAATATAAAATAATTATAAACCTAAATAGTTTTACAAAAATATAATAAAAAAAATTAAAATTTACATATTGGGGACCATTAAGATTCACCAGGTTTCGAAACTTTACGATTAACTTCCATCCTTAAAATTTTCCCTGGAAACCTAAAGGTCCTTTGCAGATCCCTCAACCTAAGGTAGAGGTTCATACCAAGATCCCTCAAGGACCATCACATTGAAATTATACTTCTGGTAAAGCTGCCTATTCGTATAACATAGTAGATGATTTGGTGCAATCTCCTGCTGCCATCTCAACATTGGAACTCATCCAGTCGTGCCCATCACAACGAAAAGCTCTACTATCTGCCATGGGTGCTGTAGATCCTTCAGATGATTGATTGATCATCTTCAATGCTGCCCAGTCAGAACATCCTCCTCTCCCTGCTTCCGTCGCCTTCCAAATCCCAGTCAAGGTCCAAAATGCCAACGTTTCCTGGTGTACCATTGATGAGGGGGCATCCACCTTCGTGATATCCACTTCGGTTTGGAAGAAACTTGGATCACCTTAATTGGCCCCTTCCATGATCACTCTCTGAGCGTGGGATGGCCATTCCTCCCAGCCCATTGGCCTATTCCGCAATTGTCCTATTACTCTTGTGGGAAAGACTATTTGCGTTGACGTCGAAGTAATAGATGCCCCCTTAGATTACAACATTCTATTGGGTCGTAGATACACCTATGCAATGTCCGTTGTACCATCTGTGGTTCACCGCAAGATTTCCTTTCCCCATAATGGAAATATAGTCACCATCGACCAGTTGACATATTATGAACCAAAGTCTCAGACCTCCCTTGAGTCCAGAATATCCTCGGTGGCCAATAAGCAAATCGTCAATCCCTTGACCAGTGTCTCACCCGGAGTCTACAAAGACTCCTATTTTCTTGGTACATTCCCTAGTCTTCCTCCTCCTATCTCTGATCCCATCTCATAGAATGTTTGCATGATGTAATTGTCTCGGGCTTCCCTCAAGAGGCCTGCTTCGGCTAGTCAGCAGCCTCGCCCTCCGCAACCTACTCCCAGCCCTTCGATTCAGCCTTCTAGACCTCCTCCTCCCGGCCCTTCACCTACAGTTGGTATCCATGAACCTCTCTACCCTCCTGGAATGGCTCCTCCAGGCCTTAACCATCTCGGAGCCATCCCGCCTGGCCATTACCCCTCTGATCAGATACCGTTCCTAGCTTCCTCTCTCGGAGTGTTCTCAGTACTTGTCATGGCTACCCTATCTCTTCCTAACCTGACCCTGGGGATTCCCGTCTGGTACTTCGATCCCCTAGTTGCTACCCTACCTGTTCAACCCAAATCTTATCTTGCTTTGACCCCAGTTCAATCGGTCCCTATGACTTCTCTCGATGCTACAGTGCCTTAGTCACCTCAACAGGAACCTCCTCTTGTTGGGACCGCTTCGGGTAGAAAGGGAAAAGCTCGCAAAAAGGCAGCTAAAGACAAGGCTTCCTTGAAAAACCATGCTTCTCCTCAACTTCCAAAGCATACACCTCCATGTGCTTTGTGTGATGTTTTTGGTCATGCCACCCATATTTTTCCTGAATTTTCTTGTCTGAAGCCCATGGTTAATGTCGCGTTCTTTGAGTCTACGGTCTTGGAAACCTCTGTTCCTTCCTCAACTGCAGCCAAGAACACCTAGACTATTCACACCAACCACCCCTGTGTTTTTTTTGATATCCATGGCCATTATTCCCACCTTCGTCCCCGCCTTGAGGAATTCCGCAGCTCTCTAGCGGCAGTTCGCCAATTCGAGGCAAAGCGCAACAAGTCCACCACTCCCTTATTTGCACGTTATGCTTCAGTAGAACCAGAGAAAACATCCACCCTTATTGACATTCCCCCTTCAGATTTCAAAATGACAGAGTCTTCAGCCACTATCCACTGCCTGTCATCATCTATGAGATCCTCAGTGAAAGACCCCCTCGGGCCTTCCCCTTCTGTTTCGCCTGACCTCCTTCCAGCGATCACCTTGGGCTCAACATCAGTGGATCCTTCATCTTCTTGTTCTTCCATCACCCTCCATGACGATGCACATGTGAACCTCTCTTCTCATGATGACGAGTCAGGTAGCTTCGCCATGTCAGGTGGTCTTTCTTCCACCAGTCACCCCATCTTACATTACAATGACGAAATTATGGAAATAGTCACCACCCCTGACTTTATATATCCCCCCTTACATCAAGCCCATGCATTCGAACCACATACACCTTAATGTAGCCATTACATTGATACCCAATGTGTCGGTAAGGGGGCACCCGTATTTGAGAGTCCAAGAGACACAATTCTCCACAACTATCCTAGTGTATTTGGTTGTGTCGACTCTAGTACCATTATTCTTCCCCATTTAGAAGAACATCTAGAGTCCCATATCTCTTCCAATCACTTTAGGAATGATACCCCTCATCATTCCTTCTTCTTACATCAACAACCCAGTCCCCTAGACATTGTTGTTGAATAATCTATCGATTTTCTAGGGGAGGACCAGTTCATTATCTACAAATACTCTCTTTGGGATAGTGACACCATGTATGCCAACCTAGAAACCTTTGTCCATTTGCTTCATATATGAAGTACCAAAAGAGATTGGTAATCCTCCATTCCCTTTCTCAAACTGCATAACCATAACAAAAACAAATGGCACACCACATCATAAAAATGTGTTTATATTCCATCTTTCTAAATACATTTTGGCATGACCACAACATTCTTGGGGGCACCTATACCCCTCAACCATAAAAATCCCAGATCTCAGCCAAAAACATAATTGAAACCACCTTTCTCTGACAGGTTGCACTTTTCAGGTAATTTCCTAAGACAGGTTGCATTTTTCTACCCAATTCCTGCTACCCAGGTCGCAGAACAAACCAAAAAAAGTACGACCTGGCCTGTTCATGAGCTCTGGGTGCCTAAAATGAAATTTTAATTGAAAGAGTAGGGTTAGGCCTCTTACCTACAATTGATGGATCTCGATTCCAACGGTCGGTTTTTTCACTACGATCATTGCAATATTTAAGGCCTTATCTCCTCTCTATATTCACCATAGCTACACTTGCCAATGAGTGAATTTGGAGGGAAAATGCATTATTAAAATAGAAACCCCTGATTTCTCTTTCACCTGTTGCAGCCAAACCGTAGCTCAGTTTGAAAAACCGTCTGTACCGTTGGAAAGCTCTCACTGAGCCCTCAAATGGGTATCTATTATTTTTTTGTGATTTGATACTTCACCAGGATACATTTTGTCTAAGAAGGGTCACTTTGCCACTCCTCAAAATCTAATTTCATCACTTGCAACACTTGTACTTGGGGGCACCACTTTTCCCCCATACTTATCCACACTCGTGTCGAATTTCATTGTGAGTAACCATCTCATACTCATGTTTTTATGGTCCCCATTGGACCTTTTCTTGTGTGGCAACATCATCGAGTCATGCCTTGAGAGTGCGAGTGTAAGGAACTAGATGCCTAAAGCTTTTATTTTGTGCTTGTGTAATTCACTGTTTGACCATCAAGCCAAGCCACCAGCTATATTAACACTACTTCATGTTGGGGCAGATTGGCATTCTAATTTTTTAGCGCTATAGCCGTACTTTTTCACTACTTCACTAATCACAACCTTGGAAGTTTGCAGGGCAACAGGATTTATTCTTTCTTTGGCGTTTTATGTAAAAGAAAGGATTTGTGAACTTTTTGTAATAGGAAGGGGAAAACTAAATTGTTTCTAATTTTAAAATATCAATAATGATAAGTGGTAATTCATTTATTAAATTTTTAATTTTGAGTGAGCCAAAAAAGTAACTTTCCTTACTTTTTGAGTACAACCTTTCAATTGCAAAGAGGACTAGTGTTGCAAAATTATTGGTAAGTGGAAATTAAAGGGCGTAAGAAAGTTTTTGAAAAAATTTCAAACATCAAAATTAAGTCTTCTATCCTTCCTAGCACGTCACGGAAAACGGGAATCCTCAAATTCTAGTCGTCAAATACGTGCAAAATGCCTTATGACGGGAAAAATGGAGGACTGGTCCTATGCTGCTACATGAGTTAGGGTTTCATGTGGCAGCAGGGAACCTTGCATAGTTTTTCAAGGATAGGAAAGGAGAATATTGCCAGTTAATCATCACATGAAACTTCATCACCATTTGAAAATTGTGTCCTAATTTGAAACAATAAGACTACCCAACTATTTCATTATTTAATTTAGATTGTGTAATACAAAAAAATATCCTAGATAACTTAAATAATGTAAGCACTTTTGCAAAAATTTAGGGGGGAGAACCTTCAATCACATTTATTTTGAAGATCCACTTGCATTTTAAGCCATTTTAATTAGTCTTTCATGGCTATTCTAGTAAAAATTTCAACGTCTTGTAGAAATTTTATCGTCACTTGTATTAGAAATGCAAAAATCGAATGTATATAAAAATGATTTGAAATGCAAAAATCAAATGTGCACTACATAAAAATGATTTTATTAAAAACTACATTAACGTCTGATATCACGCGCGCATTCGCCCTCAGCTCTTGTAGAACAACATTCGCCCTCAGAATTCGCCCTTAGGTCTTGCAGAACAACATTCACCCTTAGCATTCGCCCTCAGGTCTTGCAGAACAACATTCGCCCTCAGCTCTTGCAGAATAGCATTCGCCCTCAGCATTCGCCCTCAGCTCTTGCAGAACAACATTCGCCCTTAGCTCTTGTAGAACAGCATTCACCCTCAGCTCTTGCAGAACAACATTCACCCTCAGCTCTTGTAGAACAACATTCGCCCTCAGCTCTTGCAGAACAACATTCGCCCTCAGCATTCGCCCTCAGCTCTTGCAGAACAACATTCACCCTCAGCTCTTGCAGAACAACATTTTCCCTCAGCTCTTGCAGAACATCATTCGCCCTTAGCTCTTGCAAAATGGTAAGTTCTTACTACAGACCCTTCCTCCTATAGTAGGGTTGACTTTATTTGGGTTTTTTTGGTCAATTCCATTGGATTGTGTTAGGCTATAGGGTTCTCTCTAGATATCTTCCAATGTTCTTTCAGATGAGTTTCAAAGACGATGTGTAAGATGTGTTTGTGCTTGCATGAATTTGACTCCACCAGTTTCATGAAGTTTAAGCTATGGATTTTAGTTCTACAAACTCATCCATATCAACACCCAGTAACGAATTTCCCTTGGTCTGATCTATATTGAAGGTGAAGTGCAAAGTGGTAGAGAATGGGTGATCGAAAGTCATCAACTTTATCACAAGGGTAGTACTCCAGATCGAAAGTGATGAGCTTTAGTTCTCCAGATTTGGGGGTTTTCTGATATTTGGGGATTTTCTGATGACATACCAAAGGTCACATCCATACAACCATATTAAGGTCAATGTTGAGATCATTCTCATATAGATATAGGTCATTGATATATAGGGTTAATATCATCATCACTATCCATGGAAACCGAATGGTTACAAAATCTGTGATTGTGGTTGGCTCATTTATAATTATTACCCATTTACAGTAGAGCACAGAAACACTAAATATGGCCCCAGCAGAGCCTTTACAACAGGCAATGGAATTGCAGCTGCTTCATCAATAACCAATAGCTCCACTTGAGAAAAAATTTCATAATCTTGGGGTTGGATATACTGCAGAGCAAACAATTGTAGTTATCATTCGTGCTCCAATATATTAATATACTTTTTACATTGAACTGAAGAAAGGGAAACAAGCAAATACTAGCCATCATACAATGCTTTGACATAAGAGTTTTGAGTGACATACTTGAAAAAAGAACTCATCGACTGATATTTATAATCATTTGAGTTATTCAAGTTAAACACAATGTGAAGAATCAAGATTCAATACCCTCTATTATCTTCATCACCCAATACAAGATTTAAATTTTTCCCAAAGAAATGCTTATTAAATTGGCAGCCATTATTTCTCCCTGCTTTAAAAACCCTACATTTAAATGAAAACAAGCATTGCATTTCAACTACAAAAATCTATTAGTGTTCAAGTGTACATGTGTGCATCACTTGTGTAGGTTATTCCTTTTCCACTTTCACATTATCCAAGAATGTGTGCAGTATAGTTCATATTTTTTGTGATTTAGATTATCTTGAAAAAGGAAAGGTAAATTATTTCCCATGGAAAAAGAAGGTTTCCCTTTTTACTACTGGAAATGGTACAACAAAGTTCCATTTCTACCCGAAACTCCTATGAAACAGGAACCAAATAAAGGCCATGTCCTCAATGGACATCATTTTTCTTTGAAAATGGCCATTGCACCGTGTTGTTTCTTATATTACATCACGATAGTTTCTTAGGTCATTTCTTGTTTCTTGAGATGAAAAACAACCAAAGAAATCGTGAAGATCCTTTCAAGAAATAAATGACCATTTCTTAATCATATCTCAACTATTTTTTATTTTATTCAGTGGTTGCTTACTTTGAGAGAAATTTGACACTTTTATAAGGAATATAACATAAAAACACAAAATGGGAAGAAATTGATGAGGTAGATGACCTTTAGTTGTTGTCAATTAAGAATTGATAATACAGGATGCATGTTCTGTACTACAAACTAGATTCCTTCCTGGAGTTAGGACACAGAGTATTGAATCAAAGTTGTAGTTTCTAACTTCTTGTATTGGTTCATCAATCTTGAAATTCAGACATTGCATGTCTTCATTGCTTCATGTTTTAATAATTTGCATTATATCGTACAATAGGAAATTAGGAATTATGATTATTATTACTTTATGGATCTGTTAAGTTACTTTTAAGTTTGCATGGTTTAGTGTGAAATTATTCTTGTGTGCCCCTAGGCCCAGGTGAAGGAATGCCAAGGACTGAGAACCCTAGTTTTTAAATGGTATTGTTTCTTATACCCAAAAAACCCTCAACATCACTTCTTATTAGTTCTTAACAATAGTTTTGTAAACAATTTGAGAATTGATATAGCAAAATCTCGCACTTCTCAAGATAAAGTCCTAAAGCTAAAGTGTGATACCATATGTAATTCAATAGCCCCATTGTCACCTCACCAACCTCTTTTCACTTCGGGCTAGCTCTCCTCCAACTCAAGGGGGGTTCTCCCTAGTATATGTTAGGGATCTAATGGCCTAACCAAACCAAGTCAAGAGCCCCCTAACTCTCTATGTTTACTACTATCAATCAAAATATTGAACAATAGGGTCAGACATGCATCCTGAAGATAAAATTGCCAGGGTATTTTTGGGTAATTTCAAAGGGAAAGTCCCCAAACACATATAATCAAGGAATTATAACGTGATTTCAAAAATTAAATATCAACAAAATCATTTAAAGGATATTGAAAGGGAAAATGTGATGGAAGATAGAAAGTGCCTTACTTAAATGCTCTAAGGATTTTTCAATAGTTTCTCCAAAAGCTTCACTTCAAGGCCCTTCAAGATCGTCTCCAACAATGCTATACCATCAGCTTCAACAATGTTGCTCCAAAAATGTCCTCAAGGTCTTCACAACAAGTTTACTAGAAGTTACTCCAACAATAGATTCAATAATGTCTTCATTGTCAAGTCGTCTCTTGTTTGGGTGCCTTAATGTGCAATGACATGTTTCTAGGACTGAATTCAATGCAAGGCATATTTGAAACTCTAACTCTATATTCCGGTGTCTTATTAGAAATTATTTCAGTTTTCGTTTTGTGTTTTCAAGTTAGATATTGTTTTCAAGTTTTTACATTTATAATTTTATTGCAATGTAGCAGACTGATCAGGGCAGTACAGGAACAACCCCGAGATGGGATGATTGTGGAAAGAGGCCAGCGGAAGAACATGTAAAGTGCCATAATTACTCTATCTTCAGGTATTTTAGTTATTTACATAATTGAAATAATATTAATTTTGTTCAAATATGCAGACACCTAGCCATGGTACGCCTGATGATTCCCTCTATGAAGAAGAGCTTTCTTCATCCCTATCTCCAGCGCTCTTGTTGCGAAAAAAGGAACGAAATGCAAGGTCGGAATTTGATACTTTGATAGACGCGCCTAAAACACTTGAAACAGAAGAGAGGATAAAAAAACTTATGAACCAACTAGAAAAATATCAAGTAATAATAAAAATTCAAAAGGATATTTTTTTTGTTCTGCATGAGATGAATTGTGATAGTTTGATTTTTAATTTTTACATTGACTAAACTAACAAAAAATTCTTTTGTATGTAGCGTTTTCTGACAGTTGCTAAACTCGGTGTTGGTGGTAGTGGGACACAAGGGCAAGATATTGCCCAGCAACCCTCTCATACACCTTCTACTCCCTTAGGTGCTAGCTAAGAAACACACCCTGCCCAAGCAGACACCCAGCCAACCGCTGAACGTGTTGGCAGTGATGAGGCTGATATGGTCAACTACATTATTGCGTTTCCTGGAGCTACACGTGTCAGCTCCATAGGGACCATTAATGTACTCTATCTAAAACATATTTATCATGATTTTTATTTTTAAATTAATGATAATATCTTTTTTTTCTGTGTAGGAAACAATGAGTTCTACAGGTTTTTGGAGAGCCATGTGTTGGTAATTTTTGGCCCAACCATACACACAGGGTGGAATTCCCAGAATTCCAACCTGAAAAAAGAACTTCTAGATTATCTAGAAGCCCTTTTTGGGGTCGACACATTTGACAGAACAACGGTGGCTCGGGTAGCCGGCAAATATTTGAAATATACCAGGGAAACCTATAGGACGCAATTGCAATTTAACCCTAGATATGAGCGTCCTCTCACAGTTCCAGAGAGTGAGTGGAGAGCACTCATCCATGACGGAAAAGAGAAAAGGGCAAAGAAATAAGGAAAAATGCCAACCCGCAAGGTAAATTACAACTTTAATTCAATAGCTTTAATTTTCTCTATGTCTAAAATAAAAGTGTGCTACGTCATATCTGACTTCAATATTTTGATGCTAGGTTGCCTGACACCTCAAAGGCAACCAAAGCTAGGATTGAAAAAAAGGGCCATCACAAGCTAGGCCAGGGCGGCTACTTGAAATTAGCCTCAAGAATTGTAATTAAGTAGCTAAACATCTTATAATTAATTGTATCGCCTTCCAACGTTTTTGTAATCCTATAAAATATGATTAAAAATACACAATCATATGTAATGTAGGGTGATGACTTCGGAACAGAAACTACAGAGGAAGATAAAAATATCGCTTTCCATTTTGGCTATCAAGCCATAGTTGAATGTCGCAGAAGCTTGGGGCAGGTCCCAAGATCTAGAATGCCTGATAAGGTAAAACATTAACCTTTCAATATGTTTGTTTTCATCCATAAATTTAATTTCTAACAACTTTGTTTAAATCAGGGGAGCAACACTACAGACGACGCAAATAACCCAGTTTTAGAGCCAAATGTAGATGATCCTCATGTGCAACCTGATCATTGTAGTAGGGACCAGGCCGACAATGCTACTATCAGTGAGGGCCGTGACGGTAATTAATTTCCACTTATAATTTTTTCTAATTATACTTTGATGGTTGTCCTTATAACGTTTTTTGTTTAAATGACAGAGAATGTTTCCCTTGAGGATCTTACCACCAGAGAGGAAGACAGGGCAACAGTCCCAACGGCGACAACTGGTGCACCAGGTAAATAATCTCATTGCAATTTTTTTTATTAATATTACCGAACTAGTTCAATGATATTTAAAAACTGACAATTAAAATTTAATATTATTTGTTTTTGTAGGCGATGCCCCGTCACTGGATGAGACCAGACATCGTGACTACGCAACTAGGTCAGTAGTGCGGGTCGAAAGGCACGAAACAGGAGCAGAGCACGATGATATTGATGATGTAATTAGGAGCTTTAGAAATAGGAAGAAGAAAAAGAAATTTGATAATGTAAAATATTGTATTATTATAAGACAAACGTTACCATACTTGGAACGTTTTTTGCGTTATATAAAAAACTCATTTATCATACTATTTTTATGTCAAGCATTAATTGCAATGTTTCCTTGCGTACTTTTTGTTGAATTGCTTTTTTATTAGTTATTGAATATTTTTTTTTATGCTCATGAAAGTAAAAAATGAAATATAGATTGGGTATTGGGGAATTGAGAGTGATGTGAGGGGGAGGGGGGGGGCGAGGGGCCATAAGAGCTTCCACCTTCACGTGGTTGGCCCTGTTTAGTAGAGAATAATTTATTGGAGCGATTTAATCTTGGAGCAAACCTCCCTCGATCCAGCGTAGCAAAAAAAAAGTCACCGTTGACTTAGTTGCTACTCTTTCAGATCGTGGGAGGCTTGTTCCAAGTTCATGTGACTCCAATAAATTGTTCTTGAAATGAAGAGGAGCTTATTCAGGTATGTTTTGACATTTTCAACATATGTTCTAACATTATCATAAGAATGCATCTTAGAGTAAAAAATAATACATCAATTACTTGTATTTATTGTATAGATAATGATGGATTTTGATTGACTTGGCAGTGCAGGTACAAATCCTCTTGCATCATGAGTAATACAACTTGTCAACCAGGGTCATGTCCAGGATATTTTTGCTTGTGTGCTTGACCAGGTTCGTAATGTCACATTTTGTAAGTTCCTTTACAGTTCATAATTCAATATTAAGCTTGTTCATGATTATTATCTAGATTTTTTGTATGTGTTTTTTCATCTATTTGATTGTAAGCAACTCTGCATGTTTCTTGTTGTTCACTATGATTTCTCCCATTGCCACTCCCAGGATGAATCTGAGTTTATTGTTACATAGGTTACTTTATTGTTAATATGATTTCTCCATTTACGATTTCATAGGTTACATCATGTAAAGTTTTCAATCTCAGGTTGGTGATGAGTTTTAGTTCTCTAGATTTGGGGCTTTTCTGATATTTTCTCCCTCATGTCATTCCTGCATCACCTCGTTGTTTGAGCATGCCAATTGTCTACCACTTGTACCAATTGGCACATGTCAATCTCTGAGTGGTGCCAAATTTCACCTATTTTCGGCCCACTTGACCACTTGGAAAACTCAAATCCACACACCATGTGTCTTTATCATGGAGTGCCACATGTCCTAGATATTTAGGCCGATAGGCCTTCTGTTATGAAAGAGATTAATTTTTTTTCGTCAACACTTCTTATCTAGGCACGACACCTGTTACTTGTTTAATCTGACGGTCACAGTCTCTCAGGTTACCTTCTAGGTTTTACATACCACTGGCTTTTGGTATATTTCCATCGAATCGGTCTGAAAATACCAGCAACAATCCACACACTTGCAACCATCAACAGACCTGCCGTTTTAGTAGCTGCATTTACGCAACTGCCAATACACCTACTGTTTTAGTTGCTGCATTTTAGCAACTACCAATACACCTGCCGTTTCATTCTCCTGGACTTTATGTATGCATATTTTTCATATAATTTTATCACGAAGTTGGCTGCAGTGCTTTGACATGCCTTTGAACATTTTTTTAGGTTAGAAGACATTTCAGACCAGAGCTATTGAATAGAATTGATGAGATAGTTGTATTTGATCCTCTTTCTCGTGATGAGCTTAGAAAATTTGCTAGATTGCATATGAAAGATGTAGCGATTCATCTTGCAGAGAGAGGTGTTTTTTTAGGGGTTACAGATGTTGCTCTGGATCTTGTTCTTCAGGAAGCCTATGATCCTATAAGTAATCACTTTTTTTTTCTTTCTTTATTATTCAGAGTCTATCTTGCCAGGGGATGTGCCCGTTATGGTTTGTTATGAGACCGTTGTCAATTTCATCACCGTCCCTCATAATATGTTTGATTGTGTTTATAAATAATAAACAATTATTACACCAAACAATAAACAATTAACTATACTATGAGTAATATGATATCTTGAAATAATTCTCATTATAATTTCATAACCTCTGCTCTCACTTGGTGGTGTCTATATCACTAAGTGTGTCTTCTTTAAAATTATAGTTACAACAGACAATGAACAATCAACTGCACCGTGAGTGATATCTTGTAATAATTCTTATTATAATTTCCTAACCTCTACTCTCACTAGGTGTCTATATCACTAGGTGTATCTATTTTAAAATTATAGTTTCAATGGTAGATAAATTGTTATCTTAAAATTATAGCTTTGATGGTGATACCTTGTGATTGATAATGCAGTTTGAAGCAGCTTTGGCTTTGACTAATATAGTCTCAAGAACCTCTGAGAATACAAAGGTTGTGATTGATTATGGGGCACTGCCTATATTTGTGGAACTTCTTACCTCTGGGAATGATAATGTTCGAGAACAGGTAGCACATTTATTTTAGAGGCATAAAATTTTTCTTCCCAATTATCTTTATATGTCTGTAATTTTGGAATTTGATTTAAAAAACTAGTACCCAACTTTGAGTTCAACTGGTGTTCGTGTAAGGCCGTTTGGGCTTTGGGAAATATTGCTAGAGACTCTACAACATTTAGGGATCTTGCCCTCAGTCATGGAGCTCTGAGGCAGGTGCTTGCCCAGTTGAGTGATACTACCAGAATTTCAATGATAAGAAATGCTACATGGGCTCTATCAAATTTTTGCTGTGGTAAATCCCAACCACTATTCGAACAGGTAAGCGGAATACATTTTCTGCCTCTTCTTCTTAGTTCATAGATACTGTGGATTTTTTTTATAGATCTTGGTGCTTGGTAGATTTGGACGTAATATGGACCTAGGCGCTTGTTCATTATAATGACTCTGTCATCAGGTTTTAGAAAATGCTCAGAAATTTTGGTTTCACAAGGGGATTACCCTTGCTTGCAATTATCGATTATCAATCACATTCAAAAAAAGTCTTTCATAGCATTGCTGAGCTCTTTGCAGGTGAATTTTCGAGGCAATTTCACAATATCTGAACTAAATTTGTCTGTCCTTTTCAATACTCTTCACTTGTAACAGAACCAGACAAACAATCTAGTGGCTAATGCAACAACAACAACACCTCCTGTTGAAATGCCTGAAATTCACCCTCTCTGCACGCATGAATGAATATGGCACCCTCTTTTGTGAACAGGTACTGGAGCTGAAGGTACTGGTTTCCATTAGGATCGTGGAATTCAACATCCAAAATAGTATCAAATTCCACTGCAATAATATTCCTCGACGAGGGCAACAGTTCATTAAGACCTATTGGACTCATCACCCCCAAATAGCCTCCATGGCTACCCAGAGTGTGATCATATGGAGCAATAAAAAATGCTGATCCATCCCCAATTGAAACAAGAACAGGACCCACATTGGTTACAGAAAACGAGAAACACGTTTTGAAAGAAGAAGAAACTTTTTTATTAGGGTCCAGAAATCTAACTGGTCTATTGTACAATGCCCTACCTGCACTTCAACTTGATACTCCCAACTCCATGCTAAGGCTCACTGTGCCATTCTTCAGATGAGCATCTTAACCTGAAGTTTGATTCCAAAAAACCCAAGTCCCCTGTTCTATGCCCAAGACCTCTGTTACAATGAGTAGAGTTTTGAGAGAAATAATTCACAATAGGAAGCAAAAGAAACATCGCAAAATTGCTCGCTTTAGAATGATAATTTTCTGTGCGAAAATTCAACTGCGGACAGTAAAAACATAATATCAAACACAACCAATCCACAATGGAATTTGAACATGAAGATTTATAACCAGAGAAAACCCTCTCCAGGTTAAAAGAATTCCAGAATGGCTTTAAGATTCTACTAATGAGCACTTACAACACCATAGAAATTACTGTCACAATGAAATCTGTTGGAAGCAAAGCCCTTGTACAGTTTCTACATTTCCACAGTACAATAAAGAATCTTGATATCTCTCATGATCTGGTTTTGTGGTCAGATACTTTTCTATGGTTGTCTTGTTCTGCTAAACGTGAATCTGTCTTAGCTTTGGATCTGGTTCTCATTTAGGATCGTGGCTATCTGATCTTGTTGTGGCTTTGACTATACAAACTTGTTCAATAGGAAAATTTTGACTCTGCTATAGGAGCTTCAATGGGTGCTCTCAAACTGCTCTACTACAGTAGTTGCACTCTCAATGGACTTCTACAGCAATTGGCACCATCAATCTGCTTTGTTACAATGATGGCTCACGTTAACAAACTGTGCTACAACCATTGGCACCATGAATCTTCTCTCTGCTTTGTCAAATGGTTGGAACCATCAACTGACTTTGCGCTCCTCGAGGTGATGACAGTGGCAAACACTTTTTTGGGTAGCTTTGTTTTGTCTCTGATTCAAGGCAGAACTATGTTGGCCTTGTTTTTTTAGTCCTTGGAACTTAGTTCTCTCATATTTTCCATCCTATCCCGAGTTTTCTACCGAGAAAGACATAACTTCACGATATCAAAATTGACTATTTTTGGCCATTTATCTTTAGTAATGGTACAACTTTAATTTGGTGCATTCGTATAGTATCTGAAGAGCACTCTCAAGTTGTTATTCAGTATTTTAGCATAACTACTACATTTAACTTCCATGCTCTAATATTTATATCAACCATAAGCATTCTTAAGGTAGTTCCACATTTGTGAAGCAGAAGGAATGCTTCTGATAGCTTCTTATCATAGTGGTACAATTCTGTTCGCAGTTTATCTTTTATAAACCTCCAATTTTCCAAACGTAGTAGAGACTACAGTTTGCATCTCAAATTTTGGACAAATCTATTTAGTATTCTACAGAAAATGCATTAAGAATACAATGTTGTGTCTACTAAGCACAAATAATTGTTGTACTGAGTCATCTAAACATCTTGACATCCTCGTTTTATATTCCTTTTCTATTTTCACAAAGTTTCCTCTGCTACAGAAAATGTAATTATATTAATTTTTTTCCATCGATATACGGATTGGATCTAATTAGATGTAAACCCTTGCTACAGTGGTTATTCGAATGGGTTATAATGTGCATTTTTATTTGTTTCTTTTGTAATACATGCATTACCACTACGCGAGATCTTTGCATTAATTTTGAAATGTTGAGATCTTTGCATTGATGTTGCCTCTGCTTGGTGGTGTCTCTGAGATTGAGCTGATCCAAAGGCAATAGATGTGCATCAACGGTCGATTTCTCTTTGCTAGTACTATAATCCAAATCCTCTAGCATGCAAATAGGTGCCACAACAATTATATCTAGGATTGATCGTTTTTTTCTCACCTTCACTTTAGGCTTGGAAAACTTTGTTCCAGATTTTTTAGCATTTGACTCACTTGATAGACAGTGATCTATATGGCCATTTAAGGCTATATTGGATGTAGATGAGAAATATCTACAAACAGGACAAACCTTTGGTATCATGGCCTCTGGAAGAGATATCGAATTCCCAAATTCTTCGTTCTTCCCAGGATCTACCTTGCTCTTCTCCAAAGTTTGGATTTGCCTTGTAGGCTCCTGCCTCTTCTACACTGCTTGAATTGGAGCACCTCCATTATGATATCAAATCATCCGCTACTATGAAATGACACAAGTTGCAGATGCTTTGATAGACTTGCCTTTTTGGCACTTCACTGCGAACCAAGTTTTAAAAGGTCACAACCCACTTGATATTTATCCCTAGCAAAAGTGTCACATGTGAAGATTGGGCTTTTGATGAAGCGAATAACTTTGTAAAGAGAATTTTTGATTACTTATGTATTCGGCCCAACAATATAGATTTTGATGCACTATCATTTTTAACCATGTGCTGAAAAACATACAAAAAACTATGTTTTTAGTGAAATTTGAGTTCACAAGAATCGATGCCAGTCAAAATCTAGACCTTTCTCCCAGCTTACTGGTAAAAGGCGATACTCATATTTCATGCAAATAATGGAATGCCTTTTTCGTTGTTTTATCACGTCTTATTCGAACTTCCAAGTCTAGCATGAATGATTGTCTTATGCTTCAGAAAAATGGTATTATGCTTTAGAGAAGTGTATCTACTTCTTATTATACTTCTTAACTTCCAAGTCTAGCATCAATGATTATTTTATGCTTCGCACATAATCTAGTTTTCATTATACTCCTTGAAACATTTTTTATTAGTTGAATGAGACAAACTTAAAAGGAGTAAGCTAATATATTAGAAAATGGATTTCTGTCACAAATCTAAGATTCTTATAGGAATTCAATGGAAATTTCAGGCATCACCTGAGTAATCTTTAGTGTCTGCAAATTTTGACATCCAGAGAGAAGTTTGTTACAAAATTAGGCAGCTCCTATTCGAAAACATGTTGATGTTGATGCGTAGCAATCTCCTTCATTTATAGCCATGTGTTGGAATATTTGAAAATTCTAGAATAAAATGGAGAGAGTAATACTCTCCTCTTCTAACACAGAGAAAATATTGAAATTTCTTCACTGGAAACAGAGTTCAACACTTTGAAAAATTTCTATTCCTTAAAAAAAACTATTACAAATTCTTCCTCACTGAGAGGGATTACAAAATGTGACTGTTGCAAAATGCAGTGCACTCAAAATTCTTCTCTATCTCTAAAACTACGCACTGTTGTGCTCTTCAAAACACTTACACTGCTATTGTGTGTAATAATAAACTTTACAACTATATTCTGAAACAGGTTCACAACCCTTTTATTTTATATGCAACACATATATTAAAAACATAACAAAACTATGCAAATAACAAATCTATTAAAATGCTCCTGGGGTCCACAATTTATAAATGTTTTAATATATATATGAAATATATATATATATAAAATATATACGTCGCATTTAAAACAAAATATAACCAAAAGAAGTGTGGGACCTTAATAAACAATAAAACTATTCCGCCGCGCGTTATATAAAACATATAACAAAACCTTTGTCAAAACTTCAAACGATCCCTTTAGCCGTGGAGCCCGTCGGACTTCAAACCAAATTTGCGTTCCAAAATAGCTTGCTGACGTCGGCCAATTTTGTGACGCGAAAACCAAATGAATTCCGCCCTAATATTTTTTGGGTCCGAATTTGGGCTGGCGTATGGAGAGAGACTTGTGACGTGAATTTCTTATCAAATTTTCCCTAATCTTTTTCGGGTCTAGATTTCCACTGCACGAGCGACCCAAAAAAAGATCCGTTCGAATATATTTCTGCCACGTGTCCTCAATCAAAATTTTTCCTGTTCCTAGATGCGGGTGCATTAGATGACGTTTAAGGCGATGGGACATGGATGTGGCGATTTCATATCAATCGCATTAAGTTTTAACGCTATTCAATCTGCCGATATTTAAGTTCTGAGGTTTTCACATCAATCACATTAAGTTTTAACGTTGTTCAAGATCGGACCTCCACTCCTGTTAGCGATTCCGCATGCTCCAATATGCTCTGGCCTTCGGCTCTCAGCAATGAGAGATTTATGACGGGCGTTCTTCGATGCCATTGCAGTCGGGTCGATAAAATGGTGTTTCGCTATGGTTTCTCAGACGAGCTGCAACCTTTTAATTGCAGATGCTCTCTAGTTGCTGGGTTACACTGCCTGCTCACTGTGAAGAGAAGGAGAAGCCAACTGAACTGCTGCTTAGACCTTGGTGTAAATCTGCGTTTCTCTCGGTCTGGTCTATGTCTGTCTTCCTCGGTTTCTTGGAATCCTACTTCTTCGTCTCGTCTTGTGCCCACTGCTGAGACTGCACCCATGCCTCGGCGTCAAAGGATGTGGTGCCGCAGGGGTAGCACCAGAGGTCGACCCCTGCGCACTCCCTCCAGTCCCTCAACCGAGTTGTCTTCCTAGTCCAGTGATTTATTACGCAGGTCGCTATCCAAACACTAGAAGTGGGAGGGGTTAGGTTCTAGGATCTGGCCACAATATGGGCTCCCCTGCTCCTCATTTTCCCACTACTTCACCTTCTCCCACGACACGCACTGCAATTTTTTTCTTTAATTTCTCTTTGAACCGCCCATGAATCACAGCTTCAATCACCGTGGTTTTCCGTGAAGAGGCCCAAGTGGAGGAACAATGCACCCGTCTGGCGGGTCTAAGCTCGGAAAAATCCCAGCTTTCGAGCCTTCAGGAGGGGAGCAGTGGCGTGAATGTGGAGATAGCGCCTGGAGATCCTGGACCTTCTGTGTCTGAAGCTGCTCCCAAAGGATGGTGTCGAATTGTCGAAGAACCACCAGATGAGTAGCTGCTTCTCTTTGGTTTGGTTTTCTTGCTTCGCGGCCCACTTAATTGGGCATGTTTTTGCGTATATTACTGTGCTAGACCTCTGTTTTATTTTTGAATTCTGCAAACACTGTAATCGTCAAAGATATCAGACGATGGTTCCCCTACGTGGGCAATGCAACGACCTGAAAAACGTTCAAGACTGGTTTCCTCGTATGAGGGTAGTCTTCTTTTTTGATTTTTTGACAAATTTTCCATAAGTCTGGGAAATATTTTTGACTTCGGTCATGCTATAATTTTATTCTCACTGTTAATAGATTAACCTTACTTAGAAAAAAAAAAGTTGCCCTATTTCTATTTTAAACCTGTTTTTTGAAATACAGAGCCATGTTTATATGATTGTTTATAGTCAAAGCGCTGCGGGGTGGTTTATTATATTAATATTTCACGGTCGGATTATGTTCATAAAAATTGGAATGCCCACAATTCATAACAAATATTGGAGATTTACTGTCATGTTTTAAAGTTTCATTTTTATGTTTGTCGAAGGATGGTGTCGAATTGTCGAAGAACCACTGGATGAGTAGCTGCTTCTCTTTAGTTTGGTTTTCTTGCTTCGCGGCCCACTTAATTGGGCATGTTTTTGCTTATATTACTGTGCTGGACCTCTGTTTTATTTTTGAATTCTGTAAACACTGTAATCGTCAAAGATATCATACGATGGTTCCCCTGCGTGGGCAATGCAACGACCTGAAAAACGTTCAAGACTGGTTTGCCCATACGAGGGCAGTCTTATTTTTTGATTTTTTGATGAAAAATTTGCCATAAGTGTGGGAAATGTTTTTGAATTCAGTCATGCTGTAATTTTATTCCCACTGTTAATAGATTAAATTTACTTAGAAAAAAAAAAGTTGCCCTGTTTATATTTTAAACCTGTTTTTTGAAATACAGAGCCATGTTTATATGATTGTTTATAGTCGAAGCGCTGCGCGGTGGTTTATTATATTAATATTTCATGGTCAAATTATGTTCATAACAATTGGAACGCCCACAATTCATAACAAATATTGGAGATTTACTGTCCTGTTTTATAGTTTCATTTTTTTTTTTAAATTGAACCCGCCATCGGTATACCAACGCTTTGTAAGCGTCGGTCTTCTGACGTTTTGAATGATTTCCATTTTCGTCGGTCTTGTGACGTCCGTCAATATTGTGACAGTTCTTCCTAGGGTCGGTATTGCGACTCTTTTGGAATGCATCGGTATTGCGACGCTTCTGGAAAGTGTCGGTCTTGCGACACTTTTGCAATGCATCGGTCTTGCGACACTTTTGCAATGCGTCGGTCTTGCGACACTTTTGTACGGAGTCAGAATTGCGACAGCTTAAAAACGTTGGAAGAGCGACAGTATAAACACGTCGGAAGAGCGACGTTTAAAACGTCGGACCACATTTCGTCGGAATTGTGACAGTATACAAACGTCGGAAGAGCGACGGTATAAAAATGTTGGAAGAGCGATGTTCAAAACGTCGGACCACATTTCGTTGGAATTGCGAAAATTTACAAACGTTGGAAGAGCGATGATTTGGGAAACGTCAGAAGAGAGACGCTTGTTTGGAAGCGACGGAAAAAGTGTCGGTAGTGCGACACTTTGTCAAGGCGTCGGAATTGCGATGTAATGGAAAACCATGTTTTGCCCGTCCTCGAACTGTCGCTCTTGTGACGACTATGTGTCAGAATAGCGATGAAGTGGCCGTCGGAAATTGGGCCAAATTTTCTAGTGACAAGTAGCAAGATTCCAAGCAACACCAAAAGAATCACATATTATTTCCGTCAAAAGAATTCTTCGATATCTAAAGGGCACAAAAGAATATGGATTCTGGTATCCCAAGGGTAACAATCTCATTATTCAAGCCTTTATAGATGTAGATTGGGCAGGAAGCGTTGATGATCGTAAGAGTACTATTGGAGCAACATTCTATCTAGGTGGTTGTCTCATATCATGGTTAAGCAAAAATCAAACTTCAATCTCGTTATCTAAAGTGGAAGCAAAATACATTGCAGCAGCATCATGTTGTACTCAAGTCCTTTGGATGAAACAAACTTTTCAAGATCTTCAAGTACAATTCAGTGAGCCTATTCCCATATTCTGTGACAACACTAGTGCCATCAGCATCTCCAAGAATCCTGTCATGCATTAAAAAACAAAACACATTCTGATAAAATATCATTTTGTTAGAGAACAAGTCGCTGAAAAGAATATCAAACTTGAATATGTTTGTACAAAAGAACAAATTGCTGATATCTTCACTAAACCTTTACCTCATGAAGAATTTGAATATCTTCGTCAAAAGCTTGGGATTCTCCCAAGTTCTCATTATATTACAGGTCTGCAGGACGGTTGTGTGTCAGGGGAAGTGGAAGTGTGTACAGGTCCATAGGACAACTATGTTTCATGGGGAGTTACCCTTTGCCATTGATGTCAAAGGGGGAGAGAATGTTGTAAGAAGAGGTGTCATGATCTTAGGGGGAGTACTTATGTTTCCATCAATGCCAAAGGGGGATACTGTTGATCAATGGTTGTGATTGATGTCAACCCAAGCAGCACCAGGGGCTAACCCAATATTGCATGGGAATTTTGACCTACCAAATTAATATATTCTGGGTCAATAATGATTTTGATGGTTTAAAATTGTCAAGATGTTTCCGTTGATATATGGCACACCATGTAATTCTTCACGGTTTGAGAGATATTCATGTTTGAAGTTTGTACCCCCAGTTAGTGGGCTAAAACCCCATGGGGTTGGGCAATGGGTGATTGAAAATTCATAATTAATATTTTTTAAGCTCATAAAATCCCTCCCACGTTCACTTGTTGAAGCCCCTCTCAAATTAAGCATGCATATAAATTGTGATCTTCATTTCCTCCTTATGCAAGGGATTCGACCATCTGAAACAGGTAATTGTGGCATTGTCACTCTAAATTTTTTTCTACGAACGTTTAGAAGCTGAAATTTTTATGAGGCGAAGCTGAATTCTTGAGGAAGCTACAGTACAAATGTTAGATCAAGGTGCACAACATTTTTGGAGATATGATCTGTGGAAGTCAGGGTTTTTGTAGGCTCCTGAAATTCATCTCAAAGAAGTGACCTTGGTAAAATCGTCATAACTCTCTCTCTGAGTATCGAATTGGAATTATGTAAAAATTGGCGGATAGTGCATAGTCTTTACTTTGCGCTCTATCAATTTCAGATCCAAATGAAGAAACAGTGATACGTGGTACACCATACAAGTGCGCTCTGCTGAAACAATCCATAATTAGGGCATTGTGAGAGATTGGTTATAACTCTCTCTTGAAGAATCCAAATGGGGTCAGACCTATGGCATTGGAAAGACAACTTAGAGGAATACTACAGGACTGAAAATTAGATATTGAGGATTTTAAATAACATAGATACACCAGATTCAATATTGAGCTCCGAGAAGGCAATAAAAAGCTAGATCATGTGTGTCAAGGGTTGCAAAGGACCAAAATTTCTACGGCAGAAAAGCAAAGCAAGGTGCAGCAGAGGGTAGCATGACAAGAGCAGCAACCAAGGTGCATAACAGCAGCAAGAAGTTCATCATATGAAGTCTTCAAGTTGGCAGCACTGCATATAATCATTGTAAAGGTATCATTGTACTTAGTCATTGTAAATACATTATTGTACAAATTGTACTAGTATCTATCTACCAAGGGTTGAAGAGGTAGTGTTGGGAGGTCTAGGATCATCATTAGGTGGTTGTGTCAAAGTTGGGGTTATGGTCTAGTATATATTATTCTTCTACATCATTCTATATCATTGTAAAGTGGACCATTTTCCCTGGTACGGGATTCCATTCTTCTTTTATTCTTCTATAGGGTGCTAGGGTGGTGCTAGGGTGAGTTGTAGCTCATTGGGTGTTGGGGCATCCGTTTAGTTGACTACTAAAGAATCTCGGGCGTTGGAGCGTCCATCCAGTGGGAGCTAGAGAAGAATGCTTTTCTAGATTCTAGGAAGTTGGAGCTTTATTTTCAATTGGAGTTGAATATTAAAGAATTATTAGAAAAGCATTAGGTGGTTTTTCTCCCGGAGTGGGTTTCCACCTTAAAAACTATGTGCATTTGTGTTCCTCTTTTTTGCTGCTATCATTGTACAAACACTAATAATAATTGAAGATTAGCTAATGCTCTAATTGAAAGGAATACTGATTCACCCCCCCCTCTCAGTATTTCCAACAGTTAGAGCTCTGTTGTTTTTTTCTCATTGCCAGAAAGCTAGTATGTTTTAGTTATGGCCATTAGTAACTTTGTCTTTAGATCTAGTACTTTAAAGTTTGATGATGTTGTCGGTGCTATCCTTAGCGAGGAAATGCGATGAAAAAGCTTCGGTGAGACATCGGGTAATGCTTTGAGTGCAGAGTCTAGGGGAAGAAGAATGGAAAGAGGAAAGAGCTCGGGATATTGCAGTAAATCAAGGAAAGGTATATCCAAGTCTAGATCGAGGATAGTGTGCTGGAAATGCGGAAAGAAAGGACACCTAAAGAAAGATTGTAGATCTCGGAAGGGAAAATAAGGAGACGCACAACAAGAAAACAATCATTAATCAAATGTGATAGGTGATGTGTTACAAGATGCCTTGATTCTTTCTTTCAAAAATGTTATTGATTCCTGGGTAGTAGATTCAGGGGCTTCATTCCATGCCACACCTGATAAGAAATATTTTCATGACTATGTTCAAGGAGATTTTGGACAAGTCCGTTTAGGTGATGATAAACCCTATAAAATTTTTGGAATGGGTAAGGTTATTGTAAAACAATAGAATGGAAACCAATGACTATTAAAGGAGGTAAGGCATGTTCCAAATCTGAAGAAAAATCTGATTTCAACAGGGAAATTAGGCGGTGAAGGTTGTGTGACAACTTTCACAGATAAAACCTGGAAGGTCACCAAAGGAGCCCTGGTAATAGAAAAAGGTGAAAAGGTTGGTACATTGTATTTATGCAATGGTATTTCTAACTCTATTAATGCTTTAACTTCCAAAGGAGCAGATGCAACATTATGGCATCATAGGCTCAAACACATGAGTGAGAAGGGGATGAAGATTCTTCACTCAAGAAATGTGTTGCTGGGTTTGAAGAATGTTGATTTGGATTTTTGTGAGAATTGCATTTATGGAAAACAAAAGAGAATCAAATTTCTTAGAGTTGGGAAAGAAAAGAAGAGAAAAAAATTAGAGCTTGTGCATATAGAGGTATGGGGACCTGCTTAGGTATCATCTCTCGGTGGCTCTCATTATTATGTTACTTTTATTGATGATGCAACTAGAAAAACTTGGATTTTTTGTATTCATAATAAATCTGATGTATTTGATACTTTCAAGAATTGGAAAGCTTTGGTTGAGATTGAGACAGGAAAGAAGTTGAAGTGTCTCAGATCAGACAATGGATGTGAATATTGCAACAAAGATTTTGATAGGTAATGTTCAGAGCATGGAATTCGTAGAGAGAAGACAGTTCCAAGAACACCATAAGAAAATGGTGTATCAGAAAGGATGAACAAAACAATCATGGAGCGTGAAAGGTGCATGAGATTGCATGCAGGATTGCTTTTAAAATTTTGGGCAGATGTTGTAGATACTGTTATTTATCTAATAAACATAGGGCCTTCAAGTTCCTTGGATGGTGGTATTCCAGAGGAAGCATGGACAGGTAAAAAGGTAAACTACTATTTTTTAAATCCTTTTGGCTGTGAGGCCTTTGTCTATATTAATAAAGAAAATAGAGAAAAGCTTGAGGAAAAATCAAAGAAATGTACCTTTATTGGATATGGTGTTAATAATTTTGGTTATCTCTTATATGATTATGAAAATAACAAAATCATTAGGAGCAGAGATGTAATATTCAATGAAAAGGTCTTGTATAAGAATCAGTTGTACGAAAAGAAACAGGAAAAAGAAAAAAAAGAATACACAGTTCTTGATGAGATCACAGAAAAAGTAAAGGTGCCTGAAAATAATAATAATCAACAGCCACAACAACAACAACCACCGCAACAACAACAGACACCTCAAACACCTAAAAGCGGTGTCAGAAGATCTACCAGGATAAGTAGACCTCCTGAACGATACTCTTTCATTATATTATTTATTGTTGACTGATTATGGTGAACTTGAATGTTATGAAGAAGCAATGCAGGTTGAAACCAGGAAGAAGTGGGAGCTAGCCATGGAGGAAGAGATGGAATCCTTAATGCATAACCAGACTTGGGACTTAGTCAGGTTGGCTTTAGGTAAAACTACATTATAGAATAAATGGGTTTACAGGTTGAAGGAAGAAGATGGAGGAAAACATAGGTACAAAGCTAGACTTGTGGTGAAGGGGTTTGCACAAAATAAAGGTATTGATTTTGATAAAATATTTTCTCCTGTTGTTAAGATGAATTCAATCAGAACTATTTTAAGTCTTGTAGTAGCGGAATATTTACATCTTGAACAGTTAGATGTAAAGACAACATTTCTCCATGGAGATTTGGAGGAAGAGATCTATATGGAGCAAACAGAAGGATATGAGGTCAAAGGGAAAGAAAAATTAGTGTGCAGGTTAAAGAAGAGCTTGTATGGCTTAAAACATGCTCCAAGGCAGTGGTATCTAAAATTTGACAAGTTTATGTCTGAACAAAGTTATACTATATTTCACTCTGATCATTGTGTTTATCTGAAAAAACAAAATTGTGGGAGCTATATTATATTGTTATTGTATGTAGATGACATCCTTGTTGTAGGGTCTAACATGCATGAAATAAATGTTCTCAAAAGAAAATTGGAAAATTCCTTTGCAATGAAGGATTTGGGAGCTGCAAAACAAATCCTTGGTATGAGAATAACTAAAGACAGGAAAAATCACAAATTAACACTATCTCAGAATGAGTACATACAAAAGGTGTTGAAAATATTTAATATGCAGAATGCAAAACTAGTTAGTACACCTTTTGCTAGCCATTTCAAACTTAGTAAGGAGATGTGCCCCAAGACCCAAGAAGAAATGGAATACATGTATAAAGTTCCATATGCATCAGCATTTGGAAGCTTAATGTATGCAATGGTTTGGACAAGGCCTGATATTGCACATGCAGTGGGAGTTGTACGTAGGTACATGAAAAATCCAGGAAAAGAACATTGGATGGCAGTGAAATGGATTCTCAGATATTTGAGAAGTACCACAAATCAAGAATTATGATTTGGTGGTTCAAACATTGATCTACAGGGATATGTTGATGCAGATATGGCAGGTGACAGAGATTATAGGAGGAGAACTACAAGATATGTATTTACTGTAGGTGGAACAGTTGTCAGTTGGGTTTCAAAAATCCAAAGTGTTGTTGCAATTTCAACAACAGAAGTAGAGTATGTTGCTGCTACAGAGGCTAGTAAGGAAATGAGTTGGTTACAAATGTTTATGGATTAATTGGGTAAGAAGAATGATATGGGCACGTTATACAGTGATAGCCAAAGCGCCATTCATATTACAAAGAACTCAGCATTTCATTCCAGGACTAAACACATACAGCTCAAGTACCATTTCATATGGTCAGTATTGGAAGATGGACAATTGAAGCTGGAAAAGATACACACTAGCCAGAATCTTGCAGATATGCTAACAAAATTTGTTACAATGGATAAACTGAGAATATGCTCAGTTTCAATTGGTCTTCAAGGATGACGATGAAGATGAGAAATAGCCAGGTCCAAAGAGGAGTCACTGTCCAGCAAATGAAGTAGCGGTGGAGTTGCTACAATCAGTCTCCAAGTGGGAGATTGTTGGGTGTGGAGCCTGATTATCTTGTTTATTTTATATCACATCGTTGGACCCCTGTACATTAATGGGGGCGGCAATGCCACCCGTAATGAAACGCTGCCTGGGGGTCTAGGAGGGGGTAGTTACGACTTTATGGAGCCCCCCCTGGCGAGGGGTTTCGAGGGAAGCGCCCCCGAAGCTAAAAACATATGTAAAATTGCCTTGTAAAAGTATAGTAATTTCTAGTCAATCTGGGCCATTCATTAGGCGGATGATCTGACGGTAGAAGTTATGTTTAGTTTAGGGTTTTTTGCCCTAGAAGGAAACCCCTCGCTTGTATGAGGGTATTATATTGCGGCTGTGTATTTTATGTGTGTATTCTTGGAGCAAGAAACAGATAGGGAGACTATGAGAGAGAACAAAGCATATTACAACGGATCTGCTGTAGGTTGTGTCTCTTCATGTTGCTGGATAATAGAAAGGAAGGACTGGCTGTTCGGGGTGGACGTAGCCCAAACTGGGTGAACCATGCATATTTGTGTCTCTCTGGTTTTATGTGTTTTGTGTGCTTGTGTTTTCTGCATATTTTATGTGTTGCATTGCTCTGTAATATTTAATTTTCTAACAAAAGCAAGGGAGGAATTCAAGATCAACTTGGTGACGAAGTTTGGCTTCACATTACAAAAGAGAGGCTTAAAGGGGTAAAAAAATGAAACAATCCATTATAGTCCTTTTGGAATTTTGGAAAATATTGGTGACATTGCCTTCAAGTTAGATTTGCCTTCATATATGAAAATTTACTCTGTTGTTAATGTTGAGAACTTAAGGTTGTATGAGCTTCCATGATCAAGGAGAACAGGTTCAAATTCCTTCCATTGAGGATTTTTCTCTAGAATACCTTGATGAGCTTCAGCAAGACATCATTCTTGATATAAGAACAAGGACATCAAAACGAGGGAGTGTAGACTACCTTTGTGTGAGGCTCAAAGGCACAAATCCATGCAAGGCCAAATGGATCAAGATTGGAAAGGTTATGGAACTGTACCCTCATCTGCTAAACAATTGAAAGCGATATTTTTGGGTCCAAAAGATTTCAGTGGGGAGGAGTGACCAAGTGCTCAAAATTATGCTCACAACTAAAAGTTGTCGGAATGGCATGGAACTTGAATGACCGTGTATATCTTGTCGTTATGAATCCAACGCAACTCATTTTGCGAAAAACCGACACCTTGTTCTCCCACAAACACGTTTTCTCCACTTTGTCAAACAGGTAAATTTTTGGAAAAGAAATTGCAGGAATAGTCCAGTGAGTAGACCATACTGTTGACTAGGCATTCTCACATGGAAATTTGACTTGGTTAATGGGTTTCCTCTGGCGAATGAAATTGTGCCAAGTAGCACTGCCTGGTTGGTTCGAAATGGAAAATTTCGATTGGGTTTTATGGAGGCCAATCAAAATTTGCCACATGACCCAACTAGGGGCCGCCACGTGGCAGCCCGAGGGCCACCAAAATTGTTATGAAACCAACTCAAAAAATAGAAGAAAAGGGAGATCAACGCCTTAGAAATAAGCCACTTCGAGGGGGAAACATATAATAGATTACATAAATGAATAATTCTTGGATGATACAAATGAAAAAACCTCCTTTCTATATATAGGAGTCTATGGGGCTACAATGTAATCCTAGTGGGGCCACAATGTAATCCTAGCCTACCTAACAATAATAATGTAAGGGTAGAATAATAACAATATGGGGGTTACGGGGGTACAACAATAACAATAAGGGGGTTACACTAACAACAATAAGGGACTTTACTAGTAATGTAAGGACCTAACATGCTCCTCTCCTTAAAAAAAGTGTTGTCCTCAATGCTTGAGTAGCTCTGGGAGCTTTTGTATAAAATTCTCACCCTCCCATGTAGAATCTTCAGTGGGTAAGTTCTTCCATTTGATGAGATACTCTAAAACTGATAGATTTCGTAGCTGTCGAGTTCTTTTTTCCATTACTGCTTTAGGTTCCAATGTGGTTTTTCCTTCCCCATTAAGTTTTGGCAATATTGTTTGAACTAGAAGTTTGTCCCCTATAACCTTTTTTAAGAATGAAACATGGAAAACTGAATGCACTCGCGAAGAAGCAGGAAGCTCCAATTTGTATGCCATAGTACCAATCTTTTGCAACACCTTGTAAGGACCAAAGTACTTTGGCGATAACTTATTATCCTTCTTATCTTGCTTGAGGGACATTTGTTTGTATGGTTGTAGCCGTAAAAATAGCCAGTCTCCTACATCAAAACTTCTCTCGTTGTGATGTTGATCTGCCTGTTATTTCATTTGATTTTGTGCCAAATTTAGGTTGTCCTTTAAGAGTTGGATAACTTATTGTTGATGCTCGATGTGATCCTCCACTGCTTGAATCCTATAATTTTCCCTTAAATAAGATGTGATGGACGATGGATGATATCCATAAAGTGCCATAAACGGGGTCATTTTTGCTGCAATATGGAAGGAAGTGCTATACCACTATTCAGAGAGAGGTAACCACTTGACCCATTGTGCTTGCTTATCAATAATAAAACAACGAAGATATCCTTCCAAACATTTATTAACTATCTCTATTTGAACATCAGATTGAGGATGATAAGATGAGCTATGATCTAGTTGAGTACCCAAACAAGAAAATAATTCAGTCCAAAAATTTCCTGTAAAAATGGGATCTCTGTCACTTACAATAATCTTCGGGTTTCCATGTAGATTTTGAATTGTTTCCATAAATGCAGTAGCAATTGTACTTGCTTTAAATGTATGAGATAATACACAAAAGTTTGCATACTTGGTAAGTCTATCAACTAACACTATGATGACACTCCTTCCTTCAGAATTTGGTAAAATTGTGATAAAATCCATTGAAATCTCCTGCCAACATTGACTTGGAATGGATAAAGGTTGTAGAAGACCCGAGGTCTTAATTGTCTCAACTTTATTTTGTTGACAAACCAAACATTCCGCCACAAACTTTTGAATATCAAATTTAAGGCCATCATAAAAAAATTCTTTCTTCACCCTGTGGTAATTTTAAAAAAATCTCAAGTGCCCTCCTAAAGGAGAAGTGTGCAATTCCAAAAGAATATTTTGTTTTACTTGGGAATTCTTGCAAATATATAAGAGATATTTGTACCATAAGGAATAATTTTTCCAACTAAATGTATCAGATGTACTACGATCTTGTTGCAAATTTTGAATGAGTGTCCACACTTCTTCGTCCTTCTTCCATTCATCCCTTGCTTTGGTTATCCAATCTGGTTGGATAATAGAAATGGCACAAAGCAATGCTTCCACCTCTTCATCCTTTCTTGAGAGTGCATCTGCAATAACATTTAGCTTCCCTTTTTTGTAGATGATTTCAAAGTCATAACCCAACATCTTTGTGACCCATTTTTTCTTCTCTTCTGAAGATGGTCTTTGTTCCAAAAAGTGTTTAAGACTATCATGATAATTTTTTACCTTGAAGTGTCTTCCCATTAGGTAAGGTCTCAATTTCTTTAGTGCATGTAGTATTGCCAACATTTCCTTCTCATAAATAGCCTTTTGTAAATAATTTCCTTTGATTGAAAAACTTTCAAAAACAATGGGTCTTCCTTCTTACATTAAAAAAACACCAATTCCATTTCCTTAAGCATCACATTCCACAATAAAGGTTTTTGTGAAGTTTGGCATAGCTAAGATTGGTGCTAGGCACATTCATTAGGGGAATTTTGAGGTCTAAAATGGGTCTCCTAAGAAAAATTTACAACCAAAATACACTTTATAATAACCAATAGGATTCAAGATGATGATGTCAACCATGGGGGATGATTCACCATTTTTTAAGTAAAAGGGTAAAAGGATTAAAAAATAATAAAGTAAAAAAAATATTTTTTCAACTCGTATTTTCAATTTATATCCCAAATTTTTTACTCAAATTTCGAGTGGGAGTACTCATTGGAAGAAAAATTTAATTCCTTATCCAAGGAGTACCCATGTTGCATAGTTTTGATGGACCCTGCTACACGAAAAATGATAAATACATGAGAAAATGTGATTGCAATCACATTTTCCACACATTTCTCATTTTTCATGTAGAAGGATGCATCGAGAGTATGCAACATGGGTAATCCTTGGACGAGGAATTAAATTTTGCATCCAATGAGTACTCCCACTCGAAATTTGAGTAAACATTTTGGGAGATAAGTTGAAAATACGAGCTGAAAAAGTAGTTTTTTATTTTTTCCCTCCAAAATTTGATGATGTAATCAAATCTTATTTTATTATTTTCACTATTATTTTATAATTTCCTTAGGAGGCCCATTTTAGACCTCAAAATTCCCCTAATGGCCTCTTTAAGATGTTCAAAGGCCTTAGTTGCTTCAGGAGTCCATGAAAATGCATCTTTCTTCAATAATGTTGTTAGAGGTGCTGCTATTCTCCCATAATTCTTAACAAACTTGCGATAATACCCTATTAACTCGAGAAATTCGCACAACTTCTTTATGGTTGTGGGGAATTTCCATTCCATAATGGCTTTAATTTTGTTAGAGTCTACCTTAACACCCTCGTGAGATAAAATATGACCCAGATATTCCACCTCTTCTACTCCAAAGAAACATTTGGATTTTTTTGCATATAATTGTTTCTCCTGCAATAGTTTTAGCACCCTGTCAACATGTTGAACATGATCCTTCCAAGACTTGTTGTAGATTAGTATATCATCAAAAAATACTAGCACAAATTTTCTAAGGAAGGGTTTGAAAATGGAATTCATCAACCCCTGAAATGTAGAAGGTGCATTGGTAAGGCCAAAAGTCATGACCAAAAATTCATAATGACCCTCATGAATTTGAAATGTTGTTTTTCAAATATCTTCTGGGCTTCATTCTAATTTGATGATATCCTCGAACTTAAGATCCAACTTGGTAAAATAAATTGCTCCATGTAATTCATCCAATAATTCATCAATCATAGGAATGGGAAATTTATCTTTAATAGTGAGCTTATTTAGCTCCCTATAATCTGGACACATGCGCCATGATCCATTTTTCTTGTGCACTAATAATATTGGAGCAGAGAAAGAACTTTGATTAGGTTGACTTATACCAACCTCTAACATTTCTGCAATCATACGTTCAATTTCACTCTTTTGGACATAAGGATATCTGTAAGGCTAGATTTTTGGAGGAACACTTCCTGGAATCAAATGAATAGAATGATCATGATCAAAAATAGGTGGGAGTCCTTTGGGAGTATCAAATACCTTGGAATGATTGTCCAAGAATTTTTGGAGATATGGAGAAATAGATGATTTTGATGTTAGAACTTATAGTGATCATAATTGTGCAGTTACGCCTCGTTGTTCTTTATTCAAAAGATTTTTCATGACATTAGAGCTTATTATCTTTCTTGGATTCCCTGTGATACCCCGTAATTTGATTTCCTTTCCTTCTGAAATGTTTTTTTAAGAAAATTTCTTGAAAATTAAAAGCTATCATCCATAAAGATTCTAACCATTATACTCCTAGTACAACATCAGCACCTCCCATTGGGATGGAAATAATTGGACTATTCAATACATATTCCCCATGGCTAGCTTGATATTATGAAATTTTCCAGAGAAATTTATAGTTCCTCCATTTGCAACCATCACCTGACATTGTGGTGCTGGTATAGGAAACAATTCAACTCCTTGGCTACCTTACAATGAATAAAATTATGGGTATTACCTGAATCAATCAACACTATTACCTTATTCTTCTTGATATGTCCTTCTATCATGAGAGTTTGAGGAGTGGTAATTCCTACCAATGCATTACACGATGTGGTCAAACTCATATATTCTTTCTCTAGGGTTGGATCTTGGTGTATATCCTCTTATTTTTAAGTTTCTTGTTCATTTTCTTCCTCCTCTACACAATGTATGTAAAATAATTTCTTCTCACCACACTTATGACCTTTAGTGTATTTTCTATCACAGCTATAGCAAAGCCCTTTTTCTCTTTTTTTCTTCCAATTTTTGCGGTGTTAACCTTGTAGGTTGTCAAAGTCTAAGAGTAGCAACACTTCCATATTTATAGATGTGAGTGGTAGGCTTCCTTGTTGGCATAATTTTACGTTCAATTTTTCTTGCCAACCTAAATGCCTTCTATAATGAATCAGGTTCCAAAACGTGAACTTCATGTTGGATGTTATCCTTTAAAGTCCCTATGAAGACATCAATCATGTGTTCCTCTGGAATATCAGTTACCCTTATATTCAATTTTTGGAAGTCCTCAATGTGTTCCATCACTGAACCCTTTTGTTTGAGATTTATCAATTGGCTAAAGAAGGTATTGCTCTTTGTATCCTCATAATGTGCTATCATTTCCTCTGTAAAAATTGACCAAGTGAAAAAAATTTTACAGGAGAAAAGCCATCGATACCATACAAACGTATTTTTTTCTAAATGTAAAGTTGCAATGCGTACCTTTTGTGTGTTTTGCACATTATGAAGATCAAAATATTGCTCCATCTCTAGTATCCATGTTACGAGATCCTTTCCATCAAAATTCCTCATATCCATATTTGGAATATGGTGGTTCTTTAATCCAACATTAGAGTTTATGAAATCATGATTAACATTTATTTTTTTCTCATCGTTTCCTCTACTATATTTTCACCATTAGGAATCATTTCTTGTATCAAATTTGACAAACCTTCTTTCAAACCTTCCATTTTTTGTTCCACACCATCCATTTTTTCTTCCATACCATTCTTAAAACCATCCATCGTAGCTTCCACACCTTTATTCAAACTATCCATCTTATCTTCCATGCTTTTCTTCAAAACATCCATTTCATTTTTTGTTGCTCTTTGCGATGGAGAAATTTGGTGCACTTGCTCTTGTAATTTTGATAGATCATGTTGCAATTCTTCATCTTCATGAGTCATAGTAGAGTACTCTGAGGGATTAATGGGTGTTGAACCCTTTTTAGGAGGAATTTTATAATCCAATGCTGATATCTATGCTCAATAGGCCTTTGGAATCACTTAAAACTGATCTTTCAATTAAGACTTATGCAATTTGAAAAAAAAAACACACCTTTTTCTTGATTTAGAGGAGCTCGATATTGAAAATGAATTATCTCTATGATTTCAGATCTTCAATATATAAAATATGGCCATGAAGAATCCCTCTTAATCTTCTTTCGAATTCCATAGGTATGACCTGATTTGGATTCTTGAAGACAAAGTTGTGCCCAATCTCCTATGATGACCTAATTATGGACTGGTTCAGAAGAGTGAAATTGAACGACTTGCCACGTGTCACTTTTTCTTCCTTAGGCACTAAAATTGATATAGAAGAAACTATAGTCCATGTCCTTTTAGCCACTTTTTACAGAATTCCAATCCAATTCTCAGAGAGAGAGTTATGACGATTTTCCCACGGTCACCTCTTTGAGATGAAATTTGAGAGCCTGAAAAATACCTAACTTCTACAGACCATATCTCTGAAAATGTTGTGAATCAAGCTCTAAAATATTTCCATGGCGTTCCTCAGGATTATGTCTTTGCTCTGTGAAAATTTCAGCTTTTGAACCCTCATAGAAAAAAAGTTATAGCAAAAATTCCACGATGACATGTTTAGGTTAAATTCAGGAGCCTGCAAAAATCCATAACTTGTATAGATTATATCTCTGAAAATATTTTGAAATCTAAAATGTTTCTACATCATTCCTCAGAATTTCAGCTTCGCTCTATACAAATTTTAGCTTCTGAACCTTTGTAGAAAAATAGTTATAGCGAAAATTCCATGATGACCTGTTTGGAGCAACGAAACCCTTGAATCCAAAGCTCTGATACCAAACGTTATGAAACCAGCTCCAAAAGTTGAAGAAAAGAGAGGCAAACGCCTTAGAAATAAGCCACTTTGAGGGGGAAACCTCCAATTCATTACATAATTTAACAATTCTTGGATGATACAAATGACAAAATCTCATTTCTATATATAGGAGTCCATGGAGCCACAATGTAATTCTAGTGGGGCCGCAATGTAATCCTAGCCGACCTAACAATAATAATGTAAGGGCACAATAATAACAATATGGGGGTTACAGGGGTACAAAAATAACAATAATGGGGTTACAATAACAACAATAAGGGAATATACTAGTAATATAAGGACCTAACAAAAATTGGGTCAAGGTCCGAGCGAAGCGGGCGGGGGTCGAACCCACCACCTCCAAGTGATGAGCACCGATCCTTCACCACCATGCCATAGTATTAGAACTTAACAAATTATGGGTTTCATATTTTTTTATTGTAATATGGTTTTCGCCATGGTGGAGGGGGTTGGGGTCTAGCCTCAGCCATGGTCACTGCCAGGGGTGGGAGGCTAGCCCCATCACCACCCCCCCCCTCCAACTTACCATAACCATAACCATAAATGCCAATGTCGCACCATGTGTCCACCTTGTAGTTAATGTCAATGATTAGTAAAATGCACGGGATTTTTTATATAATTTTTTTTTATAACTATATATGTTATGGTTTGGAATTCGACATTAATGCCTTATTGGAAAAATTAACGCGCCGACAATTTCACCTAGAAATTGGGTAAATTGTTGCTCAGTTAGCGAATTCCATGGCGAAATTGTAGGATGGTACCGAATTTGGAGGAATTTGTGGTACGGTTAGTGCTAAAACTTGGGGAATTCATAACTAAGTAAATTTTTGACCAAAATCAAGGTAGGAAGAGGCTACACATGCATTTTTTGGCATTTTGGAGCCATTATAATAGGTTTCGGAGTTTTTTGAGCATTGTAAACATATGTAATCACACTTTTGAGCATAATAGAAGAGGGCCAAGCCATTGGAAGATGGACCAAAGGGGTGTAGCCTAGGAGGGGTGAACTCCTTCATCATGTGTTGTTGTGTTACTATTTATGGTGATGTTCATGTATGTTAGATGTTGTTGTTCAATATTTTTTTTACGTTAATTTTCTCAAGAAACTAACAGAAAAACACATAAAAACTCATTATTAACTTGCAATTTTCCTCATAATCCTCAAGCACTTTGTTTATATTCTGAATTGGAATTTAGCACAACAAGCACTAATTTTGTCATTTAGATCATTAACTAATACAAGTTTACATGTGATGGAATTAAAATTTCTCTTCCAATTTAATTAAGGGAAAATTAAATGAGAAGCCCCATGGGTGTCATTTCGTTGCAATTTCAACACTCCCTCTCAACAAGAAATGGATTATCTACTACCCCGATCTTTCCTTTGTGGAACTCGAAGGTGCCTCTTGACAGTGCCTTCATCAATATGTTTACATCCTGCTCCTCCTTGGGAATGTACTCTAATGACATAATCAACCTTTGAACACAATCTCTGAGATGGTGATACCGTATATCAATATGATTCAATTTTTCATGAAAAATGGATTAACCAAGAGCTTGATGCAACTCTAATTATCACAATGTATCACCGTCGGATCCATCTGTCGACCAAACAAACCAATAAGTATCTTCCTCATCCATATGGCCTCACATGTTTCCTAAGTGGCTACCATGTACTCTACCTCTGCTGAACTGAGTGAAACCAATCTTTGTTTCCTGTTGTACCAGGAAATTGATGTTGATCCTATGTTGAAGATGCCCCCTAATGTGCTCTTCCTATTGAATGGAATCCCTGAACAATATGAATTGGTGAATACTTGAAGCTTCACTCCCTCTGTCCGTCTGTACCATAGACCATGCTCTGTATTTCCTATGCAGTATCTCAACATATTCTTGTGTGCCTTCTAAACTAGCTTGGTAGGCTTAACCATTGCTTGAAAAAGTCGGTTAACTACATAGCATATGTTTGGTCGTGTGTTCACCAAATAAATGAGTGAACCCACAAGTTTCCTATAAAAAATATCATCCATTACTTTTCTTGAAGTAGCATCCTCCTTCCTCTAGTTTCCTACTAGAGGAGTCTCCATGGGTTTGCTTCCCTCCATGTGGAAATTCCTCAGAATCTCATTCGCGTAATTTCCCTAAGATACAAATATCTCTCCATATCTTTTTCATATTTCAAATCTTAGAAAATAGTGCAAGTGCCTCATGTCCTTCAACTCGAACGGTCTTGCAAGATCCTCTTGCAAGAATGGATGAGTAGCTCATCACCTGTCAGTATCAGATCATTGACATAAATTACAATAATTAGAAGCTTACCATCTACCACAATATGATATAGGTTCACATTTACTTCACTCTTGGTGAAGTCAAACCCGATGAAATAGTTATCGATCCTCGTGTACCAAGCAGGATGTGCTTGCTTCAGCCCATACAATGCTTTCTTGAGTCTACACACATGAATATCCCTGTATAAGATCTCTAAACATTTTGGTTGCTCAATGTACACTTCTTCCTCAATAACTCCTTTCAGAAAGGTTATCTTTACATCCATAAGATGTATCTACCATCGCATCTATGTTGAGAGTGAAAGGATGGATCTAAAAGATGAGTACCTTGCGACTGGTGCAAAAGTATCATCATAGTCAATCCCTTCCACCTGAGAGAACCCTATGGCCACAAATCTGACCTTGTGCTTCTCCACACTCCCATCTCTTGTCTGCTTCACCTTGTAGACCCACCTATCTCCTACAACTAACTTCCCCACTGGTCTTGGGACAACTTCCCATGCACTTTTTCTAATAATGGAGTCATACCCCTCAACCATGGAATCAATCCACACTAGATGCTGCACTTCTTCCTCAAAATAGGATGGTTCTATCTCAATTTATTCACTAATAAGATCCATGTATCCAGTGTACCTCTCTGGAGACCTTATTTCCCCGTGCTTTGGTGTGGGTGCTCCCACATTCTCTCTCGCATATAGCAATAATATGTTAGCCTCTTTGGTGTGCTTCCTTCCATCTCTAGTGGATGGCTCTACATGAGTGGTTTCTAGCACTTTCTATTCCTCTTCTTTTGGTTTCTCCACATCCTGAGTTTCATCCTTTGGAGCCAAGAGCTCCTCAACCACATGCAAATCAAGCTCCCTCTCAAGGGACAATCGCATGGCCTTCTCTTCATCGAATTTCACATCTCTTATGACCAGTGTCATCATGTGTGCTGGAAAATACACCCGATAGTTGTGAGGTGTATTAGTGTACCCGAGAAATACCACCAACTCTTTTGTTGGCTCTAGCTTCTTCTTTGAATCTTTGGTTACATGCAAATAAACTGACGAATTAAATTTTTTATAATACGACACATCTATTTTCTCAGCTGGAAAATCCTCCTCTGCTGTACTCATCCCAAGTATCTGATGAGGACTTATTTTCTGCACAAATATTGTTGTATTGCATGCTTTCACCCACAGATGCAATGGTAGGCCCTAATCATACAACATAGCTTGTGTTGCTCCCACAAAAGTTCTGTTATTTATTTCTACAACACCATTCTGCTATCAGTTATGAGGTGCTATCAATTATATTTGAATTCCTTCTGAGGTGCAAAATTTCTTGAATTCGTTAGATATATATTCTCCACCATTGTTTCTCCTCATAACCTTCAAATTCTTCCCTTTATCTTTCTTGAAAAGTATCTTTAACTCACAAAACTTGGAGAATGTCTGATCTTTCTTCTGTATGAAGAAAATCCAACACTTTGTTGAAAAATCATCAACAAAAATCACATAATACCTATGTTTTGTTGTGGATGTTGTAGAGAACGATCCACACATTTTTGAGTGAACTCTCTCAAGGATTTCCTTTTCTCGAATTTCCTTATTGTGAAAGATGTTAGTCATCAGAAATTTTTACCTGTTTATATGACTAAATGATTATCCTAGATTTCTAGAAACAAAATTCATGAATGTTGTGAGGTATAGAAATCTCACTGCCTTCATTATCCTTAAAATAATTTTTTCACTATTCTACTACTCTGCCAAGGTATAGTCATCCTATCACTCCCAAAAGACCAAATCAGGGACTTATGTCCCTCATTCTCACTATGTTTTCCACCTCTAACTTTACCACTCTATTTCTGATTGCCTAAGCCTTCTACTTTTACACCTTGGTTTTCCAAGTAGCCTAAACCTTTTCCCCTATTCACGAAGTGCCTCAAGCAGTGGTGATTTTAAAATCCATTTCTAGGCTCTTTAGATAAATCAATCAAATATTTCAATTTATAGGATTACAATGCATAAAGGTTTGTCAAAACCCTGTTTTCACCTCCAAACCCTGATTCAAGTTTTTCAGTCAAAGACCTATTCCAAAAGACATCCCAATAGGTCATGTAGAGTCTCCTAGGTTGTGCATTGCTTTGGCTTTCTAGACTCACTATTTTACATGTGCCCAAAGGTGAAATCAAATGAAAAAGAAGATGAGCTCATGATTGTCTAAATGGTATAAAAAGTCTTCGAGGAAGGACCTCCTAGATCAAAGCATAAAGTCTGCAAAAAATATAGTTTCCTATCTTGAAGCATTTATGCAGGAATGGTTTATCATGGTTATCAGCAGAAGAAAGGCAGGGTGAGAAGCCAAACTCCTCAAGGACAGTCACAACAGAAGAGAAACAACATGCCCAAGTAAAAAAGAGTATTAGTGGTTTTATGTCTGATTGACTATGAGGTGTTGCCTAGCAAGAGGTCCGTGCAAAAGGTTAAAAGGGGCAGAGATGCATCAACACCATCAAATATAAAACCAAATTTTCTAGGAATGATAAATAAGAAAATGAAAAAGGCCCTTGAAATCTAGAAGTCTAGAAAGGTAGGAAAAAGTGACCTTAAGGTCATAAAACTCCTTTATAAAGTCAGAATGCTTTCAGAGGACATTTGAAAGGAGGCCTCCATGGTTGAAATAAGATAAAAGGGGTTTTATTTTTCACTACAGCAAAAGGGACAAATTCTAAAAATAGTATTAGTGAAGGTTGCCTAAGTTTTCAAGTACAGTCAAAGGATTGTCAAAAGCAGTATGAGGGAGCCTAAGTTTTCTATCAGATAAGAAAATAAAAGTGAGCATGAGTTTCTACTATTGGGTAGGTAAGGTATCTAAACTCCCAAAAGTTTGAGAAGACCAAAACCCTGCGTTATGGCACCTCCCAGCAAGTCAGAAGTGGTCAAATAAAAACACAGCAGGCATAATTTATAATCTTTATAAAAAAGAGTAAGGAAAAAAAATTTCAGTCTATTAGTGCACCATAGACATACATCCTCCAAACAAACTAACACCCACCTGGCGACTCCACTTGCCTCCAGTAGGCCTTCTCACTTTACTAGTATCCATAGTGTTATGTCCCTATATTACTAGTATAGTCCCTTATTGTTGTTAGTGGAACCCCCTTATTGTTATTATTGTACCCTTGTAACCCCCATATTGTTATTATTTTTCCCTTAAATTATTATTGTTAGGTTGGCTAGGATTACATTGTGGCCCCACTAGGATTACATTATGGCCCCATGGACTCCTATATATAGAAAGGGATGTTTTTTTAATTTGAATCATCCAAGAATTGTTCATTCATGTAATGTATTGGAGGTTGCCCCCTCGAAGTGGCTTATTTCTAAGGCGTTGATATCTCTTTTCTTCTCTTTTTGGAGCTGGTTTCACAACATTTGGTATCAGAGATTTGAGATTCTAGGGTTTTGCTGCTCCAACCAGGTCATCGTGGAATTTTTGCTATAACATTTTTTCTACGAAGGTTCAGAATCTGAAATTTTTAGAGTGTGAAGACAAAATCCTAAGGAACATCATCGCAAAATTTTAGAGCTTGGTTCGCAATATTTTCGGAGATATGATATGTGCAAGTTAGGTCATTTTGTAGGCTCCTGAATTTAACCTAAATAGGTCATCGTGGTATTTTCTTAATAATTTTTTTTCTACGAAGTTTCAAAAGCTGAAATTTTTAGAGTGCAAAGCCGCAATCCTGAGGAATATCGTCGCAAAATTTCAGATATTGGTTCGCAATTGAAGGTTTAGATTAGGGATCAGGAATGGTTATCTTAGCCATGACCACACAGCCTTGAGGAAGCCACACTCTGAGAAGCATAGACTAGAGAAGCAAGAGCATAGCTAAGAGTAAAGGTATCAGTAGTAGTGGAAGATCTAGTAGCAAACAGGAGCGGGGCTTACCCCTGCGGAAAAATAGGCCCGGTAGGGACTAGACTGAGGTTATGAGGTTGAGGGATTTCTCTCAATTTTTCCCGAAATTATGTATAGTGGTATGGAGAAATAACATATATAAAGGCAAAGCACAGAGTTTGAGGATCGCAGAGAAGATCCTAATATGAAATAGGCACAAGGTGGGGAGGCTTTCGGAGATATGATCTGTGGAAGTTGTAGAAATTAGCTGAATAAATCACTTATTCAATGAAGATTAACCCGATCATACATCAATTTCGAATTGCATGCATAACACATAACCTTCTTCTACAATTAATTGTCACATGCGGAAAGAATAGAAGCGATCGCACATCAAATCATCACACACATTAACACAGTATGTATGGGGAAAGCTTATAGCTGAAAACCCTGCAGCTATAGTATATTATACTTGGAGAGAACATGCAACAATTACATAGTACAAACTCCTCACAAGTACTCAGTACTATCTCCCAAAGCTACACAAAAACTAGCTTGGTTTTGAACAAGTCACAGGTTCAAAACACACCCACTACTTCTCTTTCTCTATTGCGCAATCAAGGCTGGTCTAAATAGAGATCCAGGTTCGAATCTCACTGGCTTCAACTGCGCAATTGTCATTGGTAATTTCCTCCAAGTGTTATGCAAATCCCATGCAAAACTGATCCTCCAACTGATAGCTATACTCACCCTTTCATCTACCTCTTTCACTGGTCTCCACTGAACTGTCCATGCACTAAGTTAAAATGATGTGTTCTTTAGTTGAATAATGAGTTAATAATTAGTGAATTAAATAATATTTAATTCACACAACTCATCTCTAGTGTATTAGCCAGTTAAACTAAATACAACTAGTTCAACTAGTTAACCAGAACACCACCTCCATTAACTCCTCAATAAACTCCACCAAAACTCTGCCACATGAGTCTAACTGAAGTCTAACATGCAATAGCTCACTTAACTCATAGGAAATTCGAATTTCCTTATGTCAGCTGCATGCCCCACCTCTGGGGGTCAAACTGAAGTGCTCCAAGAGAGTAAACTGCTGTTTATAGTCTAAATATTATTAAGGGTAAATAATATTTGAATTCCATATTTTTAGGAGACACAGTCTAAAAATAGCCTGGGTCCTAAAAATAAGGGTCTCATCTATTTTTACCAACATGTCGCATACTTCAAGAATCTCCAACTGGAATCCCCGAATCATGCTCCGTATGCCTAAAAATAGACATAGTCTAAAAATAGACTTTTCGACAAAAAATCACATGTGTGGTCCCCCACCTAGTTTAGGTGATCACTTTCCAACTAGGATCAGGAAAGATGTTTCAGGAGGCCTCCTTCACTGTTTCTTGTTGCCATTTTCAACACTCCCTCTCAAAAAGAAAGGACTATCTTTGCATGCGACATGCAACTCCATGCATTCGCCCTGCAACCTCCACAAGCGCCATGCAACTCCATGCATTCGCCATGCACCCTTTGCATGTGCCATGCAAACTCATGCATGCACCATGCAACTCCATGCATCTACTCTGCAACTCCTCTGAAACTGAATAGGCTCCAAACAACTCAATCAGTCTTGATGCATCTAGCATCTTTCATCAAAGTCTTCGACTTCTGCTGGTACCAACTGCACATGTCATCAGGAACTACTGCGCTGTTGAACTCTTGCACCCATGCACTCTTGCACTTGCTGTCAACTCTGATCCGCGCTCCAGTATCCGACACTGTCACTTTAATCTGCCTGCATCACTCCAACTGATCTTGCTACTGCCATGCTGTGGGCACCTCGTAGCCAGGTTCAATCTATGAGATCCACACCATCTCATGAATCTGCCCAGAAATCTCCTCATGGGATTACTCATGCATGTCGCCCCACCTCATACCTGGTGGTATAGCTGCATGTACTCCCTCTGCCCGTCTGGCATGAAATTTCTCTGCATGAGTGGTTTCTTCCACTCCATGATCCTCTTGTGGCTGCTCCACATCCCGAGGTTCACTTTCACCTGCATGCAAAACCCGCTCCCTCTCAAGCTTCAGTTGCATGTCTTTCTCGCCTGCATGCAACACTTGCTCCCTCTCAAGCTTCAGTTGCATGTCTTCCTTGCACTTCCCATCAGCAGGAAGCTCCGTAGACATCCCATCTACTTTAATACCTGCATGCAAAACTTGCTCCCTCTCAAGCATCAGTTGCATGCCTTTCATGCACTTCCCATCAGTAGGAAGCTCCGTAGAAATCCCATCTACTTTAATACCTGCATGCAAAACTTGCTCCCTCTCAAGCATCAGTTGCATGCCTTTCATGCACTTCCCATCAGCAGGAAGCTCCGTAGACATCCCATCTACTCCAAGTCTGTAGAGATTCTTTGCCCGAATCCCAACCTTCTTGACTTGTCCTCACGCTGCACGTTGAGAGGCTCCCTCTCAACCACCAAGTCACTAACCTCTGCTTTGCTCCTCAAAGCTTTTCATGCATCTTGTACCTCAGTGCATGTAGATTCTTGGCTTGCGCACATTGCAATTGTCCCGCCATCGCAAAATTTTCTAACAAAAGAGCTGATTTTAAATCGATGATATCTCCCTCATCCGAGCTTCGATTCGACCGATTTTTTTTTTCAATTTGGGTGTTTTTCCGCAAGGAATCCAAATATGCTATTTTTTTCTGAAATATTACACAAAATATTTTCAGATATTCCCTACAAACTCGCGCACCCAAAAATTATCGCTCTCATTCCATGTAGAAAATTATATACAATATGCATGTATATTTCCGGCTTTCTCCATCTTTATGTTTCTTGAGTTTATCCTAAAACTCAATCGCTTCCGATCTACACTTGAGAACAAATTATTTCCAAATCAGAGATTGAATGCGTGGGCTTTTACCAGACCTTTCACTTTCTAAAGAAAGATGAATCCGGAGGCTATCTGGCCCGTATGCAGGCTCTGTCCGAGGAAATAAGTTTGAAATCACCGTAATAGATCTCGAAAATTAATATTCCTCTAATACCATGTAGAAATTAGCTGAATAAATCACTTATTCAATGAAGATTAACCCGATCATACATCAATTTCGAATTGCATGCATAACACATAACCTTCTTCTACAATTAATTGTCACATGCGGAAATAATAGAAGCGATCGCACATCAAATCATCACACACATTAACATAGTATGTATGGGGAAAGCTTATAGCTGAAAACCCCGCAGCTATAGTATATTATAAATGGAGAGAACATGCAGCAAATACATAGTACAAACTCCTCACAAGTACTCAGTACTATCTCCCGAAGCTACACAAAAACTAGCTTGGTTTTGAACAAGTCACAGGTTCAAAACACACCCACTACTTCTCTTCCTCTATTGCGCAATCAAGGCTGGTCTAAATAGAGATCCAGGTTCGAATCTCACTGGCTTCAACTGCGCAATTGTCATTGGTAATTTCCTCCAAGTGTTATGCAAATCCCATGCAAAACTGATCCTCCAACTGATAGCTATACTCACTGTTTCTTGTTGCCATTTTCAACAGAAGTTAGGGATTTTTTAGGCTTCTGAATTTCATCTCAAAGAGGTGATAGTGGGAAAATCTTCATAGCTCTATCTCTGAGCATCAGATTGGAATGATGTAAAAAGTGACCGCAAGTACACGGACTTTAGTTTTTGTTCTATCAATTTCAGAGCCAAAGGAGGAAACAGTGACACGTGGCAAGTCGTACAAGTTCGCTCTACTGAACCAATCCAAAATTGGGTCATTGTGGGAGATTGGACGTAACTTTATCTTGAAGAATCCAAATCAGATCAGACCTGTGGCATTTGAAAGAAGCTTCAGAGGGATACTACAGGGCTGAATTTCAGATATTGAGGATCTGCAATTATAGAGATAATTCAATTTCAATATCAAGCTCCTCAAAAGCAAGTAAAAGGTGTGTATTTTTTTTTTCTTTTTTCGAATTGCATAAGTCTTGTTTGAAGAATGAAGTTGAATTGATTCCAACGGCATATTGTAGAATAGATATCGGTATTGGATTCTAAAATGGCCCCTAAAAAGAATCAAAACCCATTAAGCCTTTAGAAAGCTCTACTATGACTCATGAAGACTAAGAATGGCAACATGACATATCAAATTACAAGAGCAAGTGCAACAAATTTCGCTATCGCAAAGAGCAACAAAAAATGACATGGAAGTTTTGAATAAAGGCATGGAAACTAAGATGGATGGTTTGAAGAAAGGCGTGGAATCTAATATGGATGGTTTGAAGAATGGCATGGAATCTAAGATAGATGGCATGGAAGCTGGCATGGAATCTAAGGTGGATGACATGGAAGAGAAAATGGAAAACATGAAGAATAATCTAAAAGAAGACATGGAAGGTTTGACAAAGTTGATAGAAGAAATGTTTCCTAATGGTGAAAATATAGTAGAGGAAACTCATTATGAGAACAAAATAAATGTTAATCATGATTTCATAAAATCTAATGTTTGCGGGAAGAACCACCATATTCCAAAAATGGATATGAGGAAGTTTGATGGAAAGGATCCTGTAACATGGATACTACAGATGGAGCAATATTTTGATCTTCATAATGTGAAAAACACACAAAAGGTACACATTGCAACTTTACATTTAGAACAAAATACATTTGTATGGTATCGATGGCTTTGCTCCCTTAAAAAAATTGTCACTTGGTCAATTTTTATGGAGGAAATGATAGCACATTATGAGGATACAAAGAACAACACCGTCTTTAGCCAATTGATAAATCTCAAACAAAAGGGTTTAATGGGGGAGCACATTGAGGACTTCCAAAAATTGAATATAAGGGTAACTAATATTCCAGAGGAACACAATATTGATCTCTTCATAGGAACTTTAAAGGATAACATCCAACATGAAGTTCATGTTTTGGAACCTGATTCATTGGAGAAGGCATTCAGTTTGACAAGAAAAATTGAATGTAAAATTATGGCGACAAGGAAGCCTACCACTCACTTCTATAAAGAGGGAAGAGTTGCTACTCCTAGATTTCCACAACCTACAAGGTTGACACCACAACAATTGGAAGAAAAAAGAGCAAAAGGGCTTTTCTACAGTTGTGATAGCAAATACACTAAGGGTCATAAGTGTGCTGAGAAGAAATTATTTTACATAGATTGTGAAGAGGAAGAAGAAAATGAACAAGAAGAGGATATACACCAGGAACCAACCCAAGAAGAAGAAGAAATGAGTCTGACCATATTGTGTAATGCATTGGCAGGAATTACCACTCCTAAAACTCTCAAGATAGAAGGAAATATCAAGAAGAAAAAGGTAATAGTGTTGATTGATTCAGGTAGTACCCATAATTCTATTCATTGTAAGGTAGCCAAGGAATTGAATTGTTTCCTATACCTAGCACCAGAATGTCTAGTGATGGTTGCAAATTGAGGAACTATAAATTTATCTGGAAAATGCCATAATATCAAGCTAACCATGGGGGAATATGTATTGAATAGTCTAATTCTTTCCATTCCTATGGGAGGTGCTAATGTTGTACTAGGAGTACAACGATGACAATCTTTGGGGACGGTAGCTTTTAATTTTCAAGAACTTTTCTTGAATTTTTTTTCAGAAGGAAAGGAAGTCGAATTATGGGGTATTGCAGGGAAGCTGCTGTTAGGCAGTGGTATGAAATTATTATGCATTCACTCATTATTTACCATAAATATACTCTTGTTTTCCTTGGAAAGGTAATTTATCATAGGAATTAAAATATAATTAGAAAGGTTTATGATTACTACGAAAAGATGACTAAAAGCTACTTTTTGATTGACAAACAGGAATTCAGAGAGGTGAGCAGCTATACCAAAGGTGGGGTTGAGAAAAATCTAACTTCTTCTCCAACAACGTTGAATCATATCCAGCCAAAGGCAAGAAGATCTGAATGAATAGCCCAGAAAGGACAAGGAACAGCTCGGCCTCAGTCAGCGCAAATAGAAAGATGACTAAACACAGAGGAGCGAATCCCTCAGGATCTTTCAATCCTGAGGGATCGTTGCTCAAACTTATCTTGTTCCTTGATTGGTTCGTCGATTTTTGATATATAAAGCCACATCCTTTAGTGATAAGGGGACAGATTGTTGTTGAAGTTAGGAATTGGTCACAAGACTTTACATTTTCTCTGTTATATTAACTCTCTGTTTTGAGAGAAACCTTTCTATAAAACTCTATGTTGGTTTAATACAAGGCACGCGTTTTATTTACCTTCTGCAGTTCTGAATTATCCCAGCAGTATTTCACTGGCGCTAAGGGTCCGGATCTGGTGGAATAACTTCGTTTTTTGTATTTTAATATTTTCTCATTGTCGTGTGGAGTGCGCTTAATGTTTGTTTTTATTATAGAATTGGTTTATTGTTGATCGGATCAAATACAGAGTCACTGCTATTTCATTTCTTTACAAGAAGCATAATTCGTAGTTCGGTTATCTTGCTGTTACTATAAAGCTTCACTGACTTGTATCTAATTTGAACTGCTGTTCCTTTATTTTATAATCTATTATAACTGATCGTTGCATGGTGAGAAGTTGTCGACAGGATTGAAGCATAGAAATCTAGTGTCTTGAATATGTTTGAATTATAATTGTTGTTCATTTCACATTGCTGTTCTGTTTCTGTTCATTACTTATTCATAGGCTTTGATTAGAAAATATATGAGTTGTAGTTACATTCTCCTGTTCCTTTTCAACTTGCGTTTCTTTTAAGTTTACTTCAGTGAATCTGCTTTCGTTTCAATTGCTTTAAGATCTCCAACTGTAGAGGATAGAGGTTTTTTCTTCCAAGTCCCCAGATTGGTCATCTTGCATCGATTTATAAGGGAAAGAGTTACTGCTACTGCATCCCTGATCGATGTTCTGCAAGATTGAAGTAGTTTAATATTTCCATTCATGTCACGGTAATTAGGTTTCTTTTCAAGCATTGGTTACTTTTGTTCTTGTTATTTTGTACTACATCTTCATAGCATTGCTCTTAGAAAATTGCAGCCTTAGACAGAGTACACTCTTGAAATAAAAAGACGCTCCCGGATTGATGATTAATGTAGGTTAAGTAGGTGTTCAAAAGATACCTTTTTATGACCCAACATTTTGGCGCCGTTGCTGGGGAGAGTGTATGCCATTTTAAAGGAGTAATGCATAGCTGATTTTCTTCTGCTTGCAGAGAATTGGGTATTAAAGATGGAAGGTAAGAACCTACGCACTGGGAAAATAACACACTTGCTCGCAGCCTGCTTCATGGCAGAAGTAGGTAAGCTTCTTTCTTTAGGTAGGAATGAAGGTTTGTTTCTTTGAATGAATAAATCAACTAAGCGACACAAAATTCCTCCTAAAACTGAAAAACCTAAAGGACCGGTGACCCTTGGGTGCACAACCTTTATTGACGAAATACTTAAAAGAATGGAATCTCAGCCATCAGTAGGATTTAAAAGAACTACTTCTAGACAGCCTACTAGTTCCCTTCAGGCTACAGAGTCACCATCTGAAGCCTTTGCTGAGATACACAGTCAAACAGTGGGAATTGAGCAAGATTCCCAAGAAATTGAGAATTCTTGCGTAAGTTTCCTTCAAGAAGGGAACGCTAGCAATCTCCGAGAAGGAGAAGGGGAAACAGGAGAAATCAAAAACTTGAAATCTCCTATTGAAACTGCCCAAAAAATAAGCAGCCCAGTTAAGGGAAGTGTTGTTCAACTTATTCAGAACCAAGTTCCTGAATCACCTCAAACAGTAGGTCGACAGGAAATACTCATTATCCCAGACAAAGGGAGTGCTGTCAAAGCCATTCCTGCCCCTGCTCATCAACCTAGAAATTCCTTGGAAATCCCAGAGGGATATTGGCATATCTTCGATCAAATGGCCCAGAACCAAAATCAGAATCAGCAGCAGACCTCTACGCTGCAATATCCTATAGTGGATACTGCAGTCAATGCACCCATGAAAGCTATACCTCTTCAACATATTCCCACATTTCACAGCTTAACATCAGAGGACCCAGATGCATTTTTATTTGAGTTTGATGTGCTGTGCAGAGGATACGATTACACCACCGACGCCAAAAAACTAAAACTACTCCCTTCTACATTAAAAGGGGCAGAACTACGATGGTTTATGGGATTAGGTGGGGGTGTTATAACTGATTGGGATCATATGAAGGCTGCATTTTTAAATAAATATCAAGATTACTATAGGTCGCGGGAATTAAAAGATGAGATATTCCAAATGACAACAAAACCAAATGAGACCTTGGAAGAGTATGTGGAACAGTTTCAATATAATCTTCAGAGATCCCCTTATGCATCTTTACCCTTACTTGATAATGTTTTGAAAACCACATTAATTATGGGAATGAAAGATCAATGGGTTGAAACATTGAATATTATGGGAAAAGGTGATATATATCAGGAAAGTTATCCTAACATCATTGATTTGTGTATCAGGAGTTCAAGGGGCAATACAAGGTTGAAATCAGCAGAACGTGATATAATCACAAGGGAAAATAAGACCTCTAATGAAGGTGTGACTCGTGCAGAGATTGGAAATCTGCTAGAAGACTTTAAGACAGACATACTTGGGACTTTAACAACACAGTTCAATATTATGCAAGCCAAACAGAAACAGGCAGAAGCAGAACAGAACCTGGCAATATTCTGTCCCAGGTGTAGAAAGAAGCACAACCATAAAGAATGTCTATTGGATGTGATCAAAGTCTGCGCCATTTGCATGAAATATCACCCTAAAGAAGGATGTCCTTCACTTCCGGGCCTAAAAGCAGGTTATAAGGAGGCAGAAGAGGAATCAGAAGTGGTATGTCTGCTTAATCAGCGCCGAAAATGGCAACCATGACCATCAGGTATGCCAAATGATCCATTTTATTTTCAACCTCCTCAATATAATGCTCAAAAATATAGTGGGATGTGGCAGAATCAAACATCTTTCCCTAATTGGTCACAACAGCCATTCCCTCCCACATCTTGGCCAAATCAAACAAATCAGAATAACTGGCCTAGCTTTCCTTTCTACCCACCTTTCTGGCCTACACAATGGTCCCCCTCTACTTCCCAGAATCAGGCCTGGCAGTCAAATTGGAAAAAACCAACAAATCAGCCAGCTGGATCAATTCCTCTCTCTCAACCTACATTGCCAGCTCCTTATACAAACCCCCAGACCAATTTAAGACCACAACTCCCAGCCCAACCCAACCCAAACCCAAACAATAGGCCAGTTCAGTCTGTCCAAATAATGGAACCCCCAGAAGTAGAAACTAAACTAAGGGAGTGTAATGATCTTCAATTAAGGTCTGTGCGCATAGTTGAAACAGAGAGAAACAATTATGTCCACACTAAATATCCGTTACTTGTAGAACAAACAGTACAAAGTGAGAAGGAAGTCCAGCAACAAAATCAACAACAAGTAAAAAATTCCTCTCCACCATTCCCAGAATGATTAATTATACCTCGTCCATTAGAACAACCTAACTTTGATCTTCTGGGAGAATTAAAAAATTTGTGTCTAAAAATCCCTCTCCTCCAAGCTATTCAAGATATTCCCATATATGCAAAAACTATTAAGGAATTATGCATAAAGAAGCCAAAGAGGAGAACAACAACCAATCCTACTGTCTAAATAGTCGGTACCTTATCTGACTTATTATCAGGAATGGAAACACCCATCAAATATGAAGACCCAGGAAATCCTATAGTGACAGTGCAGATCAATGGCCAATCATTTCCAAATGCCTTAGTTGACTTGGGGGCAGAAATCAACATTTTAACAACCACCACCTGTCAAAAACTTGGAATTACATCACTGGAACCAACAACAACCTTGTTGGAATTGGTTGACCGATCAGTAGTCAAACTAGAAGGTATACTGCAAGATGTAATGGTATTGGTAGATTCTTGGGAATACCCTGCTGACTTCCTGGTTATCAATCCAAAGAATCGACTAGATGGACATCCGTTAATTCTAGGTAGACCTTGGTTGGCAACTGCTGATGCTTATATTGGATGCCGACAAGGCAACATGAAAATTACAAGGGGAAATTATGTCAAGAATCTAGCCCTATATCCCACAGCCCAACCAAGTCTATCAATAATCAAAATAAGAAAACCACCTGCATCATATCTTATGGATAATATGAGATCACCTCTAACCATAGAAAATGCTCTTGATTTTAAAGATCAAATAGAGGATGATATCATTAATAATTTTGTTAATAAGTCACAAACCATATCTCATTTACAATGTCACATGATCAATCGACAATAAAGAAGAAGAATATCCTTTCAAAGATATTCATGATCAAACAATACCTACTACTTCTGTGAGCAATAGCAAGGTTGTAGAAATTGACTCGGGAAAAACTTTAAATATTAATAAAAATCTCACTGGTAAACAAGAAGAGAAATTTGTCCAAGTATTATGAAAATAAAAAGCAGCTTTTGCATGGGATTACCCCGATATGAAAGGAATTGATCCTCAATTGTGTACTCACCACATTTACATTGAAAAATATGCAAGACCCATTCACCAACCTCAAAGGAGACTAAACCCTCACCTTAAAGATATTGTGAAAGCTGAATTACAAAAACTATTGGATGTTAATTTCATCTACCCAATATCTGATAGCAAGTGGGTCTCCCCATTAGTGGTAGTACCAAAAAAGAATGGAAAGTGGAGGATATGTGTAGATTACTGTGAACTTAATAAGGCAACACAGAAAGACCACTTCCCCCTTCTTTTCATTGACCAGGTATTAGACACATTGGCAGGGAATAAATTCTTCTCTTTCCTCGATAGCTTCAGTGGGTATAACCAAATCCAGATTTCCCCTCAAGATCAGGACAAAACTACTTTTACCTGTCCATGGGGGACATTTTCCTACTGAGTCCTACCTTTTGGCCTATGCAATTCTCTTGCTACATTCCAAAGGGAAATTCTCAGCATTTTTGTAGACTTAATAAATGAAGGCCTCGAAGTATATATGGATGATTTCACACCCTAGGGGGATGACTTTGAGCCTGCAATGGAAAACTTAGAAAAAGTATTGCAAAGATGTATTGACACTAGGCTTTGCTTAAGAAATGAAAAGTGTCTTATGATGATGACTGAAGGAGTTATCTTAGGGCATTATATTTCAGCATCTGGAATTCAAGTAGACCCGGCTAATATTCAAAAACTCTTATTAATTCCTACACCCACTACACAAACAGAGGTACGTATCTTTCTTGGATTTTTTGGTTACTATAGAAGATTTATAGAACATTATTCTCAAATAGCTGCACCTTTATATGCACTGACTGGAAACGTTGATTTCACTTGGACAGATAAATGTGGCAATGCATTTAATGATCTGAAGAAGCTTGTTTCAACAACCCTAGTGTTGAGGGGCCCAAATTGGAATTTTCCGTTCCAAATTTCATCTAATGCTTCAGACACAACAATTGGAGCAGTACTTGGATAGGAGGAAGACAAGAAGCCATATGCAATCTACTATATTAGCAAAAATCTATCCCCTGCTGAATTAAATTATACTGTGACTGAGAAATAATTTTTAGCTGTAGTTCATGCTATAAACAAATTTAGGCATTACATAACTGGGTATCTTGTAGTACTATATACTGATCACTCTGCCATTAAATTTTTAGCAAATAAACCTTTTACAAATAGAAGAGTGACAAGATGGTTTATTTTACTGCAGGAATTCGACATCACAATCAGAGATCGACCTGGGAAAGAGAACCCTGTAGCTGACTTTCTGTCAAGAATGCCAAAGCCAACAGATATAGAAGCAGTTGAAGACTACTTTCCAGATGAACATCTCTTCACTGTTACTATTAGAACACCGTGGTATGCTGATATAGAAAACTATTTGGCAATAGGTAAATTACCTAAACATTTGTCCCTTAATGAGCGTAAGAAAATAATACACCGTAGTACCTGCTTCTCCTAGATTGGAGGTCACCTATTTCATACAGGTGCAGATATGAAAATAAGGAGATGCGTTAGGGAGGATGAGGTATTTGACATATTAAAAGCATGCCATGATGGACAGTGTGGCGGACATTTTGCAGATCGAAGAACTGCCCATAAATTTTTACGAACAGGCTATTATTGGCCTACTATCTTTAAATATGCTAAAAAATTCGTGCAGGCCTGTGATAGCTGCCAAAGGGCAGGACGCCTTGGGCAGTCTGATGAAATGCCTCTGAACCCTCAACTAGTGATCAAACCATTTTAATGTTGGGCTCTTGACTTTGTTGGTCCTATTAGCCCCCCATCAAACCAAAAAACATATATGCTAGTCACAACTGAGTATGTCACCAAATGGGTTGAGGTAGAAGCTCTTTCAAAAGCTACAAAGGACTCTGTAATACAATTTCTTTTCCAAATCTTTGTGCGCTATGGCCTCCCAAGAGACACAATCACAGATGGAGGACCACAGTTTGTAGGTAAAAAATTAGCCGAAACATTGCAAAACTACCACGTTCAACACAAGATTACGACTCCATATCACCCACAGTCCAATGGCCAAGTAGAGAGCACAAACAAAGTAATCGAATCTATATTAACAAAAACAGTTGCTTCTCATAGACGAGATTTGGCCTACAAATTTCCAGAAGCATTGTGGGCATATCGAACAACGTGGAGACCTACCACAGGATATTCACCATACCAATTGGTATTCAGAAAGGAACCCATATTTCCTATAGAATTAAAAATTAAAACATTACGAACAACTCAAAAGGTGGGTCTAAATTTAAATGAAGCCTAGGCTAAAAGACTGCAGCAAATTAATGAGCTAGGTGAAATTAGGCTCTCTTCTCTTCAGCACACAACATTAATTCAGCAACAGAGATCCAAATGGCATGACGCCCATATCAAAGAAAAGATCTTCCACGAAGGAGACTGGGCACTCCTATATGATTCCAGGTTTCAGGATTTCCCAGGAAAACTCCAGACACGATGGCTTGGACCCTATGAAATACAAAAAGTGCATGATAATGGCACTGTTACATTAGTTACCATTGACGGATCTGGACATTCCTTTAAGGTAAATGGTCATCGAGTACGATTGTATCATAAACCGCTTACCAGGGAATCCTTTTACCAACACTTACAGGAAGATTCTACCATGGAAATTCTCACTGAAGGGGAGAACTCCTCCTCGGCATCAGTTTGATAAATCATCTTCTTTTTTAATTATTGTACATAAAGCATTTTTTTCCATTTTTTTATTGTTGTTTTATGGAATTTGTTTTTTAACATTCTGTTAATATTACCACTTTATTTCTTCATCGTTGTTTCATGAAATTCAGTTTCTTCAAAAAAAAAAAAAAAAAAAATCTGTTTATTTCGTTTGTTTTGTTGTTCCTTTCGAAAGGAACAACAGTTTCGCAGAACGTTTTTGCTGTTCCTTCCCAAAGGAACAACACTCTCGCACAGTATTTTTTGCTGTTCCTTTTGAAAGGAACAGCAGTTTCGCAGAGCGCTTTTGCTATTCCTTTCCAAAGGAACAACACTTCCGCAGAGTATTTTTTCGCTGTTCCTTTTGAAAGGAACAATAGTTCCGCAGATTGTTTTTTGTTGTTATTTTTAAAGGAACAACACTTTTTTAAGGATTTTTTTTTTGTTTTAAGACAACATTTTGAATTTTTGATTAATTTTCTAAAGGAAAATGTATCATTTATATACAATCATACAAATTAAAGCTTACTGTAATCAACAAATCAAAAGAAATCGTCATTTTTTTTAAAGAAAATTGTCTAGTAATGATAAGAAAAAAAGGAAAAAGGGCATGATCAATAACATAACTTTGCTATTTTTACCATTGAATTAATCTGATCGATTATTTTTATCATGATTGGTTCCTTCCCATATGCTATAACTTTCTTTGATGTCTATCTAAGGAAAAGGACTAAGGGCATAAATTTTTTTTCTCTATTGAGATGTTCAAACTTCTTCCACCATCCCTACTCTTAAGGAGTGTTGAGCCATCCCTTATGAATAACTAAGGAAAAGTGCTATGTGAAAAAGAAAAGAAGAAAAATTATTTACATATTCTTAATAATGATTTTGCAAATGGAGGATAGGGGGTCTCACCAAGATCCAGCCTACCGTGATCATAGGGAAGGCAGTGAAGTGGCATTCCCATTATGGCCACCAAACCAAGGAAATGGTCCAATAGAGAATTGAAAAAATCAAGAAATCCTTGGAACAGGAGGTCTCATCACGAGCCGGCCTGCCCACCTTTCACTTCTTCCTGGTGAACGACATTGTGGTTTATCTGGTCACCAAGCCAGCACAATGGCCTCCGTCGTGATATTCAATAAAAAAAAGGGGCACTTCCTCAGTATACATAAAGGACAGTGGTTCCATGGTAAGCAAGCAACTCTGTCAAGGTTATGGACACCTGTGGGCAGCAGAGCTCTGCTGATGGTATTGGAGTAACATTTATACACATCAATAGTTATATTTAACCCTTTTCCTATATCTTTATTTAAATGTCAAATGAAATATGAATCACATACCTTTCCCTTTGAACCTATTATACATGAAAATCATCACAAATCGATCATATTAGTTCAAAATGGTAAATAACATAATTGTATTTATGTTTATTTTATGTTGTCCCTTCTCCTCGTATTTGAATCATTACAAAACAATTTTCTATTTATTAATGATTCATCACATGCATTGATTTCAGTAATTGCTGTAATTTGATTGAATGTATCATAATTACGCCTGCTTTTTACCGCTGTACTGCTGCTAAGCCACACATGCTCCTCTCAATTGACGGTCGAGGGCGACCTTTCATTCATTTGGGTGGCGCGGATGTCTGCATACAAAACAAACTCCAAGATTCCTGTATACGGATTAAAATCCCTACATTTTAGGACATAACAAATTTTCAACGAACTATGCTGTTCTGTTCCATTGTGATTACTGTGTGTTGAGAAATTAACAGAACACAGAAATGGGAGGACGGCCAATTCGCAGTGAACCGCAAGTATTGATCATCTCTGATGTTGCACGAGCAATTTTAGAAAGACTGGGGTGGATTACATATTTCTTGAGAATGCAGCAACCCCATGAAGCTGTGGCCGCCAAATTTTTATTGAACTTGCAGGAAGGATCCTCCATGGTCAGAGGAAGGCAGATAGCTGTATCCAATGAGATAATTGCAGAAGTGTCTGGCATTCCCGCGCAAGGGACTATTTGGACTCAGAAGAAGATTAGGATTCATGAAGGCATAATTTTTTTTCAAGATGATGGACAGACGTTAGTTATCAAAGGTAAAGGAGTCCAGTCAGCGTCATTAGGAGAACCATGGACGGAGATGGCCAAGATTGTGCAGGCTTACATAACGTGTGACGGAAGAAAGGATGTGGTAAGACCTCACCACCTTAAGCTACTAGCTGTATTAAAACAGAAATGCACCATTAATTTGCCTGCATTTTTAAATTCTTTGTTGCGTGATACTTCTCGTGGTATAAGAAAAACCCAGCATGCAGATACGGTGGTCAGCCACCATTGTCTAATTTATTTAATAGTGAGTCGTAGCCTTGCCCAGAAACAGTCCAGCTGGGAAGCATTAATATTTTCCATTAACGGAGGGTTAGCTCTACCCGCTCCAAAACAGAAGAGGATGGTCGGCTCAATTGCTGAGCCTTCTAATCATAGACAGTCCCTCCAGTTGAAATGAAATAGAAGGATGGTGGAAGAACTTTTGGGCAGTAGCAGCCAGCCCCTGGAAATGCACAGCTCAGAGGAGGAACAACCTCCACAATTGGAGGGAGTAAGCCCTCGCACTGACGAGGAAGAGAAATTAGAGGGAGTAAGCCCTCGTACTGATGAGGAAAAAGAATAGGAAGGAGAAATTCGCTACTCGGACGAAGAAGAAATAAGTTGCCAAACCGATAGTGAAAAACAATCCAGTGCAGAGGAAGGAGATAATAAGGAATACGGAATCGAAGGAAATTCTGAAGAAGAAGAAGTTGAGGGAGAAATCCGGTATTCAGATGAAGAGGAAGGAAGCTATCGCACATGTGAGGAGGCTGAGGAAAATCATAGCAGTAATCAGGATGAAACAGAGCTGGCTAAAAATGTTATCATAAGTCCTTTACAGGAAGACCAATTGTCCTAGATTTTGGCCAATATGAGTGATTATGCACAGCCTCATAGCCCCTTGGATCTCAATATTGAAAATAATCAACTACCAGAATACTCTGCTATTGATAAAGAAACAACTGGAGAAAAACTAAATGAAACAGCAAACCCTAGCGAATCTAGGGTTGCTTCTCCTGAGGGATGTGAGCAGGAGAAAGAAAAAACTGAAGCTGGAAGCCCCCAGGAGACTGCAGAGTTAACTGAGAATATGATTCCAGGAGAATTGAGCCAAGGGCATATGAATATAGAAGAGGAGCCCCAAGGAGAAGAACAAGAAGAGAATTTTACTGAAGGCATCGCTGATATGGGCCAAAATTTTGTTGAGTAAATAGGGTCGGATAAAGGACCGACTGTTCCATTAAGAAAGAAGAAGAAAACAACTGAGATTGAGAAGCTTCACAGAGAACGAATAAAGCTTCATAAACTAGTAGAACATCTTAGGCAAACCATTAGAGTTCTGAGAATGAAACACATGCCCAAGCAAGCCCCTAAGAGAAGAATCATTGCTATCAAAAGAAGCTCGAAAAAGAGAAGAGTGGCCGCTGATAGGAACCCCCAAGTTACAAAGAAACCATACCTGAGCCTAATTATGAGGATGCGGAGCAATAAACATCTGTTCCAACACAAGCTGTTCCAGAGGAACCGGTTTTGAATGAAAATATGCAATCTAGCAGTGAGCACACTTTCAGTGAGTCGAAACTGGTTAGACTTCAAGAAGAATTGACATAGGCCTGAATAGAAAGGCAGAGACTAGAGGAAGATACTGTCCCAAGAAAAAGATATCAGGAATTGCAGCAACAAATGAGAACTATTCATGAAGCAGAAGCTGAAGCTCATGAAAAACGACGAAAAACAGAGGTAAAGGCTGATAAGGTAATGAACCAACTAAAACTAGCCTACACTCAAATGGACACTCTCTGCTCCTTGTATATTGATGTCTTAGCCTATAGATGCCCAACCAAAAACTATGCTTTGTTTTTACTAGAAAGATATTTACAATTAAAGATCAAGGCAGTTAGGGCAGGGAAATCCATAGAGCTAAAAACAATAGATGACTTGATATCATGCTGCAAACTTTATGGGATCAAAGTACAGTGCATGTTATGTGAATTTTACTTGCATAACCTAATACTTGAAAATGACTATGAATCAAACCCTAGCCCTTTTATTGAAGATGTTTAGTTTCAGGCATTCATTTCCTTTGGTGTAAATCAATTAAAATGGCTTAAAGCCTATAACGCCTTTCAAAGGCAGGAAAATGGATTAGATCTATGGGTCAGAAGTGAACCTTAGAACCCACTTCAATTTTGGGCTAGACAGAAAAGTTTGATGACAAAGGAAGGTGTTACCCAAACTCTGGGGCCTGTCCACAAATCAATCATTTTGAATGGAACAGATTATTTTTCATCCATTAGGAACCAAGCATATATAGCAGCCAAGGTCCGATGAAGAACCTCGAATCAGAATGTGCAAAATAGGGAACCATTTAATTATAGAAACTTTGGGCTAGCTGCAGACTGTTTCATTTCCTATAGCCATCTTGTTTTAAAAGAAGGACCATATTGGTTAGGATGTAGGTTCCACAGCCCTATTGCATGGTACCCTACTTCTTACTACAAAGCTATTTATGAACTTCTTGAAGGGCAGACAGAACATATTTTTGAGGAATTAGCTGCACTACATGGTTTTAGGCCTGTGGATGAAAAACCTTATTCAGCTTATTCTTTGACTGCTCTCCATGTGAACTATAGTTTTCATGAGGGCATGAAAAAGATTAACCAGGGGGGTGTGTTGGGCAGTGAAAGAGGTAGGAAATTATTATGCATTTACTCATTCTTTACCATAAATATACTCCTGTTTTCCTTGGAAAGGTAATTTATCATAGGAATTACAATAGAATTGGAAAGGTTTATGATTACTACTAAAAGATGACTAAAAGCTACTTTTTGATTGACAAACAGGAATTCGGAGAGGTGAGCAGCTGTACCAAAGGCGGGGTTGAGAACAATCTAACTGCTGCTCCAACAACGTTGAATCATATCCAGCCAAAGGCAAGAAGATATGAACGAATAGCCCAGAAAGGACAGGGAACAACTCGGCCTCAGTCAGCGCAAACAGAAAGATGACTAAACACAGAGGAGCGAATCCCTCAGGATCTTTCGATCTTGATGGATTGCTGTTCAAACTTATCTTGTTCCTTGATTGGTCCATCGAGATTTGATATATAAAGCCACGTCCTTTGGTGACAAGGGGACAGATTGTTGTTGAAGTTAGGAATTGGTTGCAAGAATTTACATTTTCTCTGTTCTATTAACTCTCTGTTTTGAGAGAAACCTTTCTGTAAAACTCTATGTTGGTTTAATACAAGGCACGCATTTTATTTACCTTCTGCAGTTCTAAATTAGCCCAGCAGTGTTTCACTGGTGCTAAGGGCCTGGCTCTGGTGGAATAACTTCGTTTTTTGTATTTTAATCTTTGCTCATTGTCGTGTGGAGTGCGCTTAATGTTTGTTTTGATTACATAATTGGTTTATTGTTGATCGGATCAAATACAGAGTCACTGTTGTTTCATTTCTTTACAAGAAGCATAATTCACAGTTCGGTTATCTTTCTATTACTATAAAGCTTCGCTGACTTGTATCTGATTTGAACTGTTGTTCCTTTAGTTTATAATCTGTTATAATTGATCGTTGCGTGGTGAGAAGCTGTCGACAGGATTGAAGCATAGAAATCTAGTGTCTTGAATATGTTTGAATTATAATTGCTGTTCATTTCAAATTGATGTTCCATTTCTGTTCATTACTTATTCATAGGCTTTGATTAGAAAATAGATGAGTTGTAGTTACATGCTGTTGTTCCTTTTCAACTTGCGTTTCTTTTAAGTTTACTTCAGTGAATCTGCTTTCGTTTCAATTGCTTTAAGATCTCCAACTATAGAGGATAGAGGCTTTTGCTTCCAAGTCCCCAGATTGGTCATCTTGCATCGATTTCTAAGGGAAAGAGTTACTGCTACTGCATCCCTGATCGATGTTCTGCAAGATTGAAGTAGTTTAATATTTCCATTCATGTCACGATAATTAGGTTTCTTTTCAAGCATTGGTTATTTGTTCTTCAGAAATATTTTGTACTACACATTCATATAAAGATTACCTTAGACAATTGAAGCCCCGGTATTTATACCTGAAAATAAAAAGACGTCTTCGGATTGATGATTAATGTAGGTTAATTAGGTGTTCAAAAGATACCTTTTTATGACCCAGCAATGTTCGGGTAAGTTATTTTAATTGTTTTAACAATTCAAGCACCACATAAATTTTCAACCCAGGAAGGTTTTTTTATTCCAAAGAAAATCATGCACTGGATATGCTCAATTCCAAAAGCAAAGAAATGTTGTAGTATCAATCACATAAATATCAATCACACAAATCAAACTTTTCACAACTTACTTTAACAAAGCTGAAGCCTACTTGTGTTACAGCAGAAACAATCCCTCTATTGCAGACCTTCATTAAAAGAATCCTAGGAAAAATAATGAAAGGAAATCACCCTGCAGAAAAGGAGATCAATCAACCATAACAGAGAATAGGACCCTATTCCTCCAAATAGGAATCTTCAGCACCTGTTGCCTGATATTAATCACATGGTAGAAAAAGATCAATCCACGGAAAACAGGACCCTATTCCTTTGAATAGGAATCTTCAGCACCTGTTTCCTAATATCCATCACACTGCAGAAAAATAAGATCAACCTACGGAGAACAGGACCCTATTCCTTCAAACAGGAATATTTAGCACCTATTCCCGATATCAATCTATCACACATTCATCTGATAAACAAATTACTGAAAATAAAGTAACTCTTAGCTTCTTAAGAATGAATGGTATAAAGCTAATGCAGTGTTAAAGAAAACAAAGTGCTTAATAAGAAACACAGAATTGTATAAGTAATTCTTCAGCAAACAAGGTTAAATTAAGGTGCGAATAACATAAAGAGTAACAGACTACAAGAAAAATTGGGTGAATCTTGTGATGAAGGTGGGCCCTGTCCTTCTCACAAGATTCCCCGAGGAAAGAAATTAAATTTGAGCGCTCAAAATAGACTTTTATTCATCTTTCAAGAAATGATACATTACAACAGAGCAGAGGCTCTTTCTTGCTTAAATAAATGTACTCCCGCAATCTCCCCCTTCTAATGATGATGTCTCCTCTTTTTTAAGAGGATACATCTATTACAGTTACATAAGAGAAATCCTATTTTTATCCAAATCTAATCTCTTGTTTTAATACAGGGTCTTTTTTGTTCTTCCATCCTGGAATGTTGTTATAATAGGTACAAAAATACTAGCTTCAAAATGGTCCGTGTAACAGCTTCCCTTGTTCATCTTCTTCCTGTTGTCATCATTCTTAAAATACACTTTGAAGATCGCAAATCACGAGTTGTCTCAGCTACGGGATTTGCGTGCCTATTGACTGTTTCAGCAACGGGTTCGACTGTTTCAGCAACGCGATCCTTATCATAGATTATCTGCAATCTTTTAGACTTGTCTTAGCAACTATCTATCTTCGATTAATGATTAAATATAAAAGTAATGTGGAATTATATGCAAAACAAATTAAATACATAGTAAAGAGAAGGATTTCATATACCTTTAGATAAAATGGATGGAAATGATAATGTGAACTTTTAAATATGGACTATAAAGAGTAAAGTGGTGTCAAAATGTATGGTCAAAATGGTACATTGTGAGGTCCTAACATCCCCCCCAGCTGAAAGGGTTGCATGTCCTCAGGCAACTTTTAGTCAGAGTCTGAGTCTGAGTACTGACTCTTTGCATGCAAGTTACTCAAGCAATAACTATGGAAGGTGGCATATGTCGAAGATCTGAATCCCTGGTTACTTTGCAATTTCTGCTATGCTGCTGCCTCGTCTCTTTTAGCCAATCTGTAATGAGGTTGATATCGTTCTGCTGGCATCCATAAGACAGGGAAGTGAAAATGATAACCAATCCAATTCTCAGCACATTGTTGAATGGATCTGATATAGTTTGGTACCTTGGATAGTGCAGTTTGAAGATTATCAAGGCTAAAAGGATTATACTCTTGTCTTTCCTTACAGGACTGTTTCCAAAACATGGTGTTGGCCTTCAAGGCAGCAGTCTCTTTGACCCTGATTAACTGATGACACTTTAGGAGTATTGAGGCTTGCAATTGCTATATGTACCTGCGCATTCCTGGTTTTTGCAAAAACCAATGATATTCTGCTACAAAAATGGCCAGATTTGAAGGTTCCGACCTTATCCAGAGGAGGCGATTATCCTTATTGTGCCTAGTCGCGAGAAAATCGGTTTGCCATGTGATTTGATTGGCAAGAAATGAAACAAATGCCCTAATCTGTATAACACCAACAATCGGATTCAGGTTGACCTCTCTATTTTCAGGCATAGCCTCATTATGAAGATAAAGTTCACATAATAGATGTTGATCACTAGCGGAGGCCTCGGCAAATGTTTTGACAAACTGCTCCGCTGTGAGCAACTCATGAGGTATCCCGTCCTTAATTTCTTTCAACTGAAAATAAACAAGGCGTTCAGAAAGAAACAAAGAATAATTCAAGGAAGGTTTCCTGGTGGCTAACAATTTTTGTACTAGTGAAAACATCAGGACCAGTTTGTCTTTTAACTCCTTAGTTTCTTTCTTGGAATCCTTAAGTTGTTGAAGTGTCTGCTCCCAGTTATCCCAGTTGGAATACATCTGATTTTTCCAGGCCAATTTATGCTGTTGAAAAATTTTATCCTGATCAATAGCATACTGCTGCTTCCATTTATTCATTATTTCCAACTCTTTCCATGGTGGAGTTTGCGTTCCTGCGTTATAAGTAATGGGATGATGCATATTCTGAGTAGCTGAGTTAACTAATACAGGGCAGGATATATGTGGCTTGGTTTCTTTCTCCAGACTTTTGAAGGCCTTACTTGTTCTTGTGTGACAGTAGGGCATTCTTCCTTGACTGCAACTAATGTGGATGCTTCAGGCACTGGGACTTTAACTATCTTGTATCCGGCCTGTTGGTAGATGTTTCCACATTCATTGCACATATATTCTTTACATGGATCATTCTTTTGTACTGATGTTGTATGTGCCAACATGTAGAGATTTAATTCTTTATCAAAGGCTTCCCTTACCGTTACCAACTCTTTTTTGTAGGCCTCTAATTTTGACTTTAAAAATTAATTTTCCTCCAATAAAGATGCCATGGTGAGTGAACCTTGTATGTTGGTTGCTTTTGCTTGAGTTGATTGTTGATCCGCAGCTGTAGCTGGTTCTTGTGTTTCATCTACAGCTGGTTTCCTTATATTATCATGCTTGGTGTTTGATTTTTGCACTTCACCAGCTGGTTCTTGTGTTTCAATTGCTGAGTGAGTAACTGGTTCTTGTGGATCAGTTACCGTTTGAGTAGAAAATTATGTCATATTACCCTAGGCATCTAGTTCTTGTGGAGAAGTGCCACAGGACGAGACGGGTAATGATTCATGACTTTGGAATGGTGATGACGAGTGAAGTTTTAGCAAGATAGCTGCAGGGTTAGGGGAAATGGGAATGACTTCAGCTTCAACAGTCGTTTTCATTTTTCTCCTAGGTAGGAAAGCGGAAAAATCAGTGACTTTCCTTTTCTTTTTATGAGAAGATTATTTTCTAGGAGAAGGACTAACGGAAGAGGTGACATCTTGGGATGCGACCCTTACTTGCCTTTTTTAGGCAGAGGCTGTTGCAATTCGTCTCTTTCTTTTATGAGTAGGGGGTGATGGGGGGTGTTTCAGCTTGAGAGTCATTGCTAGGGATGTGGGCGGTGGGATGGGATGACTCTGCTAAATGAGATGAACTTGGGGATAGGTCAACTGGCTCTGAAGATGGAATCAATGGAGGATCAGGAATATCTTCCAGTTCCCGTTTGTAAGAGCTTTCAGAGATTTCTTGGGTATTTCCAGCTTCTTGGGGTATTTCAGGGGCTTGTTGGAGAAGTAGGGGTGGGTTATTTAGAGGGGGGTTTTGCTGAGCAAAACCCCTCTGAATTAATAATTGACACAGGCGATGATGGGTAAGGGACAGTGATGGGAATCTTACCTGTCTACAGTAATATGACATATTTTTAATACATCCAAGTAGATAATAAGGAATTTTGACTAGTCAACCATGCCACAAATGGCTCATTAAAACAAAATCGTGTTGATAAACTACCTGGTAACGCCCCTCGCAAGTTAAATAGTGCTTGAAAAATTCAGCTACGCTTGGCCATGGGCGAGGTAATGAATGCAGACTTATGCCACGGCCTTTAATCTCAACCTGTTCCTCTGGAAGAAGGAAGTCCTGTTGTGCGTTTAAGATGATTTGTTTCCTGCTAAACCACCAAGCACCTGTGACCGGCGACCCTGAAACTTGTGCTATATCTTCCTCTGTGACCGAAATTCGGACCCCTTGGACTATGGAGTGATCTTCCTGAAAATTCTATGCAAACTCTAAAACTTGCTAAGGATCAAATTCTCCTAGCCTCTCGAAATATGTAATCCAACCTGCCTGCTGAAAAATTTGGTAAGCCTCCGGAAATAATTCGAGAAGAGTTATCGAGCCAGGCTCATGTCTGATAGCCGAGCCTCCCATAGCTACTAACTTGAGTCAAATGTAGATGCGCAGAGAGTAGAAACACTAGACTTGATCAGAGTAATTGTTTACGACTAAGAACATGGTGTATCGGCCGAACTAATGGGTATAAAGAATGGCAGTGATTTGCATGGAGTGAAATTATGATTTTTATTTTCGAAATCCCCCCCTACGTGTGGTGAAATGATGGTCTTGAGTGTACGGGGGATATAATCATAATGGAAAAGATCTTCTCTTTATACTACAATTTAACTGTATTACATAAAAAATCCACTTACCTTATATTTACCTTTGTTTTATAATTCGAAGTATAGAGTGCTTGTTCAGAGTGGCTTAATACTGATGGAAGAACCTTTAGATTTCTCTAAAATGTAGAAACAGGAGCATATTGGAGTCTGCTCAATACTGGATAATATTCACCCAAGGGATCTAAAGAATAAAAGTGGTGTACTGAAAAACTTGTGTAGCCGAGGAAAGGAATGGTGTTTTAGCAATGGAAAGATAGATGACAGGTTGCTGAAAGTGGTGTTTCAGCAATGGAAAAATGAATGACATGTTGCTGAAAGTGGTGTTTCAGCAATGGAAAAATAAGGAAGATGGAATGTAATAATTTGGTACTAAGAAAATTGGGAAAGTACTTTGCTGAGGAATGATTCCAGCAATAGGAAATGCTGGCTGAAAAATGGTGTTTCAGGAGTGGGTATAATAGGAAAAATAGGAAAAAGGGAAAGATGGAGTAAGGGGCTAAGTGATAAAAGAGACATTGCTGGGAAATGAGGAAATGAATTGAGATGATGGAAACAAAACTTCTCTGATTGAAGGTTTAGATCTTCTTGTGATGAAATTGTCCTCCTTAGTTAGTTCTTCCTTAATCTCCAAAATACAATTGTAACATGCCAACCCTTGACAGGGATTATTAGTTTTAAATCTAATCTAATACTAGAAATATAGTGCAAAAAATTAAATGATGTGAGGAGCAGAGGACTCCCCTAGAAAAAGATAATGTGTATCAGTCATGCAAGCAGCCTTAAAATCTTCTTTAGAAACAGGGCGCTGGTACAAGCGAAGCCTATTACCATTTACTAGTAGAGGTGTTTTAGAATCATCAATTGTTAAAAGTCTTACTGTTCCATTGGGAAAAACAACATCTACTTCATATGGTCCAAGCCATCTTGTTCGTAACTTACCTTGAAAGTTTTCAAACCAAGAGTCATACAATAAAGCCCAATTACCTTTTTGGAACTGCTTATGCTTGATAATTTTATCATTCCACTTCATTCTTTTTTGTTGAATCATGGTTGTCTGGTGAATGGCATCTAATCTCTTTTCATCCAATTCAAGAAGCTGCTGCAACCTAGTTGTCTGCACATCAGTCAAATCAAGGTTAACAAGCACCGCTCTAGTATGCTTTAATTTCAAATTCCACAGAAAAAACAGCGCTTTTACCATAAACCAATTCATAGGGAGAAAATCCTGTAGTATTTCTCCAGGTAGTTCTATAAGCCCATAGTGCTTCAGAGAGCCTTTGAGACCAATCCTTCCGGTTATCCTTCACTGTTTTAGTTAGAATGGCTTCTATTACTTTATTTGTGCTTTCCACCTGCCCATTGGCTTGGGGATGGTATGGTGTAGTCATTCTATGATGAATATGATATTTTTGAAGGGTAGATTTAAAACCATGAGAATTAAAGGGAGATCCTCCATCTGTAACCAGCTCTCCAGGAGTTCCAAATCTGACAAAGATTTCTTCAAATAAGAAAGCTAGGACAACTTCTTCATTGGCTCTAAGAAGTGCTTTAACCTCCACCCATTTAGTCATATAATATGTAGAGACTAATATATAAGTTCTTTGATTGGATGGAGGATTAATGGGTCCTATGAAATCTAAGGCCCATCTTTCAAATGGTTCGAGTACTACCTGGGGGTTTAATGGCATTTGATCTCTATGATTGGGTTGACCCATTTTCTGACAACTATCACAAGCCCGCACATATTTCTTTGCATCCTTAAACAGCGAGGGCCAATAGTGACCCATCCTCAAAATTTTGTGTGCTGTTCTCTTATCAGCAAAATGCCCTCCACAGGGGCCATCATGACAAGCTTTTAGTATGTCGTACACCTCATCCTCTCTAATGCATCTTCGGATTTCATGATCAAGTCCTGTGTAGAAAAGACACCCACTTATCCAGCTATACCTGGCACTTTGTTGAACAATTCTTCTCTTTTCTCTATGTGAAAGGTGTGATGGTAACTTTCCTGCAACCAAATAATTGGCAATGTCTGCACACCAAGGTGAGTGAGTAGATACTGAAAATAAATACTCATCAGGAAAGGAATCATCTAGTGGAATATTATTATCAGTTTTTAACCGTGAAAGGAAATCAGCCACAACATTTTCTTTACCTGGTCGATCTACAATTGTAATATCAAACTCTTGTAGTAACAATAACCATCTGGTAACTCGAGCATTTGTGACAGATTTATTCATTAAATACTTAATAGCCGAGTGATCAATATGGACAAAAGTAGAATAACCAGTAATGTAGTGTCAAAATTTGTTAATGGCATAAATTACTGCTAAAAAATCCTTTTTAGTAACTGTATAATTAAGCTCAGCAGGGGTCATGTTCTTACTAATAAAGTAGATGACATAAGGAAGATGGTTTTCTTCTTGTCCCAAGACAACTCCAATTGCAGTATCTGAAGCATCAGAAGATATATGAAAGGGAAGTGCCCAATCAGGTCCTCTCAAAATAGGAGCTGTAGATAACTGATGCTTGAGTTCTACAAATGCTTACTGACAAAATTCAGCATTTTTCATAAGCAACACAAATAATGGAGAGGCTATCTTGGAAAAATCTTTAATAAATCCCCTGTAATATCCAGAATTTCCTAGAAAACTTCTCACATCAGTTTGTGTTTTAGGAACAGGAAGATTCTGAATTACTTGTATTTTGGATGGATCTCCCTGAATACCTTGAGATGAGATAAAATGTCAAAGCACTACTCCTTCACTCATCATCATATGACATTTTTCAGTGCTTAGGGAGAGGTGAGCTTGTATACAACGTTTAAGTACCTTCTCAAGATTCTGTAATGTATCTTCGAAAGGCACACCATAAGGATTAAAATCATCCATAAATATTTCCATAGAGTCATTCAGCATATCAGAAACAATTCCTATAACAGCGCTCTGAACAGTTGTTGGTGCATTACATAGTCCAAATGGAAGAACTTTATAGGCAAAAGTTCCCCAAGGACTAGTAAAAGTGGTCTTGTCTCGGTCTTGGGGTGCAATTCTGATTTGGTTATACCCGTTGAATCCATCTAAAAAGGAAAAGAATTTCTTCCCTGACAAACTATCTAACACCTAATCAATGAATGGTAAATGAAAGTGGTCCTTTTGAATGGCTTTTTTTAAGGTCCTATAATCTACACACACTCTCCATTTCCCGTTTTTCTTAGGCAATATTACCAATGGGGAAACCCATTCACTGTCAGATATAGGGTATATAAATCCTGCATTAAGCAATTTCTGAAGTTCCTCTTTAACAATTTCTCTTAAATTAGAGTTCATTCGTCTTTGGGGTTGGCAGACTGGTCGACAACCCTCCTTAATATAAATTCGGTGAGTACATAATTCAGGAGAGATTCCCTTCATATCCGTGTAATCCCAAGCGAATGCTTCCTTATTTTCAAGTAATAACTTCATTAACTTCTGTGTTTCAGCAACTGTCAGATCAGGATTTATGTTCAATGTTTTTCCAGGTTCGATTTCTATTGTTATGCTTTTAGATGAGATGGTGGTTGATGTTTGAGGTAAATCTTCAGATTCAATCTTCTCTTGAGTATCCGTTTCGAAAAGTGCAGTCAATTGATTGTGTGTTTCAGCAATCACGGAGGAAGGTTCACAAATAAAATTATTAATTACTTCATCCTCTATGTTGTCTTTAAAACTTAAAGCTTTTCCGATAGTAAAAATAGGCTGAATAGCATTATCATCATAAGCCATTCACACAGAATTTTTATTGTTAATTATGGGTGTAGCATGAGGATACATAGTAAGCTGTTTAGTTTCATATCCATTGGAAATTGTCATTGAACCAGATCTGCAGCTGATAAAGGCATCGGCTGTGGCTAGCCAAGGCCTTCCTAGAATTAGAGGGTGTCCTCCCAACTTTGTTTTAGTTTGTAACACCACAAAATCAGCTGGCTAATTCCAGGATTCAACCGAGATAACTAGGTCTTCAGCAACTCCTGGCTTAATTGTAGAACGGTTAGCTAACTCTAGGATGGTTGGTGTATCTCTAATTGTGTTATTTAGCTGTAACAACTGTGAAGTTTAGAGAGTCATAATGTTTATTGCAGCACCTAAATCTATCAGAACTTGAGGAATTATTGTTTTACCAATTTGAACTGTCACAGTAGGATGGCCGAGGTCACCATATTTCACAGGAGGGGTTTTTACGCACATTAACGCAGATAGATCACCCATAACATGGACTGTAAGGGGATCTTTAGCATTCCTACCAAGTTTCTTAACACAAATGTCTCTCATAGTTCTGGCATAAATTGGTACATCTTTTAGTGCCTGTAAAAGTGGAATTTTAACATACAAATTTTGCAATTCCCCTAAGAGATTAAAGACAGGTGTTTCAGGCGTTTTAGTTAAAACTAAACGCTCGGGGAATGGTGGCTCTGTTATTTCAGCTCCCTTGTTAGAGGGTGGTTGTACTTCTTTGTGTGAATCGTGTTTCTCATTTTTTTCTTTATTTGAATCCAAAGAAGTAACATCATCAATAATAGGTTCAACTATTTTCCCAGATCTTAAATGGATATCGTTGCATTGTGCAGGGAAAACAGGAAGTGTAGGCTGGTTTTGAATGTCAATAACCTGCACAGCTTTATTATTGGGGTTAGGATTTGGTTGTACAGGTAACTGGGGTCTCATTTGATTATTTGGTGGAGCACCTGATGGTAGAGGAAGTGGTTGTTGAAATTGAGGAAATTGATTTGGAAATGGGAGTTGTTGGCCTCTCCAATTTGAATTCCATTGGTTAAAATAAGATGACTGTTGTGGGGGCCAAGGAGTCTGCAGTGTAGGATCTACCAAGGGAGGGTTTGTTTGTTACATGGGTGGGTAATTCATTTGATTAAAGGGTGGGTATTGCATTTGGTTAAAGGGAGGGTAATTTGTTTGACTAAAAGAAGGATAATTGTTCCAACGATTAGTAAATGGCATACTAGAATTCATACCTTGTCCTCGTGGTTGCTACTATCGTCTTTGTGTTAGCAGATAAAATGCTTCAGCTTCTTCTTCCGTTGGTTGCAGTGCTGCCTTTATTCCTGGTAGAGAAGGGCATTGTTGTGTTTCATGATATTTCTCACAAAGGGTGCAGATTGGTATCTTGTCTAGTGGGCATTCCCTTAGTGGATGTTTGTCTCTGCATATGGGGAAAATGATAGCCAAAGCTGCTTCTGCTTCAGCCTGCTTCTTTTTAACCTGCAAGGTGTCAATTTGTGAAGCAAAAGAACTTAACATTTCAGTCTTAAATTCTTCAAGTAAATTACCTATTTCAGCTCTTGTTTCTCCCCCACTGGCTGATTTCTGAACTCTTGAATATGTGGCATCTCTATTGTTTGATCTGTTCCTTGCAGCACCCCTTGAACATCTTTTACAAAGGTCAACAATCTCATCATATGATTCTTTAGATATATCTCCTTTACCAAGCATGTTTAGCATGTCTAAAGAATCATCCCTTACTCCTTTAAGTAATATTGTTTTGAGAATATCTTTACTTACACTTGGATGATCAGATCTCTACAGATTATATTGCAGTCTTTCCACAAATTCCTCCAAATTCTCGTCCTCCTTTTGTACCATCTTGAATAATTCCTCCCTCTTTTCTCTTGTCCGAAAATAATCTTGATATTTAAGCAGAAATTTCTGTTTCATCTGTTCCCATGTTGTGATTACCTGGCTTCCAAGGCTCATGAACCATCTTAATGCATTTCCTTTTAATGTTGATGGATTTTCAACTTCTGAGCATTAGTAAAATAATCATAGCTTCTCCATAATATATCAAAATCAAAAATAAACTCATCCGGATCTTCAGAGGATAAACCATGGAAGTTTGGTAAGGCAGACAATGGAATATTCTTCATAGGAGTTTCTCCTCTGGGGAGATCACTGATAGGAAATCCCAAGGTAGAGAGAGAATTTTCATCCTTTCCTTCTCCTTCATGATCTACTCATCCCCCACCAAATAATTCTTCATTGTTTCCTTCCATTGGTTGATCTCCTATTGCACTTGCTTGATCCTCAAAATCTTCTACTGGTTCCTCAATGTTTTCTGCTGATTCCTTAGCACTTTCTTCTGATTCTTCAGCACTAGCTACTGGTTCTTTAATATCTGTTACTAATTCCTCTACGTTTTCAGGGCTCACAACTTCTTCTATTTTGTAGTCTGATTGAGGGGAGCTTTGAGGTTTTGGTCTTTGAGAGCATAATCTCTGTGAAGATTCAGCCTTTGATACAATTTCGTCAAAAAAAGTCTTTCTTCCTCCCCTTCCTTTGCCCTTTCCACCTGTAGGGTTAGTTTTCTTCTGGGTTCCGCGTTCTCTCATACAATCTTCACATCTAAAAATAAAACATCAATTCTTTTGAAATCTATAATTGCCTTCCCCGGCAACGGCGCAAAAATGTTGGTCGCTTTAATTGTTTTAACAATTCAAGCACCACATGAATTTTCAACCGAGGAAGGTCTGTTTATTCCAAAGAAAATCACACACTGGATATGCTCAATTCCAAAAGAAAAGAAATGTTGTAGTATCAATCACACAAATCAAACTGTTCACACCTCATTTTAACAAAGCTAAAGCCTACTTGTGTTACAGCAGAAACAATCCCTCTATTGCAGACCTTCATTAAAAGAATCATAGGAAAAATAATGAAAGGAAATCACCCTGCAGAAAAGGAGATCAATCAACCATAACAAAGAACATGACCCTATTCCTCCAAACAGGAATCTTCAGCACCTGTTGCCCGATATTAATCACACGGTAGAAAAATATCAATCCATGGAAAACAGGACCCTATTCCTTTGAACAGGAATCTTCAACACCTGTTTCCTAATATCAATCACACTGCCCAAAAGAAGATTAACCTATGGAGAACAGAACCCTATTCCTTCAAACAGGAATCTTCAGCACCCGTTTCCTGATATCAATCTATCACACATTCATATGATAAACAAATAACTGAAAATAAAGTAACTCTCAGCTTCTTGAGAATGAATGGTATAAAGCTAATGCAATGTTAAAGAAAACAGAGTGCTTAGTAAGAAACACTAAACTATATAAGTAATTATTCAGCAAACAAGGTTAAATTAAGGTGCAAATAACATAAAGAGTAACAGACTACAGGAGCAATTGGGTGAATCTTTTGATGAAGGCGGGCCCTGTCCTTCTCACAAGATTCCTCGAGGAAAGAAATTAAATTGAAGCACTCAAAATAGAAATTTATTCATGTGTCAAGAAATGATACATTACAACAGAGGAGAGGCTCTATCTTGCTTCAAAAAAATGTACTCCTGCAATCCCCCTCCTAATGATGATATCTCCTCTTTTTAAAGAGTAGACATCTATTTTGATTACATCGTAGAAATCCTATTTTTATCCAAATCTAATCTCTTGTTTTAATACAAAGTTCTTTCTTCGTTTTTCCATCCTCGGGAATGTCATATAATAGGGTACAAAAATACTACTTCTAAAACGGTCCGTGTAACAACTTCCCTAGTTCATCTTCATCCTTTTGTCATCATTATTAAAATACATGGAAGATCGCAAATCACAAGTCGTCTCAACTACGGGATTTCAAGGCAGTTCGTTATGACCTGATGCAGCAATCTGTTCGACCGTTTCAACAACACAATCCTTATCATAGATTATCCGCGATCTTTTAGACTTGTCTTAGCAACTATCTATCTTCGATTGATGATTAAATATAAAAGTAATGTGGAATTATATGCAAAACAAATTAAATACATAGTAAAGAGAAGGATTTCACATACCTTTGGATAAAATGGATGGAAATGATAGTGTAGACTTTTAAATATGGACTATAAAGAGTAAATTGGTGTCAAAATGTATGGAAAAAATGGTACATTGTGAGGTCCTAACACCGGGAAATATAATAATCTCTAATTTCATGAAAAAGCTTCTAAAGAAAGAACAACGAGGCATAATCGCACAATTATTCTCACTAGAAGTTCCAACATCAAAATCATCTATTTCTGCAGATCTCCAAAAAGTCTTGGACTATCATTCCATGTTTTGAAACTCCAAAAGGGATTCCCACCTATTCATGATCATGATCATGCTATTCATTTGATTCCAGGAAGTGTTCCTCCAAACATCAGGCCTTATAGATAACCTTATGTCCAAAAGAGAGAAATTGAAAGTATGATTGCAGAAATGTTAGAGGAAGGTGTAATTCAACCTAGTCAAAGTTCTTTCTCTGCTCCTGTAATATTGGTACACAAGAAGGATGGATCATGGCGCATGTGCCCAGATTATAGGGAGCTCAATAATCTCACCATTAAATATAAATTTCCCACTCCTGTGATTGATGAATTACTGGCTAAATTACATTGAGAAATTTATTTTTCCAAATTGGATCTTCGTTTAGGGTATCATCAAATTAGAATGAAGACTGAAGATATTCTGAACATCGCATTTCGAACTCATGATGGTCATTATGAATTTTTGGTCATGCCTTTTGGCCTTACCAATGCACCTTATACATTTCAAGGGTTGATGAATTCTATTTTCAAACCCTTCCTTAGAAAATTTGTGCTAGTATTTTTTGATGATATACTAATCTACAACAAGCCTTGGAAGGATCATGTTCAACATATTGACAGGGTGCTCAAACTATTGCAGGAGAAACAATTATATGCAAAAACATACAAATGTTTCTTTGGAGTACAAGAGGTGGAATATCTGGGTCATATTGTATCTCACGAGGGTGTTAAGGTAGACCCTAAAAAAATTAAAGCCATTAAGGAATGGAAAGTCCCCACAACCATAAAGCAGTTGTGAGGATTTCTCGGGTTAACAGGATATTATCAAAATTTTGTTAAGAATTATGGGGTAATAGCAGCACCTCTAACAACATTATTGAATAAGGATGAATTTTCATGGACTCCTGAAGCAACTAAGGCCTTTGAACATCTTAAATAGACAATGTGCCTAGCATCGGTCTTAGCTACACCAGACTTCACAAAACCTTTATTATGGAAACTGATGCCTCAGGAAATGGAATTGGTGCTATTTAATGCAAGAAGGAAGACCCATTTCTTTTGAAAGTCGTCCAATCAAAGTAAAGTATTTACATAAAGCTATTTATGAGAAGGAAATGTTAGCACATCACATGCAATTAAAGAAATGAGAACTTTCCTAATGGGAAGACACTTCAAAGTAAAAATTGATCATGATAGTCTTAAACATTTTTTGGAACAAAGACTATCTTCAGAAGAGCAACAAAAATGGGTCACAAAAATGTTGGATTATGACTTTGAAATCATATACAAAAAAGGGAAGTTAAATGTTGTTGGATATGCACTCTCAAGAAAGGATGAAGAGGTGGAAGCATTTCTTTATGCCATTTCAATTATCCAACTAGATTGGATAACCAAAGTAATGGATGAATGGAAGAAGGATGAAGAAGTGTGGACACTCATTCAAAAGTTGCAGCAAGATCCTAGTACATCTGATACATTTATTTGGAAAAATGATTCCTTATGGTACAAAGATTGTTTATATATTTGCAATAATTCCCAACTAAAACAAAATATTATTTTGGAATTGCACACTTCTCCTTTAGGAGGACACTTAGGATTTTTAAAAACTTACCAGAGGGTGAAGAAAGAATTTTTTTGAGATGGCCTTAAATCCGATATTCAAAAGTTTGTGGCAGAATGTTTGCCTACAACAGAATAAAGTTGAGACAATTAAGACCCTTCGAGTCTTCTACAACCTTTATCCATTCCAAGTCAAGGTTGGGAGGATATTTCAATGGATTTTATCACGCAAAATACCTAAGTTCGAAGGACAGAGTGTCATGGTGTAGTTGATAGACTTCTCCTAATAAGTATGCACACTTTTGTGCATTATCTCATCCATTTAAAGCAAGTACATTTGCTACTACATTTATGGACACAATTCAAAAGCTACATGGAAACCCAAGGGTTATTGTGAGCGACAGAGATCCCATTTTTATTGGAAATCTTTGGACGGATTTATTTTCTTGTTTGGGTACTCAAGTAGCTCATAGCTCATCTTATCATCCTCAATCCGATGGTCAAACTGAGATGGTAAATAAATGTTTGGAATGATATCTTCGTTGTTTTGTATATGATAAAAAAACACAATGGGTCAAGTGGTTACCTCTAGCTGGATGGTGGTATATCACTTCCTTCCATACTGCAGCAAAAATGAACCCATTTATGCCACTTTATTGATATCATCCATTGTCCATCACATCTTATTTAAGGGAAAATTCTAGGATTCAAGCAGTGGAGGATCACATCGAGCATCAACAATAAGTTATCCAACTCTTAAAGGACAACTTGAATTTGGCACAAAATCGAATGAAATAACAAGCAGATCAACATCGCAACAAGAGAAGTTTTGATGTAGGAGACTGGCTATTTTTATGGCTACAACCATACAAACAAATGTCCCTCAAGCAAGCTAAGAAGGATAATAAATTATTGCCAAAGTACTTTGGTCCTTACAAGGTGTTGCAAAAGATTGGTACTATGGCATACAAATTGGAACTTCCTGCTTCTTCACGAGTGAATCCAATTTTCCATGTTTCATGCTTAAAGAAGGTTATAGGTGAAAATATTCCATTTCAAATAATATTTCCAGAACTTGACGAGGAACGAAAAATCATATTGAAACCTAAAGCAATCACGGAAACAAGAACTCGACAACTACAGAATCGATCAATTTCAGAGTATCTCATCAAGTGGAAGAAATTACCCACTGAAGATTCTACATGGGAGGATGAGAATTTTATACAAAAGCACCCAGAGCTACTCAAACATTGAGGACATTATACTTTTTTGGCGTAGGCATGGATTAGTAAGATATTACTAGTATAGTCCCTTATTTTTGTTAGTGTAACCCCCTTATTGTTATTATTGTACCCTTGTAACCTCCATATTGTTATTATTGTGCCCTTAAATTATTATTGTTAGGTCGGCTAGGATTACATTGTGGCCCCACTAGGATTACATTATGGCCCAATGGATTCCTATATATAGAAAGGAGGTTTTGTAATTTGAATTGTCCAATAATTGTTCATTCATGTAATGTATTGGAGGTTTCCCCCTCGAAGTGGCTTATTTATAAGGCTTTGATATCTCTTTTCTTCTCTTTTTGGAGTTGTTTTCACAACACATAGACTCCCTTAGGATTATGTCAAATCAGCCCCGAGAAGTTTAGAGATCTAGTCACAAATTGTGTGAGTTTAGCAATAACTAAGAGGGGTAAACTTTTCAAAAAAGTTCAAAAACTTTCAACCTCTCTAAATTTTGAGTTCGAAATCTAGCTTCGCAAAGAATCAGTACCAGATCTCATTCGGACCCAAACCCTCCTACTATAGTTAATGACCCAGAAAGGATTTTGTGGCAAACTTCTGAAACTGGAAACTTAACTATTGTTGGAACCATTCATAAAGCAAGCTCTATCCCTGAACAACTCATAGCCTTGCAAGAGTCTCAGTTTGACTTTCACCATACGAGAAACCTTTTCAGAACCAAGTCACAAAGTGAGATTGACCATACTGACCTCGAGCCCATAGATTTGTAACAGAGTTCTAGTAGATAAGCCTCTCCTTCCACCCCACCTGATTTTCAGCTTCTCCACCACTTTAGCTCTTTCCATATCAAATATTCTCATAATCAATTTGCTAGTCTAAGCACTTCCGCCACACTCATCCATACCACCGCTGTGCAAACCACCCCGCTTCATCCTACACCTCCCCTCACAAAATCTCTGCTTGTAAATCCACCATTAGCTCCTATCATGGTAGCTTGGTATGATCCCTTGGTTTTACCACAAACTTTGGTACCTTTTCCAAATGACTATCAGTCCAGAATCCCTCACTTTACCGGGGCTGAATCTACCATCACCCAACAACATGTAGATAGAATAAATGATGCTTTTGACTACATGGAATTAGAAGAGGAAACCATGAATATGAGGATGTTTTCCCAAAGCCTAGGAGGAGAAGCTAAAAAATGGTTCAAAAACTTAACTCCCAAAAGCATACATGATCTCCCTTCCCTTTACAAAACTTTCATAAAAAAGTGGGAAATCAAGAAAAACACCCTCCAAATCCTTTCTGAATATAACAATCTTAAAAGGAATGCGGGGGAGAGTTTCCAATATTATTGCACCAGGTTTAATAGTGTCTACAATGCCCTCCCACCTCATATGAAACCCTCACTAGGTTTGGCCTTAGCTAAATGTCCGGAAGGTTTTGACCCAGACATGGCCTATTAGCTAAGAGAAAGAGAACCCCTAACTCTAGAAGACATGAAAAAGGGAGCTATAAGTGTGGATGCCAACTTAAATGAGAAGAGAGCTAGGTTGAGATCAGAAAAGAGGGCAACCTACAAAGATGAAACTATGCCCTCAACCTCCTCATATGATTTCAAGATTGACAACCTACTTAGAACCATGGAGAGAATGATGGAGATAATAAGCATAAATGGAAGAGAAATTCCTAGAGAGAACAAACCAAATCCCCAAAACAGAAACCATAATTAGAACTTCAGAAGAGACCCACCCCAAATCAGACAAAGGGAAAATGATCAACAAATCAGGCCACCCTTCCAAGATAACTATGTATATGAAGGGGAAAGAGATATTGAACAGCTGGATGAAAATCATGTAAACTTAATAGGCTCCGATAACGAGGGTGATTTTTTTCTCACAGAAGAATAACAAGGTTTCTTCTCCTCAAATCTGAATGAAACAAGCTATGAAGACTCTAAAGACTGTGATTCAGGATTTGAAAATGCCATAATGGAAGTTCATAGGTAATATGATCTTAGGAGCAAGAAAAACCAAGACAACTCCAAGAAGAAAAACTTAGACACTGTTGTTAGGAAAACCCCTGGAAAAATTCTTAAAAGAACAACAGATAATACTAACACCATGGCTAAGAAAATTGATCCTAACAAAGACAAAACTAGCCAACCAAGTGGTGACACAAGCTGCCCTAGTACCTCTACTAGTGGCCCTGAAATTTTTTTATTGTTTAAAGCCCCAAATCAAAATCAACAAATTAAAAATGTAGAAAAATTTATGGCAGATAAAACAAATGTAAATATGTCTAAAACCCAAGTACCTTTCAGTTTTGAAGGAGAGATTGCTAAAATCAAGATAACCATACCTCTCACTGAATTGGTAACTTAGGACATGTACAAGTCCCAAGTTTTGAAAGTTTTGAACATAGGAAATGATACCGATACTTGAAACTTGACAGATGACAAATCGAAAATGTTGTTTGGTCTCGAAGTTGAGGGAAAATACTAAGAAGGAGTTGTCCCTCCTTTCTATAATAGCATAAGCATACATGACAAAATATTACACAATGCTATGCTAGATTCCAGTGCCTCACACAACCTCATGCCTAAAGTTGTGATGGATAGATTAGACCTGGAAATAACTAAGCCTTACAAGGACTCGTACTCATTCGATTCAAGCAGAGTCAAGTGTTTGGGCCTAATCAAGGATCTTTGTGTCAATCTAGCACAAATACCTGCTAAGAGTCTAGTTATGGACATAGTTGTTGCTAACATTCCCCCAAGGTATGGCATGATTTTATCTAGATCTTGGGGAGCCAAACTTCAGGGAAACCTCCAACTTGACATGTCATATTCCGCTATCCTTGTTTTCAGCCAAACCAGGAGGTTATACCAAGATTCCCACATGAAGTATATGGTAAGTAGCCTAGATAGGCCAAACAACACACCTATGTACTCCATTCACTAAGATCTTGATTCTTTCATCTTATATAATGAAGAAGACATTGATGAGCAGGTAAGTGAAGTTGAGATAGATATAGGCACACTAAAACGGTCAAATCAGTCCCTCTATGATGAGTTCGACAGTTAGAACTATCATGACCCTGAACAACCACATGATGATAAAACTAAACTTGACTTTCTGCAAATTGAAAATGAAATTTCAAAACCAAAAATCAGTTTAGAATATGAAACATGTTGCTCAAATGAAGGACAAACCTCAAAGACAGACCTTTTTCATTTTTCCAATCCAGAAGTACTAAAATACCCTCACATAATAGAAATATTTAGGAATCCGGGTCAAAAGAGTCTTATGTTTTTGCCTTACATAGACACCTTAGCATCAAAGAGTTTTGTCCCTTCAGAAAGACTGTTGGCTCTCACAAATATGGTTATGGATCCTAAGGGAGTGTCTATTGAAAATGGTATAGAAGAGTATAATGTGGGCAGCCTAGCAAGACCCAAAATAATCAAGTTATCCAGAACTCTATCATTACACAGAAAACTGAAATACATAAGGCTATGCAAGAGGTTTCAGGATGCTTGCATATATAGCAATGAAATATTAAAGCTTTGTGACTTAGGAATTATTCAAAGGAGATCTCCTTCCAAAAGAAACAATGAAATCCTTGGAAAAATTGTGTCACTAACAAAGAAATCCAGAGGATTCAGACTATGTATAGACTTTAGGTACCTAGATAAAACCTCCATGAAGTACAAATACCTGTTTCCCAATGTAAGTCATCCTATACAAAGGGTAGAAATTTCTAACAAAATGTCTTTACAGATAGTGTTTCAGGTTATCATCAGATGATACATCTTCTGATCAATCAGCATAAAGCCATTTTCAAAGTTCCTTGGAGCAACTACATGTTTGGCCAAATGCTTCCTGGATTAAGGAGTGTTGAAGTCACCTTCCAAAGAGCCATGGCCCTTGTTTCCAACTTCTTCACTATGATATACATAGATGACATCATTATTTGTTGTAAAGCTGATGAAGAGTACCTTTTTTACCTAAGGAGAATCTTTGATAGACATAAGTTTTCGAAGAAGGACTCAAAGAGGAAATGCCAAAAAGAGCATGGCTTGTTTGAATTTATTTGTAGAAATCCTTGTACCATGTTTTCAAATGGAGGAAACTATGATTTTTGTTTACAAGAGCTGAACGGAAAAAGAATGTTAGGAGATCATTTTGAAGATAGGATGCTAAAATACCACTGCTGCAAAAATCCTTAGTTTTAGGCCTTCACTCATTGTACATAACATTGCTTGATGAAAGGCCATAAAGAGAAAAACACAAAAACATAGAAAAATAGAAAAGGAGGGAAGATTTAAAGAGAAATAGTAGTACTAAAAGTGTGCAAGCTTAAAATGCCACTACTGGTGCAAAGATAATGTCTTGTTCAGTCATCTAGCCTAATCATGGCTGAACATGTTTTAAATTTATTGTCGATAATTTAGTGAAAGAATGTTGGTCAAATCATTTAAGCTTGACCTACCAAAAGAGAATAGATTAGGAATGAAAGATATTGGTTCCACATGCTTAAATCTGAACCAAGGAGAAGGATAGGGATGATTAGCAAATGATGAAACATAGCCCTCACACCTTCTAGTTTTGTTTGCTTATGAAAATAATGTTTGTGTGCAACTTATCTTGATGCCACAACTCATGATGAATCGGATTGTATAATCCTGGTTCAAATCATGTTTTAAATTTCTTGTCAGTATTTTAGAGAGTGAATTATGTCATACTCCTTAATCTTGACAGTCAAAGAGTCTAGGTAGAGAATAAGGAGAGTTCACTAGCATAATCTGAAGTCTTGGAAGAAATAAGTGTAGAAGTAGATAATTTGTTTTTTCTTTCAAAAGAAAGATTTCAATGGGTTTGGCCATTCAAGTGCACCCAAGGAAGAGAAAATGTTAGGAAATTAGGTTGGGTAGGTAAAGATGAAATTGAGCCAATCATTCTTTCAAATTATCAAAATCACTACTTCAGGGAAGCAGCATCAAAAGAAAAGAAGAAAAATATGCCCAATGGATGAGGCACTGGTCTTCATAAACCAAGAGATATGAAGTTTTGGACACCTCCTGAAAAGGAGTTTCCCTCCCCAAGTGGAGCCACTATTAGTCATCAGTAATTTTTACCTGTTTAGATGACTAAATTCTTATCATAGATTTCTAGAAACAAAATTCATGAATTTTGTGAGTTCTAGAAATCTCACTGCCTTCATTATCCTTAGGATAAATTTTTCACTATTCTACTACTCTACCAAGGCATAGTCATCCTATCACTCCCAAAAGACCAAATCAGGGACTTATGTCCATCATTCTCACTATGTTTTCCACCTCTGACTTTACCACTCTGTTTCTGATTACCTAAGCCCTCTAATTTTACACCTTGGTTTTCCAAGTAACCTAAACCTTTTCACCTATTCACCAAGTGCCTCAAGAAGTGGTGATTTTAAACTCCCTTTCTAGGCTCTTTAGATAAATAAATCAAAGATTTCAGTTTCTATGATTGCAATGCATAAAGGTTTGTCAAAACCCTGTTTTCACCTCCAAACCCTGATTCAAGTTTTTCAGTCAAAGACCTATTCCAAAAGACATCACAATAGGTCATGTAGGGTCTCCTAGGTTATGCATTGCTTTGGCTTTCTAGACTCACTATTTTACATGTGCCCAAAGGTGAAATCAAATGAAAATGAAGATGAGCTCATGATTGTCCAAAGGGTATAAAAATCCTTTGAGGAAGGACCTCCTAGATCAAAGCATAAAGTCTACAAAAAATACAGTTGCCTATCTTGAAGCATTTCTGCAGGAATGGTTTATGATGGTTATCAAAAGAAGAAAGGCAGGGTGAGAAGCTAAAGTCCTCAAGGACATTCAAAGCAGAAGAGAAACAACATGCCCAAGTAAAAAATAGTATTAGTGGTTTTATGACTGACTAACTATGAGGTGTTTCCCAGAAAGAGGTCCACGCAAAAGGTTAAAAGGGGCAGTGATGCATCAGCACCATCAAACATAAAACCAAAGTTTCTAGGAATGATAAATAAGAAAAGGAAAAAGGCCCTTAAAATTTGGAAGTCTAGAAAGGTAGGCATAAGTGACCTAAAGGTCATAAAACTCCATTATAAAGTCAGAAGGCCTTCAGAGGATTTTTTAAAGGAGGCCTCCATGGTTGAAATAAGATAAAAGCGGTTTTATTTGTCACTACAACAAAAGGGACAAATTCTAAAAAGAGTATCACTGAAGGCTGCGTAAGTTTTCAAGTACAGTCAAAGGATTGTCAAAAACAGTATGAGGGAGCCTAATTTTTCTGTCAGATAAGAAAATCAAAGTGAGCATGAGTTTCTACTATTGGGTAGGTAAGGTATCAAAACTCCCAAAATTTTGAGAGGACCAAAACCCGGTGTTATGGCACCTCCCAGCAAGTCAGAAGTGGTCAAATAAAAACACAACAGGCATAATGTATAATCTTTGCCAAAAAGAGTAAGGAAAATAATTTCAGTCTATTAGTGCCAAGAAGGATAGTTTGCACAGTGCCCAAGCCTCTAAAAGATTTATAAGGGATCTATTCATCTGTCCAAACATACCATCACCAAAGGAAAGGGTCACTTTGACAAAATATCAAACCATTTGCAAAAGAGTTAAAGAGATACTGGTGAAAGTCATAAAGCGACCAATGAAAAAGTAAAAAACATACATTAGAAAAATGGTTTGTGATTTTAAATTCATTCAAATCCAAGGGTATAAATACTTTTTCAATATCACTCTCGCTCATTATAATTTTCACAAACAGTGAGAGAGCTTTCGAAGAAAATCGAGGTTTTTTGGCAAGTTTTCGGGCAGAATACACTATGCTACGCTCTTGTTTAGTTACGCTACGTGCCTGTGCACAACCCTTGTGCATTTTACAACTACGTGTTGTGCTTTTGTATCATCACACTACTCTTTCACTGTGTGCACGAGAAGCCCGATACCCTTCCACCATTCAGGCCTCTCCCGACTGCGTGTAGGCTCTGCCTGCGCTACGCTCCTGCCAGTTCAAGTGTTGCATGACAACATGCAGAGACCACCCGTGATACGCTCCTGTCAGTTCAGGTGTTGCAAAATAGTGTGCAAATACTACCCGCACTACGCTCCTACCAGTTCAGGTGTTGCACGACAACGTGCATATACCACCCGAGCATTACGCACCTGGGCGTGCAGCGTGCAGAGACCGCCGACAGCTCCCTGTGCTGCGCTCCTGTGTGTTCAAGGCTGCCTAGGAGGACTCAACTACCCGTTCAGGCCTTGCCCGCACTACACTCCTGCATTATGTTCAGGGAAAACTCGACAGGACATGCAGAAGCCACCCAACTGACCCGTGCTGCACTCCTGTGTCTCTTTGCTTCAGCTGTGAGGTTTTTGAGAGGTATTTAGAAATTTTCCACCTTTTCCTATTGTCTAAAGGTATAATTATAAAGAAATGTGAAGGATAAACTTAAAGAAAGAGGAAAAAACCCTAAATGAAGAAAGCTAACGTCCCCATGTTTGCAATCATTGCTGATTGAAAAGCACCCATCCATATACACACTCATAACACATTGAGGCCAAAATTTCCCTTCTTCACTCCTCTTTTCCCCTCCAAATTTGCAGATAATTTCCTTCCTCATTAACCTCTCATTTTCCCTCTCCATATCATCTCCCAAGCATATCAGGGTTTTGTTTCAAAGGCAAGAATAAAGGACAAAATGCCTAAAGAAGGCAGTTTTGATAGTGGCGAGAGAGGCCAAAGGCCTAGAGAACAGCAGAGGAAGGGTGGGAAAGAAAATAGGTTTGAGCCTATAGACACTAAAGAATTGACAACCTCTCCTACTATAGTTTCATATTTCCAAGAGGTAGGATGTTATGAGTTCTGTGAGAAAGTACAAAGACTCCAAAGTCACCCTCAATTGACCAAATTTGTTGTCCTTAACTTCCATGACCACCAAGTACATCTAGCTGGAGTGAATTTTTAATTGAAGACCAATGCAATCTCTATGGCCACTGGAATACCTTGCATGGGATAAAAATGGTTCAAACATGTGTATCTAGACCTAATCCATTAATAGCCCTTCTTAAAACCAAGTTGCCAAGCTGATTGCAAAACTGTTTCCCTGTGAGGGTAGATTTTCTAGATTGTACTCTTACCACATATATGCTCCTTTAATGAAAATAATTATGAAATACTTCACCTGTGAGGGTATATTTTATAGATTTTACTCTTACCACATAAGACTTCTCATGCATTTCACTAGGGCCAAACTGCTACATTTTCCCTACTACCTTTATAAAAGTATTGATAAAATTTCATCCATTGTGCAAAGGAGACATCCTTCACAGCAAATGCAAAGTATTTTCCACCATTCCCTCATCAAAATTATTGTCTTACACCAATTAGAGCAACAAGGCATCCCATGGGAAGTTTTTATTGCCCATGATGTTTTCACAAATCCATAGCCTCTTCCTCTGCAAATTTTACCATCATCATCTCCTCCACATTCCTCCACTCCTCCATCACACCTCACTGGCCATGAATCATCCTCTTCACATGAATCCTCTCCCAAAACAAGCCTTCCTCTTTCACCTTATCCTAAAAGCCTCAGAACAGGAAGAAAGCAGTGACAAAGAGGTACATGTCAGTCAATAAGAAAATGAAAGTCAAGAGGAAGAAACAAGTAATGAGAAAGAAGAAAATGAAAGTGGAGAAAGTGATTATGATGAGGAAAAATACAAATAAGAAAGGGTTAAGGAGGAAGAAAGTAGTGACAAAGAGGAAAATCACAGTCAAGACAAAGAAGACAGTGATAAGGAAGGGAACAGTGACAAAGATGAAAATATCAGTCAAGAAGAGACATAGTTTGAAGGAAATTGCAGTGGGAAAAATAGTGAATACAGTGAGCCAAATGTTGAGGGAGAAACAGATGAAGAACAAACCAAGACAAGTGACAGTCATGAAGAAGAAAATTAAGTCAAAATGAAGGATAAACTAATGAATATGCCTCTGACAATGACCCCACAGAAAATGCAAGCAATGATACAGAGATTGAAAATGATGGAAAAACAGAGGCAGATTATGAAGACAAAGATAGTAGTGAAGAAAAGGCAGATGAAAGCAATGATAATGAGGAGTCCAATTATGAAAACAATGAAGATGCAGAGACAAAGGCAGAGTTTGAAAGTGAAGACAGTGGGCCAAATTATGAAGAGATTGGGCCAAACTGTGAAGGGGATAATGACAGTCATAATGAAGAAAAACTAATTAATGATACCTCTAACAAAAGTGACAACAATGATCCCATGAACTCAAAGGGCAGCCAAGAGGATTAAAATGCACCAAGCAGTGATGAGGACACCTCTAACCATGACAACAAAGAAAATGACAATGTAAATGATAATGTTGCAAACATGGAAGATGACAATGCAGAGGACATGGAGGAAGATGACAATGGTGAAATGGAGGAAGATGACAATGGTGAAGATGAAGGCAGTGATACTAGCATGGGAGAAAATGAAAGTGCCTCTCAAGAAGGAATTCAAGAACAAAAAGAAGAAAACACACATGGAGGGGTCATTACTAAGGAGAAAAGCACTCTTAATGGAGATATCCAGATGAAACTTATTACACCTTTCCCTCTTACCTATGAAAGAGGAGAGAGGCATGTGTTTGTTGCCTCAAAAGGGAAAGGGGCCATGCCATCCTCCTCAACTCAAAATATTGAAAAAGGTAAGCAAAAAGTGGAAGAAGAAGAGGAAGATCATGAAGAAGAAAGAGATTTTGAACTTGTTCACATAAATAGTGATGATGAGAATGAAACAAGAATTTCAAGCTCCCTCCTCCAATATAGGAATGTTGAATTAGAAAGAGAAAAATATGTCATTCACTTCTATAAGATTCAAAACAAGCAAATGAGTGCCCAACAGGCCATCCATGAAACAAGAACACCCAGGTACCGGAAAGAGGCTCAAATGGCACAGGTGAAGTTGGAAGAGTTCATGGACACTTATGAGGAGAGTAGTGATGAGGAAGGTCAAACTGTTAGTCATCAGTATTTCTCACCTGTTGATGATGACTAGTTTTTAAAGCCAAGTTTTCTAGCAGCTGATCTCCAATTTGTCAAATTTTCCAGCTGCAAAATGTTAGTCATCAGTATTTTTCACCTGTTGTTGATGACAAGATTCCTAGCTAAGTTTTCTAGAAGCTGATCTCCATATGTCAATTTGTCATCTAGAAAACCCCCAAACAAATTTTTTCTTTCCTAGCCCTCCTTATCAGCCTATTATTAAAGCAATCTTTAGTTTTTAAAGTCATATCTTGTTTCAACAAAATATCTTTGTCTATAGCTGTCTTTGTCTTGCTGATCTACTATTATTTTCCCCTTGGTTCTCATGAAACTCACTGTCCAATATTTGACAAAGTGTCTCCCTTCCTATCCTTGATCTTCTTGTCAAACACAATTAGAAATCAATGAAAGTTGACCCTAAGTTAGGTAGTGGCGCTGTAGAGAATCCCTTCCTCGATAAAAATAGCCTGAGCCAGAATCCTTTGTTCAATAACAACCAACCCTGAATTATCGCTTAATCTGCAAAAGCGAACCTTGATATACCCCTAGGTCGCGCCACTAAGAAGACTTGTTGTCTCAATCCGGAAGAAATTCTACAAAGATCTAATACAGAAAGAGATGAGCATGGGCACAGTCTAAAAGAATATGCTTAATATTGGGAAAAATCTCCATAGAACACTAAAGGAGCTTTTAAAATTTTCAAAGTCATATTGTTTGCATCTCTGTAGGGGGCAAATTGAATGACAAACAGTTCCAGAAAAAATAAAAGAGGCAAGTCCAAATAAGTCTCATGTTAAAGAATTTTCCATCAGCAGGTGGAGAGTTGCAATGATAACAAAGTAGGAGTGCATGTTTCAAAGGTCAAAAGTTTCCCTAAAATCTGATACCATCCTTCAAAGCCACACAAATACAGAGGACTGATATAAGGTTGATCTGCAGTGTTCCAGTTTTTCCTTCAGAGATAATGATGCATAAGTTTTCCCAAGGACATCATCACAGTACATAAGAAGAAAGCTGCTTCTTATGTTGCCTTGAGCCTGGGATAAAAACACTAGTCAAAGAAAAAATCAAATGTACCTCTGCAAACAAAGTCCAAAAAAGGTTAGTAAATGCTGACTAGCAAGAAAATACTCCACAAACTACATGTCATGTGGTTTCTGTATTAAAAGTTCACAAAGATATTTTGACAAAAAGATACATATCCCAGAAACATGCCTCATATAGCAGATTGTCAAGATTTCACTTTATTACCTATTCTGATATACCAAGCAAATACATATATGGCTGAGAGATGACACGGTTTAGCAAATGGATGAAATGTCATGACTGTGAAGACCTCCTTCAAAGAGCAGATGGTTGGTAACATGATAAATAAGACATCCTTCATTTAAAAGCAGAGGGCCAACATTTTTTTAAATGACTTCAGAGCTGTTGTGTGCTACCTCCTCCAAAGATGAACAGTGGGTGCATCAGCAGGGTTTCAGATTATGTTTAAGAAAGTTTTGAATTGGAAAAGTCAAAGTTGAAAATCAGTGGGAACAATTGAAAGTTTATAAGCTGAATTCTGGTATTACATCATAAGAAAAGCATTGATATTATAGTGTTGAAGAAACCTCTTATTCATGTCTATAAAGTATCTTCATCAGCAGATAAAAAGAAAGGCCCCATGATAGGTTGAAAAGGGCTCCAAACAGTGTTTTGTAAGTTGAATTTTGTGAGTTAAAAGGGGTTGATTTTCCTTGTGTCTAAGGGTTGTGTTGACTGACATAAATAGTCCCTTGATTTTCACTAATTTTATCTTGTAAAATGAGGGGCTGAAGTAAATTATTATTGAGACTGATTTCCCATTGTTTATTGAAGTTCCTGGGCAGAATGTTCTACAACCATTGGATAAGTTTGATAGTCAACTTTTCCTCTGGGTATTAGTGGGCCAGATCTGATATAAAGGTCAAAATATAATGAGGAACATGATATCTTTCTAAATATCTTTTCAGCTGCAATAGAATATCAAAGGGAACTAGTGATTGAGTGAAAGGCTGCAGGGTTGTCTTGATAATGGATTCCTCTATAAAACAACAATCCAAGTCTGAAAGTTTCTGCACTCCTTTCATTCCATACAAGAGAGAGTTTTATTGCAGTATCATATGGCTTCTTCATTTCATAAAAACAATGGAGTTTTCCTCATGGTGATTAAAAGGCTGCAATGGTGTCTTTATGATAAACTTCTTCAAAGCAGACTAGGGAAAATCAGTTTGAGACAAAAAGAGAAATGAAGGTTTCCAGTCTTGGTAAACTGCAATGTACAAATTTAAAACAAAAATTATGTCCAAGAATGAAAAGCTGCAAAATATTCTTGATATGCCTTGCAATTTTGAAATAAAAGTAAAGGATGCTAATTCAAATTGCATGAAGTTGTTACGCGGGATTGTTGAAAATATTCAAAAAGTTGCAAACAGGATCCAGTCCAAACAACACTAGCATAACAAGCATCAAGAAGAAACTCTGGCTCAAGCTCAAGTGGTTAAAAGTTGTTAGAACAGACACAAGAAGAAAATTGCTTTTGAATAAGCAGATTAAACTTCTAAGGTAGTGACTATAGCACTAGCTTACTTTTATGGACTTCATGCAAAACTCAATGACAACAATGCTTTCTGTGTTATTGCAGCTGCATCCTTTCCTGATCTTCAGTTATGCTTATTGTAAATATAGGATCTTAGTACAATATGCATTGTTTTTATAATTTCTGAAAATTGGAGCTCCATTAGGAGGAGAATGGCTGAGGGAAGCCTTGGTTTTTTTGAGCCATTCTAGCCGCCTTCCGGATCTCATACATCGGTCTTCTCAACATGGCAAAGGATTAAACAGTTTTTGGTCTCAGGTTGAAGGTTACAAGGGCTTACAAAGATCATTATGGAGAACAGTGTAAAACCTGTAATGAAAGGGACCAACAGAATGTATAAATATCCTATAGTGTTCATTTATGATATAACAGTGTTAGACTGCCATGAAAAAGTTGAATTATACGCCATGGAAAGTGGTAAGGATGTGACATAGAGATTAGTAATGCTGGATAGAAGGAAGCTACAGCATAAGTAGGTTATCAAGAATGTCAGGAAATTACCACATCAAATTGTTATCTTACAAAGTCTGCAAAGAACATCCAGTGACTTGAAAGGATCAAAGACAGATTTCAAAAGACTTTTTCACCTCATGGAATAGTGAAACACATGAGTGATTATTGACAAATACTGCTTGCCATAATTGTTTGAAAGTTGTTCAAAATAGTATAGCTTTGGTAAAGGTATCACAAAGTTGTTTTAGGTTGAAAGGCCTCCATAGAACTATTGTAGAAAAGTGCAGTTTAAAGAAAAATGAAACAATGGTTAAAGGACTGCCCAGATTGCAAAGGAACAACTATACTTTATATTCGAGAGGAATTCTCTGTTTTAAGCAAAGATAAAAATGGTGTTTAAGAGACCTTCATTGATTTTTATAAAAGAAAAAAACACCTTGAAGAGTAAACATTCAAATTGGCAGGGAGAGAAAGAAGCACTTGTTATTAAAATTGCAGAAAGCATGAACCAGGCAAGTCACTCACAGAACCATGTTGATTTGTTGGAAGCAGAAGGCGCCGTGTGTGATTTTCTTATAGGGAAGACAACAATATTCCCTCCAAATATATTATCTAAAACATGGAGTTCGAGTTTACAAAGTTGTGCAAATTATGTGCATCAGTCCTGCTATGGGATTGATGAAAGGTTAGATGTTGATCCATCAGATAGTTTCCAAAAACCTCATTGGCTTTGCAGAAAATGTGAGGTTTTCAGTAACGTGAATGAACATATTTGTTGTGCAATTTGTTGTAAAAGAGGCACTACACTCCAGCCAACAACAAACCCTGAGAAATGGGCACATATAGTTTGTGCATTGAATACAAATGAAACATTCTTTTTGGACACTGATTCTATGGAACAAATTGATGATGTTTTTGCTATCGAAAGTGTGGTCAAGGAAACAAAAACTTTTGTGCTGCTTTTGTGGTGCGAGGGTTGGTTCATGTGAATGGTGATCAGTGATAGGGAATGTAGAGGAAACATTGAAGCTGCCTTGAAAATATTCGAGGGAATTGAGTTACATATTGTAAAACAGTGCTTACAGTCATCTATTTTACAAGGAAAAGCTTCAAACCATATAGCACAAGAATCAAATTCTCATATGATTGGTACTACAGTTAACTGCAAAGAGGTGAATATCTTGCAGTCACTTGGTTCAACTAATAAAGTCCAGTCAGTGACAGGAATTGAAGATGGTAATCCTTTAAAAAAAAAAAAAACCATCCAAGGAAGAGGCATGGAGAAAACTTGATTTCAACAAATGGCAGAGCTAGAAACTTTACTAAAGCATCAAAAGTTGCAAGATGTGTCTCCCCGAAAAGCTTCAAAACCACTGAAACTCCATGTCCAAGTGCACAATATTACTGTCAGCCTCCAGAAGATTCAGTGAACTTGAAAGTTCCTAATGGTGCTGTTGACTGTGAAATAGACATGGATAATGTAGATGAACAACATTGTCAAATAACCTTCGAGGAGAATGATGCACATCAGCGTAGTATCTGTCATCTTAAGAGACCTACTAGTCCTCATGTCCCAGATGATTTCAAACCTGAATGTCATCTTGATGAATCATATTCCAAAGTCATGACAACAGATGCTTCTTATTTGGAAGTAAGGAATGGCGAGAGTGCTGAGTGTCCAAACAATAATGAGGCAGGCATTAGAGTAACTCAAAACACAACTCTCTGGGCATCTGAATCTCCAAAGGAGAAAAGTGTAAAATCCATAATAAAAGGGACCAGCAAAATGAAGAAACTCCTACAGTGTTCATTTGTGATACAACAGTGTTAGACTGCCATGAAAAAATTGAATTTACCAAGTACAGTGATCAGAATGTTGGAAATGATAAACATGTTTTGACTTTGAGAAAGCAAACTCCGTCTGAAATATTAGATGCTTCTCATATGAAAAGCATGGAAAAAATTATGCTAAACTCCATTAATTATTATGAACATGACATTCTGATGTTTCACGAAATTATTGTTATTTGAGCAAAAGATCATCGAGACCACAGTGATATCCAGATGATTGATCGCATTGTCAAAAGTGCTCAAGTTAGAGGGGAAGAAGATAACTTGGTTAGCTTCCAAAAAAGTTCATCTGCGGTAGATCTTAACATTGTTCATGGGAAGGAGTCATCAGCTACTCCCAAACGAGGTGTTGCTTTACAGTTTTTAAAGAAGTTGTTGATTTCATGAAAAAACTGAGTTTTTTGTTAGGCGCGGCACACCTGTATACACACGCGGCGCACCTGTAGAAGATCATTGAAGAAATTACACTAAGCACAGCGCGCCTGTGGTTGAGCGTGGCACGCCTGTGCCCGACGCCCGGTGTTACCTCTGAACGCCACCGCCCAGTGCTCAAATGCAGTTTCCGGCCGTTTCATGCAGCGGTAAGCTTCCATTTCACCCGCCATTTGTTGTAAAACTCATCATCGCGCATTATCATTTATTTTTTTTCCCATGTGACACCTCAACACCACCAAACTATGAAGGGCCCGGACTATCTCTGAACACAGTGTTACTATCTGAACGCGTTCTCGTTCAGCCACCAACCATCTTTGAACGCCCATGGTTGTTGCTGAACGACACGGCCCATCCTTTCTTTGTTTTTTCCAAGGCCTTCGAAGCACGAAAATAGTTCCTTCCAAGTGTCGAATGACCTCATCATTCTCAGTTATCACTTCCAATCATTGAACTTGAAAAAGCCACCTCTAAACCTCCATTTTTAGCATTGCCCAGGACACTCTTGAATGGCCCGGCGCCCAGAGTTGCTGCTGAACAGCAGTGGCCCATGCATTTTTTACTTTTTCCAAAGCACTTGAAGCATGAAAAAAGTCCCTCTCAAGTGCCAAATGTCCTTGCTATGCTCAGCTCCTACTGTCTACTTTGAATTTTGAAAAAACCAATTCTAAAATTTGGTTTTTAGCCCAGCCCAGTGTTGCCACTAAATGGCAGGGCCCGACCATTTTTTTCCATTTTCAAAGCCCTCCAAGCATAAAAGTTTTCCATTTAAAGTGCCAAATGCTCCCCCTACACTCATTTTCCGAGTTCAATCTTTGAAGTTGTAAAAAACTATCCCTAACCTCTGTTTTTAACCCCGCCTGGTTTGCCCTTGAACAGTCCACCGCCTAGGCGCCTGGGCCACTGTCAACCAGGTTTGTGGCAAACTTGCCAAAGTCTCCAAAGATGCCAAATTCAGTTTTCGCACAACAAGTTCATCTCTCAATGCAGCAAAGAGACATGTTTTTAAGGTATTCATATCTCTGGTCATATGTTTGATTTAAGAGAAGGTTAGACATCAGATTTTAAAGAAAAATAGTGATGAGTGAAAAGTGTTCATTGACAGTTTTTAAAGGGATTTTCAATAGCCTCATTTCCATCAAGAAAGACTTGTTTGCCAGCTAGATATAACACAGTTTCCCGGAAAGAAAACAGAGTTTTTTTAATCACTAATAAAAGAAGATATTACTGTGGACAAGCTAACTAACCTTCTTCTAAGAGAACTTGATAGCTAGGGTCATCATAGGGGAACAATTTTTAAGTTAAGGGCTTGCTATCAGTTTGAAAGAGGTCTTTGTTGTAAATAGTTAAAATCTACACAGCCTCTAAAGGGAAAAATAGGGATTGAAAGGTAAAAACATCATAGTTTATTGAAGATCTGTTTTCAAAAGGGTTGTTTATTGAAACAATGAAAAGGAAAGGGCTAATGTGCAAATTTGAAAATCATTTTTGTGCTATGAGACAACTAAGGTTACACACAGTTGATAGAGGCAAAAAAAAAGTTTTGTAAAAGACTTTCAAATCAGTTTAAGGAGTCATATTGACAGTAGTTTCAAAGAACACCTTGTTTACTAAACCAAAGAAGAAACAGTGATAGAAGGGTAATGTCCTTGTTGAAAGTTTGAAAGGTTGTTTAGAGACAGTAAAAGGAAGAAACATATCTTGTTTGTTAAACATACCACGTTTGTCATGATCAAAGAAACAATGACTTCAAATAAGTCCCTTTTTGTTTCAAATAAACACAGAGAGACAGTGAATAAGAGATGAGGGTTTTGTCAGTTTAAAAAGAGGTCTGTTTGTGATATGAAATAGTCAAGGATTTGCACAAACCTCTAGAAGAAAAACAAAGTTTGTGAAGGGCTTCATGATCAGTTTGAAGGAGCATCTGAAACAGTGTTTTAAATCAGTCCCTTTGTTGTTTTAACCACAAAGAAAGCAGTGATTAAAACATGAACAGTCATCATTTCAAATTGAAGGTGTGAAATACATAAAACAGTGGTGTTGAAAGAAATTTGTTTAATAGATTAGAGAAGAAGCAGTGGTTATAAGATGAAGACCTTTGTCAATTGAATGCAATCTTTAAAAAATAGTGGTTTAAAGGCACTTTATCATCTAAAAACAAAGCAAGGCAGTGATATCAAAAAGGGAAAATGTTTGAGGGGAAGGTTTTTGTGCTAAAACAAAGGAGACTTCTTTTCAAGAAGCCACAAACATGTCTTGTTAAAGGCCTCTTGGCTCAAACACTGTACTAAAGAGATGACTTTAGTGATGATGAGTAACAAGGAAAAAAGGCTAAACATGATAGTGATAATGAAGAGCAAAGTGATGGGAAGTGAGGCAGTGATGAAAGGGAACATTATGGCAGCCAACACATAAATAAGCATAAGGGTGATGAAGCACAAAACAGTAAAGGGAAAGAGCATGACAGTCATAAAGAAGGCAGTGAAAAAGACAAACAAGGCAGCCCTCAAGCAAGCAATGATGAGGGCAAGTAAATACAAGACATGGATCATGAAGGTAATTCTCCAAAGCATGTGCTAGCTGCCTCTCCTAGGCAAGGGGCCATGACTTCTTCACCAAAGCTAGAATGCCAAACAACAAAGAAGAAAACCAAGAAAAGCTCAAAACTGCCCAAAGAGGGCGCTCGATGAGAAAAAAGGAGAAAGACACCTTTAGGCTTGGAATTTTTGACCGAGCTTCTAGACATGTTTCTAAAAAGCCTTGAGGGACTTGCTCACCAAAATTGAGCAAATTTTTACATGTTCTTGTTTTTCGACATTTTTGGGCCTAATTGCATAAAATCATGGGCGCCGCCATTTTGGTTTGGAGCATCCTCAACTCTTGACAGTGGTACAATTGGATGCATTAAATTCATGGGCATATACTAAGCAATTTTCAGAACAATTTAAGATCATTTGATCCCCCAAAATGGCGAAAAACACTCGTTTTTTCTACACTCTGCCCCGTTTATTAGCAAGGCTTATTTTTTGGGTTTTTACACACATGCCTGTTTTGGGAGGACTTCTGGTGGTCAGTTGGGATAAAACTAAAAATTTTCAGAAATTATACACTCATAGCTTTCCAACGAGCTATCATGAGCCTCATTTCAACATCGGGAAGGCTTCCAAAAGTTGTTGGCAAATCAGGAGACCTTTTGCTGATGTATTTTTTGAGTATTTTTGTAAAAATTGAACCTTTCAAAACTGATCTTTCCTCATGTGCGTTTAGCTATTTTTGTACATGAGAAGTTATGAAAAGTCAATTTATTTCCATCTTTTAGCATTTTTTAGATATTTTATGAGATATTTTGTGCCTTGGGCTTTGCAAAGCCTCAAGGACAAAATAAGATATTTTGGATAGGCCAATGAGATTGCAAGTTGAACTAAGAGGTTTTCCTCACTTTGGCCTATATATTCCAAAGGCTTCATTGTAAACAAGGCTGAACTTGATGAATAAAATCAATATATGGTCATACAATTTTTGGAAGAAATACTTGTCTCATGCTTTTGGATAGTCTCTTGGATGTTCTTGGATGATGAAAGAGGATTGTTGTTGGATTCCATGACTTGGTAGAATGGTATAATGTCTCTCTCTTTGTTTTGTTTCCTAGTTTTCATTCACAAATCCATGTTCTTGCTTGCTATAGGACAGTAGAGAACAAATTTGAGACATGCCCTTGGAGGCACCTCAAATTTCCTGTTTCTTCATAGCTTCCATGTTTTCTTCATTCTTAGTCACATTAAAGAATTCTTGATTGCTCTTTAATAACTTAAGAATATTGTTTGCTTGTTTCATTCATGGTTTTATGCATGCTAAGTATGATTTATGATATGCCCTTCTTACTCATGGCTAGCCATAGCTCCATCTATGAAACTTCTCTCTGACTGATTAGATTGTCATTTTTTGAACCAAGGAGGTCTTGTTCTGATCTTGCCCTTTGCCTAAGACTATGGAAATCTCGTTTTCAAAGCGCCCAATAGCTTGAAGTACTGTGTTTAGGCATTTCGACATAGTGTTTTGAGTTGTTTGTCTGTCTTAAATGTATTTCCCCAAAGTCTGATAGCCATTTCCTAAAGTTAGAGAGTTATATATCTCTATGCATGGCTTGAATGTTTATTTCTATGCATTAATTAGCTTAAATTTACATTTCTCATGATTAATGGTTTTCCCTACCATGTTTATGTCAGCTATTAAACTATTTGTGCTTGAAATCCTTTGTTATTAACAAACTTGATGTCCATATAACTCCATTTTGCCCAAAGATCCATTTTACCTCGAATCAAATCGGCCCTTCAACAACCTTGTATCACCATCTGAAAGCTTTCTTGACCTTTTCGACCCCATAGCCTAGTTGATCTAACATCCTTTTACCTATCTTATGTATTTTATCAGTTCATCCCTCACAACCTAAAAACCAAAACCAAAAACCTACTTCATAACTAGCCTAAAATCAGAATACAATAAGCAAACACACAGATATCCCTTACACAGATAGAGAGAGCCCTCTCTGCGTCTAGGAAGGTTAGGTCCTTGGGCTCCAAATATTGGTTTGATGTTACACTGTCATTTGGCTTGCCAATCAGCCAAATCACGGGACCCTAACATAATGGCGATCACGGTGGGACCTTCCGAGTTAGTGACAATCTAAATACTCCTTAGTAACTCTCGAAGTCTCAATCCAACTTAGAAAAATTAAGTGTTGTTTGAAGAGTAGAAGCTATATTTTTCACCATCTTAGCAAAATGATGTTTCAGTTATAGGAAACTCTTCCAAACCTCATAGGTTGCACATAAAAACTCAGAAAACCCCAAAAACATCCCCAGATTGGCTTTTCCTAGTTATTGGTGGTGGACCATAGCTACATCTCTGTAAAAAAAACCAAGTTCCACCTGGAGACTCCACAACTCTCAATAGACCTAAAGACTCCATTGGAGGAAGAACCTAAAACATGACCAGTCATCCTAGAAAGAAAAAACACTCAGGCCTTAGTTGGATTCAAGAAATTATTGTCTTTATCTAAAACTATGTTCTATCCTACTTTGAGCCTAATCAAGAATACACTGATGAGATCTACATTTATTATTGGAAAGATCTCAAACCTCGAAAATCTAAGCCTCAAATTTCAGACCATGAGCAGGCTTATACACCTGTGCTTACCCCAGATTCACCTATGGAAAAGCTAGCAAAAAATGAGCCTCATGCTACCTTTCCCACTCTGGCTGAAACCTCAAACAGTCACGAATATCTTTTTACACTACCTATATCCACAAAGGTCCCAGAAAGATACAAGCCTCTGGTTTTACCTCCCATCTTCCGAGCCCTCCTTGCAAATCTTCAAAATAAATTACCCAGATTTTATGGAGAAAGCTCGAAAGTCATCGCTGAAGAGCACGTCCAAAATATTGAGGATTTACTTGACCTTTATGAAATAGAAGAAGATGATGTGCATATTATAATTTTTGCCTTATCATTACAAGGAAAAATTAAGAGTTGGTTTAAAGACCTTCCAGCTGCAAACATTACCAATTTTCATCAGTTTACTCAAATCTTCCTAGATAGGTGGGTGGTCATGGGTAATAAAGTTCTCATCATAAAGGAATAAAATCAGTTAAAAAGACAACCAGGGGAGAAAATACAAAACTTTTTAGCCAGGTTCAATAAATTATACCATGCAATGCCTGCTAACATAAAGCCACCCCTCAGATGTGCTCTCTTGCACTACCCATATTCTTTTGACCCAGAGATGGTTGTCCGGATAAGAAATAAAGATCCTTTGACCCTAGAAGAAATTCAATGGATAGCATTTGATGTAGAATTCAACATACTAAATAGGGAGGTACAACTAAGAATAATAGAAAAAAACAAAGCAAATCAAGAGAGAATAATATCTTCAAGGGAAAAGTTTGAAAAATTGGTATGTATGTTCGGCAAACTAGAGCATCTACTTGACAGGAAAAGATAAAAACACAAAGTTAAGGTTAACACTGCTTATTCAAACCAACCTACACTTCTTCCTTAGGATGAACACACTCAACTATTACAAGACAAGAGTTATGAACAAAATGTGCCTAATGAGAAAGTTGCAAATAAAAACATGGAGGAATTCTCTAAAGAGACTATCAGCCATTTTGAAATCACAGATTCTGAAATGGAAGAAGAATCAAAACCTTTAGGTTCTCTACCCTTATGCTTTAAATCATTCCAGACTCTGAAAGAAAATTTTCATCCTAAAGATCTCTTAGCAGTTATTAAGGAAAACCCTGCTCAAGTTAACTCTCACCTAAATCAAGAGAAGTTGATTAAGGATGAATTCAAATCTGAAATAGGAGATAAATAAAAACTTGTAGGATCTCTACCTTAATGCTGGGAGTCATTTGAGTTCATAAAAGAAAATTGGCCTCCTAAAAATCTATCAGAAAAAACTCATGAATTACATGCTAACTATCCTCAACATCACAAAGAATTGGTTGAAGATGAAAACAAGCAAGAAATGAAAGAGAATGCACAGGATCTCTCTAAAGGCACAAGTGATGATTCATCATCTTTCATAAATGAAGCCCAGAAAGACACTCATCCTCTAGATCAGTTTTCCCAAGAGAAACAAAATTATTGTAGCTATATCCAAAGAGAAATGAAAATGCCTCCCTTTTTAACTAAAGAGGAAATAGATCAACTTATAAACATACAGTCAGCCTCCCTTGATTTTTCTCCTGACCTTAACTATCACATAGCAGTAAATAGATTTAAATATCAATTCAAAGAAAAAAAATCTGATAGTCCAATATGTATGGTTGGTGACATTAATTATACTGATGATTTCCAAGGTTTGATCAATATGTTAATAATGATGATGATTTCCAAACAGAAGCTAACTTTGCAGAATACTCAGTTTTTGATTTTTGGGAGGAAGCACAGTTTCATAAACTTGAGGAAAGTAACCAAGAAAAACATAGCAGCTATGACAGTGATGAGGAAAGCTCAGAAAATTTGGAAGCAAATGAAGGCTTGAAAATTGATGATCACAATAAAGTTGTTGTTTTTCTTTCTCAAGAAGATTTGTTGCCAAAGAGTATCCCTACCCATCAAAGTGATGACCTTCACACAGTTTTCAGCCCGCCCTATCAAAACACATCAGCTTGGCAAGAGAACTACACTGCAATATATGATGAGTCCGACAATTCATGTGATCATGAGCAAGGGGAAGAGTTTCTTTCCCAGGAGAGTCCCAGATATAGCCAAGTAGAAGAAAGAGTAGTCCTGAATAAAGCATATATATCAAATCCTCTAGATCAGGTATTATTCCAAGATCCATTTGTTGTTTTCCTTGAGAAATATGAAGGAGTCGTGGGTTCTATCACGAACAATTTGCTACCAAGAATGAGGAAAAACTTAAGCACTACTGTCCGAAAACAAGCCAAATGGAAGTGGCCTTTTCACTACTTCAGCATCATGAAAGAACTAAACCAGAGTCACCCATGTAATCATCTACTTAATTGGTTACAATGGAAAAGAGAGTTCACCAAATAAATGTCTATTATGTATAGATTAGATTAGGATAGATAGACAACCGTGGAAAATAAGCTCAGCCTTGTGAGCATATTTTTAGTTCTAGATTGTTTGAAGAAAAAGTAAAAAAGAAGAAAATAAAAAAACAGTAAAAAGTAGAAAAAGAGGGTAGTTTCTAAAAAGAAATGGTAAAGCCCCATGTTCAAAAAATAGTCATTCGGAAAGCGTGCAAGTCTAAATTCCTCTACTAGTGCTCAAATGTCTTGTTTAGTTATCTAGCCTAATCATAACTAAACATGTTTTAAATTTATTTGCTGATAAGTTAGTGAGAGGAAAAGATAGTCAACATTGTGTAAGATTGAATTATCAAAGAGAGTAGATTAGGAAAAGATACTGGTTCCACATGCTCAAAACATAACCAAAGAGGAAAGCAGGGATGAAAAACAAACTATGTATCCTAGCCCTGATTTTTCTAAATTTCATTTTCATGCAAAATAATATTTGTGTGCAGCTTGTATTTTATGCCACAAATACATGACAAATCAGACTGTCTAATCCTGATTTGGCCATTTTTCAATTTCATGTTCTATTATAGTGAATAAAATCCTGTCAAACAGCTTAATCTTGACAGTCGATCTAGCATAGGTAGAGAATCAAAGGAGTTCATCAGTTTAATCTAAACTCCCGAAGGATATAAGTGTAGCATTAGATAGTTTCTATTCTGAAAAATATCATGTCAAAAGGTTAGTCAAAATGCACCTAAAGAGGAAAAATGTTAGGAAATATAGCCGGGTAGGTAGAGATTTTTTTGAGGCTAATCATGCTGTCAATTTTAAAAAATGGCATCAAGAAAGAATGAAATTTGCGCCAATGGATAAGGCACTGGTCTTCATAAGCCAAAGATCTGCAATTCTGGACACCTCCTGAAAAGGAGCTACCCTTCCCAAATGGAGCCACTGTTAGTCATCAGCATTTTTCACCTATTGTTGATGACTAGATTCCTAGCTAATTTTTCTAAAAGCTTATCTCCATATGTCAATTTGTCATCTAGAAAACCCCCAAACAAATTTTTTCTTTCCTAGCCCTCCTTATCAGCCTATGATTAAAGCAATCTTCAGTTTTTAAAGTCATGTCTTGTTTCAGAAAAATATCTCTGTCTATAGCTGTCTTGGTCTTGCTGGTCTACTATTATTTTCCCCTTGGTTCTCATGAAACTCACTGTCCAATATTTGACAAAGTGTCTCCCTTCCTATCCTTGATATTCTTGTCAAACACAATCAGAAATCAATGAAAGTTGACCCTATGTTAGGTAGTGGCGCTTTAGAGAATCCCTTCCTCGACAAAAATAACCTGAGCCAGAATCCTTATTTCAATAACAACCAGCCCTGAATTAGCGCTTAATCTGCAAAAGCGAACCTTGATATACCCCTAGGTCGCGTCACTAAGAAGACTTCTTGTCTCAGTCTGGAAGAAATTCTACAAAGATCTAATACAGAAAGAGATGAGCATGTGCACAATCTAAAAGAATATGCTTAAGATTAGGCAAGATCTCCATAGAACACTAAAGGAGCTTTTAAAAGTTTCAAAGTCATATTGTTTGCATCTCTGCAGGGGGAAAATTGAATGAAAAACAGTTTCCAGACAAAAGCAAAGAGGAAAGTCCAAATAAGTCTCATGTTAAAGAATTTTCCATCAGCAGGTGGAGAGCTGCAATGATAACAAAGCAGGAATGCATGTTTCAAAGGTCAAAAGTTGCCCTAAAAGCTGATACCATCCTTCAAAGCCACACAAATACAGAGGACTGATATAAGGTTGATTTGCAATGTTCCAGTTTTTCCTTCAAAGATAAGGATGCATAAGTTTTCCCAAGGACATCATCATAGTACATAAGAAGACAACTGCTTTTTATGCTTCTTTGAGCCTGGGATAAAAACACTAGTCAAAGAACAAATCAAATGTACCTCTGCAAACACAGTCCAAAAAAGGTTAGTAAATGCTGACTAGAAATCAAATACTCCACAAACTACATGTCATGTGGTTTCTGTTTTAAAAGTTCACAAAGATATTTTGACAAAAGGATACATATCCCAGAAACATGCCTCATATAGCAGATTGTCAAGATTTCACTTTATTACCTATTCTAATATACCAAGCAAAGACATATATGGCTGAGAGATGACACGGTTTAGAAAATGGATGAAATTTCATGACTGTGAAGACCTCCTTCAAAGAGCAGATGGTTGGGAACATGATAAATAAGACCTTCTTCATTTAAAAACAGAGGGCCAACATTTTTTTAAATGACTTCAGAGCTTTTGTGTGCTACCTCCTCCAAAGATGAACAGTGGGTGCATCAGCAGGGTTTCAGATTATGTTTAAGAAAGTTTTGAATTGGAAAATTCAAAGTTGAAAATCAGTGCGAACAATTGAAAGTTTATAAGTTGAATTCTGGTATTACATCATAAGAAAAGCAGTGATATTATAGTATTGAAGAAACCTCTTATTCCTATCTGTAAAGTATCTTCATCAGCAGATAAAAAGAAAGGCCCCATGATAGGTTGAAAAGGGTTGCAAACACTGTTTTGTAAGTTGAATTTTGTGAGTTAAAAGGGGTTGATTTTCCTTGTGTCTAAGGGTTTTGTTGACTGACATAAATATTCCCTTGATTTTCACTAATTTTGTCTTGAAAAATGAGGGGCTGAAGTAAATTATTATTGAGACTGATTTCCCACTATTTATTGAAGTTCGTGGGCAGAATTTTCTACAACCATTGGATAAGTTTGATAGTCAACTTTTCCTCTGGGTATTAGTGGGCCAGATCTGATATAAAGGTCAAAATATAATGAGGAACATGATATCTTTCTAAATATCTTTTCAGCTGCAATAGAATATCAAAGGGAACTAGTGATCGAGTGAAAGGCTACAGGGTTGTCTTGATAATAGACTCCTCTATAAAACAACAATCCAAGTCTGAAAGTTTCAGTGCTCCTTTCATTCCATACAAGAGAGAGTTTTATGGCAGTATCATATGGATTCTTCATTTCATAAAAACAATGGAGTTTTCCTCATGGTGATTAAAAGGCTGCAATGGTGTCTTTATAATAAACTTCTTCAAAGAATACTAGGGAAAATCAATTTGAGACAAAAAGGAGAAACGAAGGTTTTTAGTCTTGGTAAACTGCAATGTACAAATTTAAAACAAAAATTATGTCCAAGACTGAAAAGCTACAAAATATGCTTGATATGCCTTGCAATGTTGAAATAAAAGTAAAGGATGCTAATTCAAATTGCATGAATTTGTTACGTGGGATTGTTGAAAATATTCAAAAAGCTGCAAATAGGATCCAGTCCAAACAACACTAGCATAACAAGCATCAAGAAGAAACTCTGGCTCAAGCTCAAGTGGTTAAAAGTTGTTAGAACAGACACAAGAAGAAAATTTGCTTTTCAATAAGAATATTAAACTTCCAAGGCAGTGACTATAGCACTAGCTTACTTTTATGGAATTCATCCAAAACTCAATGACAACAATGCTTTATGTGTTCTTGCAGCTGCATCCTTTCCTTATCTTCAGTTATGCTTATTTTAAATACAGGATCTTAGTACAATACTGTTTTTATAATTTCTGAAAATTGGAGCTCCATTAGGAGGAGAATGGCTGATGGAAGCCTTGGTTTTTTTCAGCCATTCTAGCAGCCTTCCGGATCTCATACATCGGTCTTCTCAACATGGAAAAGGATTAAACAATTTTTGGTCTCAGGTTGAAGGTTACAAGGGCTTACAAAGATCATTATGGAGAACAGTGTAAAATCTGTAATGAAAGGGACCAGCAGAATGTAGAAATATCCTACAGTGTTCAATTATGATATAACAGTGTTAGACTGCCATGAAAAAGTTGAATTATATGCCATGGCAAGTGGTAAGGATGTCACACAGAGATTAATAATGCTAGATAGAAGGAAGCTACAACATAAGCAGGTTATCAAGAATGTCAGGAAATTACCACATCAAATTGTTATCTTACAAAGTCTGCAAAGAACATCCAGTGACTTGAAAGGATCAAAGACAAATTTCAAAAGACTTTTTCACCTCATGGAACAGTGAAACACATGAGTGATTATTGACAAAGACTACTGGCCATAATTTTTTGAAAGTTTTTCAAAATAGTATAGCTTTGGTAAAGGTCTCACAAAGTTGTTTTAGGTTAAAAGGCCTCCATAGAACTATTGTAGAAAAGTGCAGTTTAAAGAAAAATGAAACAATGGTTAAAGGACTGCCCAGATTGCAAAGGAATGGATATACTTTATATTCGAGAGGAAGTCTCTGTTTTAAGCAAAGATAAAAATGGTGTTTAAGAGACCTTCATCGATTTTTATAAAAGAAAAAAAACCTTGAAGAGTAAACATTCAAATTGGCAGGGAGAGAAAGAAGCACTTGTTATTAAAATTGCAGAAAGCATGAACCAGGAAAGTCACTCACAGAACCATGTTGATTTTTTGGAAGCATAAGGCGCAATGTGTGATTTTATTATAGGGAAGACAACAATATTCCCTCCAAATATGTTATCTAAAACATGGAGTTCGAGTTTACAAAGCTGTGCAAATTATGTGCATCAGTCCTGTTATGGGATCGATGAAAGGTTAGATGCTGATCCATCAGATAGTTTCCAGAAACCTCATTGGCTTTGCAGAAAATGTGAGGTTTTAGGTAAAGTGAATGAACATATTTGCTGTGAAATTTATTGTAAAAGTGGCGCTGCACTCCAGCCAACAACAAATCCTACGAAATGGGCACATATAGTTTGTGCATTGAAGACAAATGAAACATTATTTTTGGACACTGATTCTATTGAACAAATTGATGATGTTTTTGCTGTCGAAAGTGCGGTCAAGGAAACAAAAACGTTTGTGTTGCTTTTGTGGTGTGAGGGTTGGTTCATGTGAATGGTGCTCAGTGATAGGGAATGTAGAGGAAACATTGAAGCTGCCTTGAAAATATTCGAGGGAATTGAGTTACATACTGTAAAACAACGCTTATAGTCATATATTTTACAAGGAAAAGCTTCACACCATATAGCTCAAGAATCAAATTCTCATATGATTGGTACTGCAGTTAACTGCAAAGAGGTGAATATCTTGCAGTCACTTGGTTCAACTAATAAAGTCCAGTCAGTGACAGGAATTGAAGATGGTAATCCTTTAAAAAAAAAAAAACCCATCCAAGGAAGAGGCATGGAGAAAACTTAATTTCAACAAATGGCAGAGCTAGAAACTTTACTAAAGCATCGAAAGTTGCAAGATGTGTCTCCCCGGAAAGCTTCAAAACCACTGAAACTCCATGTCCAAGCACACAATATTACTGTCGGCCTCCAAAAGATTCAGTGAACTTGAAAGTTCCTAATGGTGTTGTTGACCGTGAAATAGACATGGATAATGTAGATGAAAAACATTGTCAAATAACCTTTGAGGAGAATGATGCACATCAGTGTAGTGTTTGTCATCTTAAGAGGCCTACTAGTCCTCATGTCCCAGATGATTTCAAACCTGAATGTCATCTTGATGAGTCATATGCCAAAGTCATGAAAACAAATGCTTATTATTTGGAAGTAAGGAATGGCGAGAGCACTGAGTGTCCAAACAATAATGAGGTGGGCATTAGAGTAACTCAAAACATAGCTCTCTGGGCATCTGAATCTCCAAAGGAGAAAAGTGTAAAATCCTTCATAAAAGGGACCAGCAGAATGAAGAAACTCCTACAGTGTTCATTTGTTATACAACAGTGTTAGACTGCCATAAAAAAATTGTTGGGTATGTGTTATATTCTTTCCACGACTAGCCCCACGCGTTGTATGTTGCGCTGGGCACAGCAGGGGGGTCACAAGGGGGGAGGCAACCCCCCGGTGAAAATTGTTTTGGTGTGCGGACCCACTCATAGGCGGATCCACCCATGTTTTGTGCATGAGTTTTCACATGTTTTTGGGGTACGATGGTTTTCGACCACTGGTATTTTGTAGATCTGGTCAAGGGAACTATGGTTATGTTTAAGCCAGGGTTAATGGATTGGGGTTTATGTATGCTTCAGCATGTATATACATGTGTTGTAACACTAAAATGAATATAATGAAAAATCAAGCTGGTCGTCCCGATTTGGGATCCAGGGGAAAATCTCTGTGTTTATCTGTTTTATTTTTTATGCTCTCGCTATTGTTTATTTTCTGTTATAAGATTCGTGTGTAGATAATTTATGTTTAGGGTCAAAACCTACATTTGGTATCAGAGTTGTTTCGGATTCAAGGGGACGCCTTTGCTGCTGAGGGTTTTTTTCTTGGGCCTGAGGTAGACCCTGTTCAGTGGGAGATATGCAGGATCGATTCTTGCGGTGAAAGAAGATGGCGAGTAGCGGAAAGATAGAGATCGAGAAATTTAATGGTCAGATTTTTGAGTTATGGAAGCTCAACATGGAGGATCTGCTGGTGGATAAAGATTAGTGGATCACGGTAGATCTAGGTACTAAACCAACGGAAATGTCAGATGAAGACTGGAAGAAACTGGATCGAAAGGCTAAGAGCACAATATGATTGTGTGTCTCAGATTCAGTATTGTTCAATGTATATGGGGAAGCTACGGTGAAGAATTTGTGGGAAAAACTTGGGACTTTGTACCAATCTAAGTCTCCAGTGAATAAGTTGTTCCTGCGGAAAAAGCTGTATAACCTGAGGATGAAGGATGGAGACTCGGTGACAGAGCATCGGAATGCCTTCAATACTATGGTAAGTCAGATTTCATCTGTTGATATTAAAATCTCAGATGAAGATAAGTGCATCAGTTTGTTGTGTTATCTACCAGACTCATGGGATAGTCTGGTTATTGCAATAGGCAGCAATACAACTACCTTGAATTTTGATGACATTGTCTCAGCCTTGCTGTCGGAGGAAATGAGATAGAGAAATATGGAGGGCTAGAATGGAGATGCCTTATCTGTACGAGGAAGGTCACAAAACAAAAACAAGAATAAGGTTTCGAGTGGGAGATCTAAATCTCCTGGAAAGTTTGTAAAGGTATGTTGGAAATGCGGAAAGGAAGGGCACTACAAGAAGGACTACAGATCTAAAGCTCCTAAGAAAGGAAAGGGATCTGATGATGCTCCTTCTGCAGAGTAAAAAAACACCTCGGATGAAGGTGGGGATGTGTGTTTGGCTTCTTCTTCAAATACACATGTAGATCATGAGTCATGGTTGATTGACTCAGGTGCATCCTTTCACTTCACTCCCCATAGGGAGTGGTTCTGTGATTGAGAGAAATATGATGGCATGTTCTCCAGGGATGATAAAGCCGATCATCTGATGTGGAAAGTTCAAGTCGAAGCCGGTAAGGTGGAAGGATTAGAACACTTCCCGGTGTTCCCGCATATTCTACATTTGGCCGCAACTGATTTTTGTAAGCAAGATGGATGATGCAAGTGTAAAAACAGTGTTCAAGAAAGATACGTGCAAGATGGTTCGAGGAGTACCTGTATTTCTCCGAGCTTAATCGGAACTCTGTATAAGCTACAAGGTAGCACTGTTATTGATGGGTGTAACAGTTATGTGGTTCCTGAAAGTGGAGCGGAAAGCCTAGCTGTCTCTGGAGAAAATACCATGCTATGGTATCAAAGGCTTGGACATATTGGAGAGAAGGGCCTTCGGATACTGTATAGAAATGGTATGGTAGAAGGTATGTCTAATTTCTCTCTGGATTTCGATTTCTGTGAACATTGTGTATATGGGAAGTAGAATCAGGTGAGTTTTCCTTTTGGTGCTAAGAGGGTGAACAAGATATTAGAACTTGTGCACAGTGATGTGTTTGGACCTGTGTCAGTTCCATCACTGGGAAATTCTATGTACTATGTTTCATTTATAGATGACTTCTCAAGGAATACATGGATATATTTCTTGAGGAAGAAATCTGAAGCTTTTGACAGATTTAAATAATTTAAGGCTCTGGTGGAAAACCAGACAGAGAAGAAGATAAAGGCATTGAGGACAGATAATGGTGGGGAGTTCTGAAAGAAGGAAATTGAAGAGTTCTGTAAGAAGTGTGGTATAGCACAACATAATACTACTCCATACACACCTCAGCAAATTGGAGTTGCAGAAAGAATGAACAGAACGTTGATGGAAAAGGCAAGAAGCATGCCTGGCACGTTAGGACAAGAATTCTGGGCAGAGGCAGTGGAGACTGCATGCTATCTGGTTAACAGATCACCTTCATCAGTGTTGGAGGATAAGAATCCACATGAGGTATGGACTGGTAAGAAACCCTCTCTTTCACATCTAAAGGTATTTGGATGTGATGGCTATGTACATGTTCCAAAGAAAAAAAGAACCAAGTTGGATAATAAATCTGAAAGGTGCATCTTTATTGGGTATAAGGATGGTTTAAAAGGTTACAAGCTTTGGAACCCGGAAACAAGGAAGGTTGTGTACAGTCGAGATGTGGTGTTTAGAGAGGTGAAAGATGTTGTTAAACATGAAATCATACCAAAAGAACCTGAGAAGATAGAGTTTGAGCTAAAGGAGAAGAATCGACTCACAGAAGAAGACTCAAAAGAGGAAGAGCCACAAACTCCAGCTGTGAGAAGATCAGTTCGGGAAAGAAGACAACCAGAAAGGTATAGTCCATCTGCTTTCTGTTCAAATTTTTCTTTAACTATAACTAATGATGATCCCAGAACTATCAGGGAGGTCGTAGATTCAAAGGATGGAAAACTCTGGAAGGAGGCCATGGTTGATGAAATGGCATCTTTGCATAAAAATGAGGCATGGGATCTGGTGGAGTTGTTGGTTGGAAGGAAGCCCATCGAGAGCAAATGGGTGTTTAAGAAGAAGATGAATGTAGAAGGCAAGGTGGGGAAATACAAAGCTAGGTTGGTAGCAAAAGGTTATTCCCAGGTGTCAGGAATTGATTTTGGTGATATGTTTTCTCCTATTTCCAAAGTTACTTTTATTAGATTATTTTTATCTGTTGCTACTGCATTTGATTTTGAGGTAGAACAGATGGATGTGAAGACAATATTTCTTCACGGGGATCTGGAAGAGGAGATCTACATGAAACAACCTGAAGGCTTTATGGTGAAGGGGAAGAAAGAACTAGTATGCAGGTTAAAGAAGTCTCTGTATGGGTTAAAATAGTCACCAAGGATGTGGTATCAGAAATTTGATACCTACATACGAGAACTTGGCTTCACTAGAAGCAAGGAGGATCACTGTGTGTATTTTAAATTAATTGGTGATCGTGTTATTTATTTGGTCTTGTATGTGGATGATATGTTGTTGATTGGAAATGACAAAGAAATTATCCAATATTTGAAGACCCAACTGCTCTCCAAATTCGACATGAAGGATCTTGGTGCCGCAAACTATATTTTGGGCATGGAAATTAAGAGAGATCGGGGTAAAGAGGAAGATCCTCAGTTAAACCGTAGGAAGTATAATGTCGAGACTATATTGCGTAGGTTCAATATGCAGGTAGTGTCCTGAATGTTCCTATCTCGTAGGTGTAAAGCTATCTCACTTAATAGAGTCCCAAGACACAAGAAGAAGAGGAGGATATGTCCCGTGTTCCATATTCAAGGGGGCAGAAGTCTTGATATGCAATGGTCTATACTAGACCGTGACATTTGCACATGCAAAGGGGAGTATCGATGGTGTTTGTTGTGTCAAACCTAGGGAAGGAGCATTAGATAGCAAAGTGAAGGTTTTAAGATATTTACGTGGCACTAGTGATTATGGCTCTTGCTACTGGTGGAAGACTAGATCGGGAAAGAATGTTGGACATTCGCGGTTTTGTTGATGCAGATTGGGTCGAGACTGGACCAAAGAAGATCTACAAGTGGGTATGTGTTTAGCCTATTTGGAGGCAATGGGCCATTGGATGAGTAAAATACAATCTGTAGTGGCTCTTTCAACTACAGAGGCAGAATACATAGCAGCCACTCATGCAAGCAAGGAAGCAGTTTGGTTGCAGAGATTGTGTTCAAGTATGGGGTTGGTACAGCAAGCTACAAGGATAGACCGTGATAGCCAAAGTGCAATTTTCTTGGCTAAGAACCCTGCTTACCATTCAAAGACAAAGCACATTAATGTTCAATATCACTTTGTTAGAGATATGGTTGAGGCTAAAACGGTGTTGCTGGTAAAGGTGGACACTTTGAAGAATGTTGCAGATGCATTGACGAAGTTGGTGAGCACTCAGAAGTTCTCTTGGTGTAGAGAAACAATGGGTGTTGAAGAATTGGCCCAATGACTAAGCTCTCCTGTGGCCCCCTGTGGAAAGAAAACAAGTGGGAGAATGTTGGGTATGTGTTATATTCTTGCACGACTAGCCCCACGCGCTGTACGCCAAGGGCCGCAAGGCAGCTAGGTCAGCAAGGGGAGGGCAGCTCCACTCATAGGCGGACCCACCCATGTTTTGTGCATGATTTTGCACATGGTTTGGGGTATGATGGTTTTCTACTGCATTTTGTGAGATATGTCATGTGAACTATGGTTATGTTCTAATCCAGGGTTAATGGATTGGGGTTTATGTATGCTTCAGCATGTATATATATGTGTTGTAACACTAAAAGGAATATAATGAAAAATCAAGCTAGTCGTCCCGATTTGGGATCCAGGGGAAAATCTCTGTGTTTATCTGTTTTATGTTTTATGCTCTCTCTATTGTTTATTTTCTGTTATAAGATTCGTGTGTAGATAATTTCTGTTCAGGGTTAAAACCTACAAAAATTGAATTTACCAAGTACAGTGATAAGAATGTTGGAAATGATAAACATGTTTTGACTTTGAGAAAGAAAACTCCGTATGAAATATTAGATGATTCTCATATGAAAAGCATGGAAAAAATTATGATAAACTCCATTAATTATTATGAACATGACATTCTGATGTTTCACGAAATTATTGTTATTTCAGCAAAAGATCATCGAGACCACAGTGATATCCAGATGATTGATCCCGTTGTCAAAAGTGCTCAAGTCAAAGGGGAAGAAGACAACTTGGTTAGCTTCCGACAAAGTTCATCTGCAGCAGATCTTAACATTGTTCATGGGAAGGAGTCATCAGCTGCTCCCAAACGAGGTGTTGCTTTACGGTTTTTAAAGAATCTGTTGATTCCACGAAAAAACTGAGTTTTTTGTTAGGCGCGGCACGCCTGTATACACACGTGGCGCGCCTGTAGAAGATCATTGAAGAAAATTACACTAAGCGCGGCGTGCCTGTGGTTGAGCATGGCACGCCTGTGCTCGACGCCCGGTGTTACCTTTGAACGATCGGTGTTACCTCTAAATGCCACCGCCCAGTGCTCAAATGCAGTTTCCAACCGTTTCATGCAGCGGTAAGCTTCCATTTCACCCGCCATTTGTTGTAAAACTCATCATCTCGCATTATCAATTATTTGTTTGCCCATGTGACACCTCAGCACCACCAAACTGTGAAGGGCTCGGACTATCTCTGAACGCAGTGTTACTGTCTGAATGCGTTCTCATTCAGCCACCAACCATCTCTGAACGCCCATGGTTGCTGCTGAACGACACGACCCATCCTTTCTTTGTTTTTTCCAAGGCCTTCGAAGCACGAAATCAGTTCCTTCCAAGTGACGAATGACCTCATCATGCTCAGTTATCACTTCCAATCATTGAACTTGCAAAATCCACCTCTAAACCTCCATTTTTAGCATTGCCCAGGACACTCCTAAATGACCCGGCGCCTAGAGTTGTTGCTGAACGACAGTGGCCCATGCATTTTTTAATTTTTCCAAAGCACTTGAAGCATGAAAAATGTCCCTCTCAAGCACCAAATGTCCTTGCTATGCTCAGCTCCTACTGTCTACTTTGAATTTGGAAAAAACCAATTCTGAAATTTGGTTTTTAGCCCAGCCCAGTGTTGCCCCTAAACGCCAGTTGCTCCTGAATGGCAGAGCCCGACCATTTTTTGCCATTTCCAAAGCCCTCCAAGCACGAAAATTTTCCATTTCAAGTGCCAAATGCTCCCCCTACACTCATTTCTGAGTTCAATCTTTGAAGTTGTAAAAAACTGTCCCTAACCTCTGTTTTTGACCCCGCTCAGTTTGCCCCTGAACGGCCCACCGCCCAGGCACCCGGGCCACTGTCAACTAGGGTTGTTGCAAACTTGCCAAAGTCTCCAAACATGCCAAATTCAGTTTTCGCACAACAAGTTCATCTCCCAATGCAGAAAAACATATGACCATATATATGACAATCAGTTCCTTTGTTGTTTTAACCACAAAGAAAGCAGTGATTAAAACATGAACAATCATCATTTCAAATTGAAGGTGTGAAATACATAAAACAGTGGTGTTGAAAGCAATTTGTTTAATAGATTAGAGAAGAAGCAGTGGTTAGAAGATGAAGACCTTTGTCAATTGAATGCAATCTTTAAAAAATAGTGGTTTAAAGGCGCTTTATCATCTAAAAACAAAGCAAGGCAGTGATATCAAAAGGGAAAATGTTTGAGGGGAAGGTTTTTGTGCTAAAACAAAGGAGACTTCTTTTCAAGAAACCACAAGCATGTCTTGTTAAAGGCCTCTTGGCTCAAACAAAATACTAAAGATATGACTTTAGTGATGATGAGTAACAAGGCAAAGAGGCTAAACATAGCAGTGATAATGAAGAGAAAAGTGATGGGCAGTGAGGCAGTGATGAAAGGGAACATTATGGCAGCCAACACATCAATAAGCATAAGGGTGATGAAGCACAAAACAATGAAGGGAAAGAGCATGACAGTCATAAAGAAGGCAGTGACAAAGACAAACAAGGTAGCCCTCAAGCAAGAAATGATGAGGGCAAGCAAATACAAAACATGGATCATGAAGGGCATTCTCCAAAGCATGTGCTAGCTGCCTCTCCTAGGCAAGGGGCCACGACTTCTTCACCAAATCTAGAATTCCAAGCAACAAAGAAGAAAACCAAGAAAAGCTCAAAACTGCCCAAAGAGGGCGCCCAGTAAGAAAAAAGGAGAAAGACACCTTTAGGCTTGGAATTTTGGCCTGAGCTTCTAGACATGTTTCTAAAAAGCCTTGAGGGACTTGCTCACCAAAATTGAGAAAATTTTGACATGTTCTTGTTTTTCGACATTTTTGGGCCTAATTTCATAAAATCATGGGCACCGCCATTTTGGTTTGGAGCATCCTAAAATCTCGAGAGTGGTACCATTGGATGCATTAAATTCAGGGGCATCTACTCAGAAATTTTCAGAGCATTTGAAGTTTTTTTGGTCCCCCAAAGATGCAAAAAACACTCACTTTTTCGACACTCTGCCCACATATCAGCAAGGCCTATTTTTTTTGTTTTTTCAATAAGTTTAGTAGTTGATAGACTTTCAGGCATCAGATTGGAAAAATTCAAGTTGTTCCAAAAATTAGACATTCAGAGCTTTCCAACAAGCCATCACGAGCCTCATTTTGACATCGAGAAGGCCTCCAAAAGTTGCTGGCAAGTCAGGGGACTTTCTGTTGATATATTTCTTGAGTATTTTTGTAAAAATTGAACCTTTCAAAAGTGATTTTTCATCATGTGCGTTTAGCTATTTTTGTACATGATTAGTTATGAAAATTCAATATATTTCCCTTATTTAGCATTTTTGAGATATTTTATTAGATATTTTGTGCCTTGGGCTTTGCAAAGCCTCAGGGAAAAAATCAGATATTTTGGATAGGCCAATGAGATTGCAAGTTGAACTAAGAGGTTTTCCTCACTTTGGCCTATATATTCCAAAGGCTTTCATTGTAAACAAGGCTGAACTTGATGAATAAAAGCAATATATGGTCATATAAGCTTTGGAAGAAATACTTGTCTCATGCTTTTGGATAGTTTTTTGGATGTTCTTGGATGATGAAAGAGGATTGTTGTTGGATTCCATGACTTGGTAGAATGGTATAGTGTCTCTATCTCTGTTTTGTTTCTTAGTTTTCATTCATAAATCCATGTTCTTTCTTGTTATAGGACAGTAGAGAAAAAATTTGAGACATGCCCTTGGAGGCACCTCAAATTTCCTGTTTCTTCATAGCTTCCATGTTTTCTTCATTCTTAGTCATATTAAAGAATTCTTGATTGCTCTTTAATAACTTAAGAATATTGTTTGCTTGTTTCATTCATGGTTTTATGCATGCTAAGTATGATTTACGGTATTCCCTACTTACTCATGGCTATCCATAGCTCCATCTATGAAACTTCTCTTTGACTGATTAGATTTTCATTTGTTGAACCAAGGAGGTCTTGTTCTGATCTTGCCCTTTGCCTAAGACTATGGAAATATCGTTTTCAAAGTGCCCAACAGCTTGAAGTACTGTGTTTAGGCATTCTGACATAGTGTTTTGAGTTGTTTGTCTGTCTTAAATGTATTTCCCCAAAGTCTGATAGCCATTTCCCAAAGTTAAAGAGTTATATATCTCTATGCATGGCTTGAATGTTTATTTCTATGCATTAATTATCTTAAAGTTACATTTCTCACGATTAATGGTTTGCCCTACCATGTTTATGTCAGCTATTAAACTATTTGTGCTTGAAATCCTTTGTTATTCACAAACTTGATGTCCATCTAACTCAATTTTGCCCAAAGATCCATTTTACCTCGAATCAAATCGGCCCTTCAACAACCTTGTATTACCATCTGAAAGATATCTTGACCTTTTCGACCCCATAGCCCAGTTGATCTAACATATTTTTACCTATCTTATGTCTTTGATCAGTTCATCCCTCACAACCTAAAAACCAAAACTAGAAACCTACTTCATAACTAGCCTAAAATCAGAACACAATAAGCAAATACACAGATATCCCTTAGACAGATAGAGAGAACCCTCTCTGAGTCCAGGAAGGCTAGGTCCTTGGGCTCCAAATATTCGTTTGATATTACACTGTCATTTGGCTTGCCAATCAGCCAAATCACAGGACCCTAACAAAAAACACCCATAAAATTTTTTGCCCTCCTACCTTTTAAATCAGCCCATGATGAGATAAAACCTAATTTTCAAGCCCTATCTAGCCTCAGTCATAAAAACTTGTCCATCAGCTCCAAAGAGAATACTCCAAATCTGTCCAAAAAGTCTCCCCTAAGTTAGGTAGTGGTGCTTTAGGAAATCCTCCATTGGCAAACTATCCTAAAGCCAAAAGAACCTTTGTCTAATATCAAACAGTCATAGATAACCTTCCTACTCTGCAAATAAAGCTTGATACACACTTAAGTCGTGCCACTAACAAACCTTAATGTCTCAACAGTGCATATGCCATAGGTCAAACTGATATTAGTTGGATTTACAATGTTTCAATGTCTTTTTCAAGAGCAGAAGTGTACCAATGTTCCAAAAGACATTATTAAACTTAACATGAGAAGACAACTGCTTCTCATGTGGTTTTGAGCTTGGGATGCAAGTATTGTACAGAGAGTTATTTCAATAAGCTCTTGAAAACACAGTCCAAAGGTTAGTGATTTATGAATAGCAGATATTGGTGAGGTTGCTTCTGATGTATAAAGAGGCACAAAGGTATTTTAACAACAGGATTACATATCTCAGAGAAATGCCCCTCATGGCATATTGTTAATTTGTCACTTTTATTTGCTTAACTATGAATAGGTAGCAAAAGGAAAGATGACACTGCTTGAAAGCAGATGAAATGACATCACTGAGAAAACCTCCTCCATACATGAGCAGAGGGTTGAATGATTGAGAAAACCTCCTCCAAACATGAGCAGATGGTTAGGTCATTGGTTGAAAACCTCCTTCATTTTACAAGCAGAGGGTTTGGCAATGTGATAAAGGCCTCCTTCATTTAATAAGCAGAGGGCCAGGAATAGAGGAATGGTTTAATTTAAGGGCACAAGGCTAACAATGCTGCAATTATCCTTAGAAACTTGTTTTACACCTTGTTATCCAATAAATGAAAACCACTAACACAGCAGTGTGTTTCAAATATTGATTATATGGTTTAATTAATTGAAAAGTAGAGTTTTAAGTGCAGTGGGAAAGAAACTGAAGGCTTATGGATAGAAAAATGGTGTTAAAAACAGAGGGAAAGCAGTGGCACTATAATAATCAAAGAGGTTTGATTTTTCTCCTATCAGAGATCTCCTTCAAAGGTAATCTGAAGCTAAAGTGAATTGAAATCTTGGACAGATTCACCAATGTGAATAAAAGGATATCACAAGAGGTCTCAAACTCAAAACAACTTTCAAAGAGTCAAGCCATATCACCTAGCCATTGTTTTCCTCTAAAAAATAGATATGAACAAAGGAAACAAGTTTCCTCCCTTAATTAGAAACAATGGAAAAGATTTTGGCTTTTAAAAGGCTTCTTTACTTCAAAAAAGGAAATCATGACTATGAGAGAAGTTTTTCACACTAATTTGTCATTTACTTGAGAAAAGATGAGTCTCTGTTATGTTTTAAAAAGGACATTTTATTTATGTATGATTATGACCAAAAAATCCTTTTCAAAAGGCCTCCGAAACCCTCACAAATAAATTTCAAAGGGTGATTGGATTTTTCGACTTTAAAGGGAGTAAGAGACCATTGCAAAGCCCATTTTTCAAATTCAAAACTAACCAAGTGCTCCCCTGGCTGTTCACCGGACAGAGCGAGAAGTTTTGAGAAATTTGTAGAGTTTTTTAAGGCTTAAAGCCTGTGCAGCGTGCCTGGAAAAGCGCGTGGCGCATTTGGCAGAGAAATTACAAAGGATTTCTACGGTGGCGCAGCGCACCTATGCGTGTGGTCAACCATGTTGAAAATGCAACAAGATGATGGAGCTTAGTGAAATGAAGTCGCCTTCACTAAGTGGGCCCGCAGGCTATTTTTGGCGCAAAGTCTATTTTTAGACTATGTCTATTTTTAGACATATGGAGCATGGTCTAGGAGTTGCAGTATGCTATTCTTGGATGATTGGTCGAGTTGGTAAAAATAGATGGACCTCTATTTTTAGACATACAGGTCGAAGTCTATTTTTAGACTGCTTGTCTAAAAATAGGTCAGTCAAATGTTATTAGCCCTTAATAATATTTGGACTCTAAACTTTAGTTTATTCTCTTACAACACTTCAGTTGGAGCTACAGATGTGGCTCATGCATCTGACAGAAGGAATTATGCTATTCCTTGGGGTTTGGTGAGCTCATGCATGGTTGACTTCAGTTAGGACTTCAGTGGCAGAGTTTGGTGGAGTTGATGAGACAGTTGGTGGAGTTGTGTTCGGTTTAACTTAGTTGAACTAGTTGAGATTAGTTTAACTAGCTAATCAACCAGTAATGAGTGGAGTGAATTAAATATTATTTAATTCACTAATTATTAACTCATTATTCAACTCAAGAACACATCAGTTCACTACAGTGCATGGACAGTTCAGTGGAGACCGGTGGAAGAGGTAGATGAAAGGGTGAGTTTGCTATTAGTTGCGACAGCAGTTGTGCATGAGATTTGCACAAGCATTGGAGGAGATTGCCAATGATGATTGCGTAGTTGGAGCCAGTGAGATTCGAACTTGGATCTCTCATTAGATCAGCCTTGATTGCGCAATAGAGGCAGGCAATTAGTGGATGAGTTTTGAACCTGTGACTTGTTCAAAACCAAGCTAGTTTGTGTGTAACTTTTGGAGACAGTACTGAGTACTTGTGAGGAGTATTGTACTGAGATTGTTACATGTTTTCTCTTCTATTATAATATACAAATAGCTGGGGGTTTTCAGCTATAAGCTTTCCCCATTACATATTGTGTTTATGTGCGCATGCGACTGTTTCTATTTCCGCAAATTGTTGATCAATTGTAGAAGAGGTTATGTGTTATACATGAATTCGAATTAATGTATGATCAGGATAATATCAGTAGATAAATCTTCATTATTAAACAAATTTCTACATGGTATCAGAGCGAATTGATCATCGGGATCTATTGCAGTGATTACAATATTATTTCGGTAGACAGAGACTGTAACGGGCCAGGTAGCCTCTGGATCCATCCTTTCTCTGAAAGGTGATATATCCAGTAAATGCCCTTACAGTCGATCTCTGTGCTAGAAATAATTTGTTCTCACAGATCCAGAAGCAGTTGAGTTTTTGAGTTTGGAATTCGAATTTTGCAGTAGTTTGTTTTCTTGGTGCTGGAGTTGAAAATGTCTTTCAACGGTTTGTGACTTGAATATTCTCTTGAAGGCAGTTCGAATTATGTTGCATGGAAAGATCGGATGGAGGCAGTATTAGAAGATAATGGACTGAAGGAGTTCGTAGATACGGATGTCCAAAAGCCCACTAATCCTGCTGAAGTCGAGGCTTGGCAAAAGAAGATGGCGAAATGTCAAAGGATTCTGTTGGAGGGCGTGAAGGATCACATTGTATCCAGCCTGCATGGAAAAGCTTCTCCATATTTGATGTGGAAAGCGTTGAAAGATCTATTCTAGACTAAGAGCGACCAAAGGAAGTTGGCACTCAAGGATAAGCTTAGAAACATTAAGATGGAGAAAGGCGACAGTATCACGAAATACCTCACGAAGTTCACTCAATGCAGAGATGAGCTGGGAAGTGTGGGGGTGACTGTCAAAGAAGAGGACATGGTAGACCTAGCTCTCCTTGGTCTTCTGAAGGCTTGGCATTCCTATCAAGACTCTATCAATGGTCGGGAGAAGTTGCAGGGATGGGAGCGACTTTGGGCGGATCTCATGCAAGAGGAGATAAGGAGGACTACCAGGGACGGATCTTCATCAAAGGTATCTGATGAAGAAAATTGCGCTTTGGCTGCCAAAGAAAAGAAGGGGAAGAGCAAGAAGGCTTCTCAGTCTAGTGCGAAAGACAAGAAGTAATACATGTCCAAGGTGAAGTGTTTTCACTGTCACCAGTACGGACACTATGCCACAAAATGTCCGCAGAAGAAGAAAAATAAGAAGGTTGCTGGATCTGCAGCGGGAGCGGCATTGGCTTCTCAATTCGAACTGGATTTTTCACTGATCGCATGCTTGGTTTCAAGTGTGATGGGATCTGTATGGTTCTTGGACATTGGTGCGTCATTTCACATGACCGGAGATCGAGATCTGTTTTCAGATCTGGAGGAAAAAGATCTTGGAGTGCACATCGAGATGGGCGATGATGGTAGATACAGTGCGACCGGTATCGGTACCATTTCCTTTGAGAGGGAGTCTGGTAAACCCTTTGTATTTAAGGAAGTTTTTCATGTTCCAGGATTGATGAAGAATCTGATCTCTGTGGCTATGTTGGAAGACAAGGGGTATGATGTGGTCTTCAGCGAAGGAAAAGCCTTCTTGTGCAGTAAGACAACTGGAGAGACTCGGAAGATAGGGGTTCGAGTCAAGAACCTTTATCAGTTGCAAGTAGATGGCTAGGCAGCAATGGCATGCAAGGCGGGAGAAGTGGTGAGCTGGGATGATGATGGAAAGTTGTGGCACAGGAGATTGGGCCACCTTCACCATGGAGCTTGCAGCAGATTTCTACTGGGCTTCCTAAGGGCACTCATGCGCAGTCAGATCAGTGCAAGGGGTGTACCTTGGGGAAGTATGTGAAAGCCACCTTTCACGAGAAGGATAGTCGCGCCACGACGATCCTTGAGAGAGTTCACACAGACGTGTGTGGTCCTTTCTCTGTAGCTTCGACAGCAAAGCATAAGTACTATGTGATCTTTGTTGATGATTTCTCTCGGAAGTGCTGGATCTTCTTCATGCAGAAGAAGAGCGAGACATATTCAAAGTTCTGTGAATTCAAGGCGCTGGTTGAGAAGGAATCGGGGAAGCATGTGAAGGCTCTTAGGAGCGACAATGGTGGTGAATTCATCTCTACTGAATTCAAATACTTTTTCAGCGCAGAAGGGATTCGGAGAGAGCTCATCGCGCCCCATAACCCACAGCAGAACGGGGTGGCTGAGTGGAAGAACAGAACGATCATGGGTACTGCACGGGCGATGTTGCATGATCAGGGCCTACCCCTTCACTTGTGGGGCGAGGCATGCAATACAACAGTGTATGTGCAGAACCGTTGTCCTCACAAGGTTCTTGGCATGAGTACACCGGAGGAGGCTTATTCTGGCAAGAGGCCTGATATTTCCCATTTGCGGATTTTTGGTTCTCTTGTCTACATGCATGTGACGAAGGATGCGAGAAGGAAGCTGGATCCAACTGCTGAGGTTGGAATATTTGTGGGGTACACTGATACACCTCACAACTATCGGGTGTATTTTTTAGACAGTCGAAAGACTGTTGTGCGACGGGATATAAAATTTCAGGAGGAGAAAGCCATGCGGTGTTCGCTTGAGAGGGAGCTACACTTGCATGCAGATGAGGAGCTGTTAGTTCCTAAGGAGGAGCTTCCGGATGTGGATCAGCCACAAGAGGAAGTTCATGAGGTGGAAGAGACCACTCATGCAGCGCCAACCATCAGAGGGCGCAAGCGCACTACAGAAGCTGAGCGACTGGCTCGAGATGCAGAGAAGGTTGTAGGACCACCTACAGCACAGTGCAGACAGAGGCAGTCACCGGATCGGTACATTGGATACATGGCTCTTGTGAGTCAATGTGTCGTGACGGAGCCATCCTCTTTTGAGGAAGCTGTGGAGGAACCCGCATGGGTAGATGCCATGATCGAAGAATATGATTTGATCGTCAGAAACAGTGCATGGGAGATTGTCCCAAGACTGGAGGGGAAATCAGTGGTGGGTTCGCGATGGATCTACAAAGTGAAGTAGGCGGCTGACGGGAGTGTGGAGAAGTACAAGGCGAGATTTGTCGCCCGTGGCTTCTCACAGATCGAGGGGATCGATTATGAGGATACCTTTGCACCTGTCGCAAGGTACTCTTCCATACGGACGATCCTAGCTCTCTCAACGCAGATGGGATGGCACATCCATCAGATGGATGTGAAGACTGCGTTCCTCAACGGAGTCATTGAGGAGGAGGTGTACATAGAGCAGCCTGAAGGTTTTGAGATCTTCAGGAGTGAGTCGCATGTTTGCCGACTCAAGAGAGCACTGTACGGGCTGAAGCAAGCACCTCATGCTTGGTACACACAGATAGACAGTTATTTCACCGGGCTTGGATTCTCCAAGAGTGAGGTGGATCCTAACCTGTACCAGATTGTGGTGGAGGGGAAGCTGCTGATCATTGTACTGTATGTAGATGATCTGATTTTGACGGGTGATGAGCTGTTGATACTTTCATGCAAGGAGGACCTTGCTAGAGAGTTCAAGATGAAGGACTTGGGCCTCCTTCATTATTTCCTGGGATTGGAGATTTGGCAGCGCAGTGGTGGATTGTTTGTTTCTCAGGGTAAGTATGCCCGAGAGATACTGGAGAGGTTCAACATGCATGGCTGCAAGCCTGTTGATACTCCTCTTCCTGGTGGTTGGAGGAAGGAGGATGCTACTTCAGCGGAGGTAGTGGATGCCACTATCTATCGACAGTTGGTGGGGTCGCTTAGGTATCTGGTCAATACACGACCCGATATATGCTATGCTGTTAACCAGCTTTCGCAAGCTATGGTTAAGCCTACCAAGCTCTTATGGAAGGCAGGAAAGCATGTATTGCGTTATCTTAGTGGCACATCGGGATATGGTCTATGGTACAGACAGGAGGATGGAGCGAAGCTTTCCGACTTCACTGATGCAGATTGGGAAGGGAGCCCAACGGATCGAAAGAGCACATCTGGAGGAGTATTCAGCATTGGATCGACAGAAGTTTCCTGGTACAGAAGGAAGCAGAGATCCGTGGTACTCAGTTCAGCAGAGGCCGAGTACATGGCAGCAAGCTTGGTTGCATGCGAGGCTATTTGGATGAGGAAGATCCTCGTCAGATTGTTCGGGTCGCATTTGGAGCCTACTATGATTTATTGTGATAACCAGAGTTGCATTAAACTCTCGGTTAATCCAGTATTTCATGATAGATCCAAACACATCGACATCAGGTACCATCATATCAGAGATTGTGTTCAGTGGAGAATCATGTTACTTTCATATGTTCCCACGAAGGATCAGGATGCTGACATCTTGACGAAGGCGCTCACCAGGAGCAAGTTCGAATTCCACAGAGGCAGGATAGGGGTTGCAGATAATCCATATCTTGTTGAGAGGGAGTGTTGAAAATGCAACAAGATGATGGATCTTAGTGAAATGAAGTCGCCTTCACTAAGTGGGCTTGCAGGCTACTTTTGGCGCAAAGTCTATTTTTAGACTATGTCTATTTTTGGACATATGGAGCATGGTCTAGGAGTTGCAGTATGCTATTCTTGGATGATTGGTCGAGTTGGTAAAAATATACAGACCTCTGTTTTTAGACATACAGGTCGAAGTCTATTTTTAGACTGCCTGTCTAAAAATAGGTCAATCAAATATTATTAGCCCTTAATAATATTTGGACTCTAAACTTCAGTTTATTCTCTTACAGCACTTCAGTTGGAGCTACGGATGTGGCTCATGCATCTGACAGAAGGAATTATGCTATTCCTTGGGGATTGGTGAGCTCATGCATGGTTGACTTCAGTTAGGACTTCAGTGGCAGAGTTTGGTGGAGTTGATGAGACAGTTGGCGGAGTTGTGTTCGGTTTAACTTAGTTGAACTAGTTGTGATTAGTTTAACTAGCTAATCCACTAGTGATGAGTGGAGTGAATTAAATATTATTTAATTCACTAATTATTAACTCATTATTCAACTCAAGAACACATCAGTTCACTACAGTGCATGGACATTTCAGTGAAGACCAGTGGAAGAGGTAGATGAAAGGGTGAGTTTGCTATTAGTTGCGACAACAGTTGTGCATGAGATTTGCACAAGCATTGGAGAAGATTTCCAATGATGATTGCGCAGTTGAAGCCAAGGAGATTCGAACTTGGATCTCTCATTGAACCAACTTGGATTGCGCAATAGAGGCAGGCAATTAGTGGATGAGTTTTGAACCTGTGACTTGTTCAAAAAACTGAGCTAGTTTGTGTGTAACTTTTGGAGACAGTACTGAGTACTTGTGAGGAGTATTGTATTGAGATTGTTACATGTTTTTATCTTCTATTATAATATACAAATAGCTGGGGGTTTTCAGCTATAAGATTTCCCCATTACATATTGTGTTTATGTGCGCATGCGACTGTTTCTATTTCCGCAAATTGTTGATCAATTGTAGAAGAGGTTATGTGTTATACATGAATTCGAATTAATGTATGATCAGGATAATCTCAGTGGATAAATCTTCATTATTCAGCAAATTTCTACAAACCATTGCCCGAAGGCTGACCCGACACCTTTTCCACTGCACGGAATTATTTCTAATAAACGTGTCGGTCACTCCTTGTGCCTTCCAACAAGCTCTAAACCTGATCAATTCATCAAAAAAGGGCCCTTAATATTTTTTAAGGTATTTCTCTCACTCTAATACAAATTTTGAGTTTAAGAGGTGATGTGCTTTTTCTATGTTTCCAATAGATAAATGGTGTTGTAAGGTGGGGTGTTTTGGTCGAAAATCAATGGTTCTTGTTGACTGTGAGTGTCAAATATCCACACTGTGATAGGCTAAGGTGTGTTTAGTCAGTTCTGGAGAGCCCTAGCTGCCTTCAAACACGGTGATAACCCACAGCGCTACAAGGAGCAGACTTTGTCAAAAAATCAGAGTATAAAACAGTAAATGCAAAAGGAGGATTGATACATCAATTTAAAAACTCTTCTGGTGTTATTAAAAAGACAAAACCATACACAAATTTGCTAGAAATAAATACAAAGCAGAGATCCCAAATTTGGTTGGAAAGTGTCCTAACATTGTTAAAACAAAATCAAACTTTGTCTAAAACTCAAAGGGGAAAAAACACTGTTTATAAGGTGGAAGTTTGATCATTATAAAGTGTCTTCTCTGTGTTATGAAAGAGAAAACTCTATCCAACCACCATATTTCCATAAAAAAAAGTATGCTATGAAGGCTTTCAAATCAACTGAAGGTGTTTGGTCTACCTTTGTATAGAAACCACTGAACAACATAAGAGCATTGTTTGGGGAAGGGTGATTTTGTTTTTGTCTAAATACAAGGTTGTTTTGTTTCTGTCAAAACACAAAGGATCATTGTTCAAATAACAAACCACAAACATCTCTTTTCAAAATACTTTACCCAGACACATTGATAAGATTTAGTTTGTTTCATTTTGACAAATACATGTTGTTTGGCATAAAGAAGACAAAACAGTGACTGATAAGGAGGACAGAGGTGTGGTTGAGAAAAAAATTTCAAGGGCCATTTGAGACAGTTTGGTTTTGAAAATAACATTAAAAAAAAAATGCCTCCCAGGCAAGATAGTAGGAGTGGCCTTCACAAGAGGTTTGAGCATGTTTCCACTGAAGAGGTAAATGCTCATCCATCAGTCCTGTTTAACTTTCATGAGGTTGGGTGTCTAGAGTTTTTTCAAAGGGTGCAAGAGGTGAAAATATATTCCCCTTTGACACATCTTTGTGCTTTGATATTTCAAGAGAAGCACTTTCAGCTAGCAGGCTTAGATTTCAAATTTTCTCCAAGGTCCATTTCCAAGGCCACCAAAATCCCTTATGTCGGAGAGAAGTGGTTTAAACAAAGCCACCTAGACTCAGAACAATACAATCCTTTTTTGAAGCCTGAGCATAGAGATTCATGTCCATCCATTTTTCCTTTCTCATATCTATTGACTAGTTATGCCCCCCTCATGAAGATAATCATGAAATAATTCACTTGCGAGGGAAGATTCTCCCGAGTCTATGCTTACCATGTCCGATTGCTCATGCATTTCACAAGAGCCAAATTGTTAAATCTCCCTTTATTACTCCATATAAGTATTGAGAAAATGGCCTCCATTGTTCAGAAAAAACCTCCTTCTCAGCAGACAGCCTGCCTCTTCCATCACTCCCTCATCAAGGTTATAATTCTTCATCAACTTGAGAAGAAAGAAATCTCTTGGGATAGTTTCATTACACATCCGGATTTCGCCACTATCCCTTCATTTCATACATCTCCTTCACCTTCCACTCACCATCCTTTGCCTTCTTCAAGCAAGCCCGTTCCCAAGAAGCTCAAATTTCCCATTGAACAAGAAAAAGAGCATGATGAAGAATAAGAGCATGAGCAAGAGGAGGAAGATGATGATGAGTAGCATCATGATGAAATAGGGTAGCAAGGGGAAGAAGAGCACAGTGAGGCAGAGCTGCAAGGGGAAGAAGAGCACAGTGAGGCATAGCAGCAAGGTGAAGAAGAGCATGTTGAAGAAGAGCATGAGGATGAGTAGCAGCATGAAGATGATGATGAGCCACATGATGATGAACAACAGCAAGATAAGGAAGGGAAGCATGATGAAGAGGTGCAGCACAGTGAGGAAATGCAGCCTCATGAAGAAGAAGGGCAGCATGATGAAGAGGTGCAACACAGTGAGGAAAGGCAACCTCATGAAGAAGAATGGCAACATGATGAACAGGTGCAACATAGTGAGGAGGGAAGCCCTCAAAAAGAAATTCAAGAGGACAGTCAAGGAATCCATGAAGAAACTCAAGAAAGTGGAAAGAATGATGAGGAAAGTAACAAGGGCAAAGAGCCAATAAAGCATGTGCTAGCTGCCTCTCCTAGGCAAGGGGCCATGCTCTCTTCTCCAAAAGTGGCCAAGCCCCGGACATCAAGGAAAAGGGTGCCTAAAGCTGTAACTCCAAATTTTACTAGGGCCCTCTGAAGCAAGGGGAAATTTCCCAAGAAGCCCATTGTCGAATTGCCCAAGAGGAGGAAGACTAAAAGAGCCACCCAAAGCAAGGGAAAGGAGAAAGAAGAAAGAAGTCATGAAAAGGAAAGGGACTTCGACATAATTCAAATCCAAAGTGATGATAGAGACAATGAAGCCCGAATCCTAGAAACTCTCTTGATCAATAGAGAAAACCAAATTTATGCTTTGAGGACTGATCTAGAGAGGGCTAGAAACTTCAATCACTTTTTGCAAATTCAAAACAAGCAGATGAGTGTCCATATGGCGGTATATGAGACACGGGCCATCAAATACAAAAAAGAGGCCTCCAAGGAACAAGTGAGATTGGAAGAACTCATGGGTGAGTTCAATGAGAGAAAAGATGAATATCAGCCCAGGAGAAAGAGGCCAAGAACCATGGGGCTCAAAAGAGCCCTTGAGAAACAAAAGGAAGAAGAAGCTACCCTTCTCCAATCTACCCCTCTCACTACATTGCTCACCTAAGAGATAGAGAACAATCGAGAAGCATGGCTTGAGAGGGTAAATGATCACTTGGAAAAGAATTTTGAGAAGAAAAATAGAGATTTGGACCTTCAACGAAGGATGATCCGGCATTATAAGAAGCTCAATGAGTTTGCCCGGTGGAAATTCAAGGCCACACAGGAAAAACTCAAGGAGGCTCAAAGGAGGCGCCCAAAACCAAAATTGAAGAAAGACACCTCAAAGCTCCAAATTTTGGCCTCAGCTTCACAACATGTTTCTGAAAACCCTTGAGGGTCATGCTCGCCAAAATTGGGCAAATTTCAACAAGTTTTGGCTTTTTGTCATTTTTGGGTTTTTGGCTAAAACTCATGGTCATCGCCATTTCAGTTTGGGGCATCCTCAAAGGATGAAAATGGTATCATCAGATGCCATAATTTTAGGGGCATATACTTTATGATTTTCATATCAATTGAAGATCATTTTCTCCCCCCAAATGGCGAAAAACACTCACTTTTTCTACACTTTGCCCCGTTTATCAGCAAGGTCTATTTTTTTGTTTTTTACACATAGGTCAGTTTTTAATGGACTTCCATTGGTCCGTTTGGAGAAAAATAAGAATTTTCAGAAAATAGACACTCATAGCTTTCCAAAGAGCCATCACGGGCCTCGTTTCGACATCGGGAAGGCCTCCAAAAGTTGTCGTAAAGTCAGAGGACTTTCTGGTGAGATTTTTCTTAAGTATTTTTGTAAAAAATGAACCTTTCAAAAGTGACTTTTCCTCATGTGCGTTTAGCTATTTTTGTACATTATTAGTTATGAAAAGTCAATATATTTTCCTTTTTTAGCATTTTTGAGATATTTTATTAGATATTTTGTGCCTTGGGCTTTGCAAAGCCTCAAGGACAAAATCAGATATTTTGGATAGGCCAATGAGATTGCAAGTTGAACTAGGAGGTTTTCCTCACTTTGGCCTATATATTCCAAAGGATTTCATTGTAAATAAGGCTGAACTTGATGAATAGAAGAAATATATGGTTATACAAGCTTGGAAGAAATACTTGTCTCATGAATTTGGAGAGTTTCTTGAGTGCCTTTAGATGATGAAAGAGGACTGTTGTTGGATTCCATGACTTGGTAGAATGGTATAGTGTCTCTCTCTCTGTTTTGTTTCTTAGTTTTCATTCATAATTCCATGATATTGCTTGTTATAAGATAGTAGAGAATAGATTTGAGACATGCCCTTGGAGGCACCTCAAATTTCATGTTTCTTTATAGCTTCTATGTTTTCTTCATTCTTAGTCATATCAAAGAATCCTTGATTTCTCTTTGATAACTGAAGAATATTGTTTGCTTGTTTCATTTATGGTTTTATGCATGCTAAGTATGATTCACGGTATGCCCTGCTTACTCATGGCTAGTCATAGCTCCACCTATGAAACCTCTCTTTGATTTATTAGATTGTCATTTGTTGAACCAAGGAGGTCTTGTACTGATCTTGCCCTTTGCCTAAAACTATGCAATCTTGCTTCAAAGTGCCCAATAGCTTGAAATAATATGCTTAGGCGTTCCTTCATAGTGATTTGAATTGTTTTTTTGTCTTAAATGTATTTCCCCAAAGTCTGATAGCAATTTCCTAAAGTTAGAGAGTCATATATCTCTATGCATGGCTTGAATGTTTATTTCTATGCATTGATCAGTTTATAGTTACATTTCTCATGATTAATGGTTGGCCCTACCATGTTTATGTCAGCTATTAAACTATTTATGTTTGAAATCCTTTGTTATTCACAAATTTAATGTCCATCTCACTCCATTTTACCCAAAGATCCATTTTACCTCGAATCAAATCGGCCCTTCAGCAACCTTGTATCACCATCTAAAAGATTTCTTGACCTTTTCGACCCCATAGCCCAGTTGATCTAACATCTTTTTACCTATCTTAGTCTTTGACCAGTTCATCCATCACAACCTAAAAAACCAAAACCAAAAACCTATTTCATAACTAGCATAAAATCAAGAACATAATAAGCAAACACACAGATATCCCTTACACAAATAGAGAGAGCCCTCTCTGAATTCAGGAAGGCTAGGTCCTTGGGCTCCAAAGACTTGTTTGATGTTACATTGTCATTTGGCTTGCCAATTAGCCAAATCACAAGACACTAACATAATGGCGATCACGGTGGGACTCTGAGTTAGCGACAATCTAAGGACACCTTAGAACTCCAGAAGTCCCTTATCTTCAATAATACCTACCATTTAGCCACCTCATCGTCACCCTAGCATAATAGCGATCACGGTGGGACTTTTCTGAGTTCAGTTTAATCTGAATACCTTTCAAGACTCACGGAAAGCCCCTTTTTTTGAACTAAGCGCACTATACTTTTGAGCCACCTCATCGCCACCCTAACATAATGGGGACTCTGAGTAACAAACAAACTTAGATTCCCTAAACATTCCAACAGCCTTAAGAATACTATCTGATTGATTTATCCCACCGCTCACTAACATAGTGTCGATCACGGTGGGACCTTCCGAGTTAGTGACAATCTAAGTAATCCTTAGTAACTCTCGAAGTCTCAATAAAACTTAGAAAACTTAAGTGTTGTTTAAAGAGTAGAAGCTGGCCTTTTCACCATCTTAGAAAAATGATGATTCAATTATAAGAAACTCTTCCAAACCTCATAGGCTACACAAAAACTCAGAAAACCCCAAAACATTCCCAGATTGGCTTTTCCCTAGTTATTGGTGGTGGACCATAGCTACATATTTACAAAAACAACCAAGTTCCACCTGGCGACTCCACTAGCCTCAAGTAGGCCTAAAAAATCCATAAAAAACCAAAAATTCATAAACCACACCTTTCTGTTGACTCATCCTTTCCAAAAAACTTAAGCTTATGGTGAAAACTCTGTAATCAGTGACAAACTAAGTATAACATAGCGATTCAGTAGACGTCACCTAAACATAGGAGATAAACAAAAATAATCTTGCAAACAGAACCATTAGCTTGTCCAAACAACCTAGAAAACTGTTGAAACCAAGTGAATCACTCTTCCTTGCAAGTCTTCATCTCAAATTTTTCTAGAAAAATTTTTCTCGAAAGCATCTTTGATAGTGTTGGTGGTGGACCATAGTTCTCACAGAAATCCACCTGGCAACTCCACTAGTCCTCATTTTTGTTTTGACCATCCTTCACATTAGTAAACCCCGAGAGAGGACATCCATCCGAAACAATCACAAATACCATCCTCTCTAAACTCTAGATTCGAAATCTGGCTTCACGAAGAATCAACACCAGATCTCATCCAGACCCAAATCCCCTTATCATAGTAGATGACCCAGAGAAGATTCTATGGCAAGCTTCCGAAACTGGAAATTTAGCTACCGATAGGTCCATCCGTAAAGCAAGATCAGTACCTGAACACCTCACAGCCTTGCAAGATTCCCCCTTTGACTTAAAATCAACAAAAACCATTTTTAGAAGCAAGTCACAAAGTAAGGTAAAATCTGACGATCTTGAGCCCCTAGATCTGCCACAGAGTGCTAGTAGAGGCCTCGCCTACTACACCTCTTGACTTTCAGCTTCTTCATCACTTTGGCTCCTACCATCCCAGATCTACTCAAAATCAAATCACTAGTCCAAGTACATCTGCCACACCCATCCAAACCACTATTGTTCAAAACACCTCAGCTCATCCTACAAGCCCTCATTTTGTACATCATCCATTAGCTCCCGCCATGGCAGCCTGGTATGCACCCTTTGTGTTGCCACACCCTTTGGTTCCCTTACAAAATGACTATCAGTCCAAAATCCTGCACTTTACCGGAGTTGAGACTACCACAGCTCAACAACATGTAGATAGAATTAGTGATGCCTTTGAATACATGGAAATAGAAGATGAGACCATCATATTGAGGATGTTCGCCCAAAGCCTGGGAGGAGAACCCAAAAAATGGTTTAAAATATTAACTCCAAACAACATCCATGATCTCCCAGAACTTTACCAAACCTTCATAAATAAGTGGGAAATCCAAAAGAACCCCATTCAAATCCTGTCAGAATATAACAATCTAAAACGGGAAAATGGAGAAAGTGTCCAGGGATACTGCACTAGGTTCAATAGTGTTTATAACGCCCTCCCACTTCACTTCAAGCCTCCACTTGGATCAGCCTTAGCAAATTTCCCCGAAGGCTTTGACCCAGACATGACTTATCAACTAAGAGACAAGGACCCCCATACCTTAGAGGAAATGCAAAAAGTGGCCATAAATGAAGAAGCCAATTTAGCTAAAAGGAGAGCTAGGATAAAATCAGAGAAGAAGGTTACATATCGTGACGAATTTTCCCCTTTAGTATCTTCCTTAGACCCTAGAATAGATGGCCTGGTTAAAACCATGGCGAAAATGTGGGAAAAAATGAGTGAAAAGACACCTCTTAGGGACAACCAGCCGAACCCTCCAAACAGAAACTAGAACCAAAACTTTAGGAAAGATCAGCCTCAAAACAAACCGAGGGAAACTGACCAATAGATTAGGCAATCCTTTAATGAAAACTATGTTTACGAGGATGAGAGGGATACAGAACCCATTGATGAAAATCATTTAAACCTTATAGGTTATGTTTTCAACCCTAGAGACAGCCTTGAGTTGTGAAAGACCAGTGCCTAGGACATCTTATATAACAAGGAGCATATGATATAACAAAGATAGTTATCAAAACAAGGCTCTTTGGCTATTTCAACTTTAACAGGAAAGTTCAATATAAATGGAACCAGAATTCTCACAGACTCAACATAATGAAAGGAACACTGTAGAGGCAAGATGTGAATTATCAATATAAATGCATCAGACAACTCAAAGACAGCTTGCTGTAAGGAGGGTTGGATTCTAAAAATGCTTTACAGAGATTGAAAATCAGACAAAATTTGCTATGTAAGAAATATAGAAGGAATACTAACTACTAATGAGATGAAATTCCATAAACATATATGAACATGAGATGGGCTTAAGATAATAAGAATCCATACATGTCCATAGCTTTCAAAAAATAACATCCCATAGCACTTAATATAGAAGAAACGTGGATGAAGTTGAAAATGAAACAACATATCATGACTGAGCCATATTTAAAGCGCTAGAAAGGTTTAGCATGAGTATCAATTGTGATAAATTCATATCAGAACCAGTGAGCCACTCGCATTCCAGAGCATGATACAAGAAGGATGGAAATAGTGAAATGAACAGCGAAACTATATCACATAAGACAGAATTACAAACTATAAAAAATCAAGGCTAGAATCCTCATTAAAGTAAAACTTCTTATCGTTGAGACTCAACGGGCTCCTCACATTTGTATTAAAACTTCAACAAAATGCATACAAGAAACTCTTTCACAGCCAATTCTTCAGAAAATATGGAACCTATTTTTCTCTTTAGTTTTTGCTTATATAGAAGCCTCAGAAACATGAGCGAGAAGATATTTTTGGGAAAATATCTTCCTCGCGTGTTGGTAATCAGTTTGAGGTACCCATCACAAATAACCAAAATTCATGATGAGGAATAGGGGCATCTCATCATTGACAGTTAGGCTCACGGCCATTTTAAACAAAAATATTAAACAACAGTTTCTGACAGAAAGTAAAACGCAGGAGTGGAAGGTGAATTCCACTTGAAATTTGAAAGTAACAAACTAAAATGGAAAGTAAAAGGCCACTAGGGCCGAATCATGAATTGATAATGTTCACTGATGAGGTGGAGTTGAGGCGATCGTTGTCACAGATGGCGGAATGTTGGCTGAGAGGAATCGATTTGCCTCTGATGTGGCGGTGGAGGCTTTTCTGCCTGTAGATCTTTATGATTTTCTTTAATTCTAATTTAATTTGGAGGATCGGGCTTTTGATAATCAATCTTAGCCGAAATCCCCAAATTGTCTTCAATCCTCTGTTTCTGTCGTGGCGGGTCTTCGACACTGATACTCTGACTGCTGCTACAATAACCTCTCTACATTCTGAATCATAGTGACCGTGATTGTGGAACCTAGAGTGAATTCATCACTCTGTAACAACCCTGCACAATACGATAAACTCATCAAGAAATCCAGGGAGTGGCGGAAGGAATTGTATGAAGGCCTGGAGGAATGGTGGGACCTGGTTAAGGTGGAGGGCAATTTAATGTGAGCCATCGGATCTCAGGAGGAGATCGACGGTTGGGATCATTTGATGGAGTTAATGGGGACATCCAATGAAGAGAAATAGTGATATGTGCGATACATTGTGGGCTGTAGATCTGGATCAAAAGGACGATCACGATTGGATCGACAGATCTCAATCGGAAGGGACGGAGGGTAACACCTTTAGAACTTGCGATTGGCGATGCGCGATTGAGCGCCAGCCGTCCGATTTGGACGAGATCGATGACAGAGATTAAGTCGGCGGGGAGGAAGGTTGGTGCGATGAGCGGGAGTGACGAAAACTGGACCGTTGCATCTCAAGAGATCAACGGCTATGATCGGATCGGAGGATCGCAGATCGGGAGGAACGGAGGGTGGCTCGATCTAAAAATTGCGATTGCAATTGGAGCAGGGAAGCGAGGGCCGTTGGATCAAAAGGTAAATCGACGGCGGGGATATCAATCGGAGGATCGCAATCGCAAAGGGCGGAGGGTGGCACCGTTTATGATTTGCAATTAGCGAACGGGCGATGATGCGGTGACCGTTGGATCGGAATGAGAATCAACGGTGGAGATTATTCCCGAGAATCACAGAACAATGTCAATGCATTGGAGTTTTTCTTCGTTTAACACAGAAATGTACTTCCGTCCGCTTCTCCGATTGCGATAAGTGCCTGGGCCTTAAGTGCTCAGTCTCATGCGCGGGGCATATGGAGGGGAAGTGGTTAAGGGGGTTGGCTGAAAGGGGCTAGGCCTGATATATGAAGGAAAGTGGGTTTTTGGCCTATTTTCAATGCATTTTAAGGCCGAAAAGGGGTAACGGTAGAGAGGAAAAGGGATTTTTAGACCAACAAAGCGTATTTGTAAGGTTTAAAATGGGATTTGGGTGATTTTAAGGGGTTAATGAGGAATTAAGAAAGGGGGAAAACGTGAAGAAGCAGAGGTTAAGTGAGAATGAAATAAGAGGGAAAAGGCCTTTTTGGGCATTCTTCTTCACAAATAGAGAGGCTTCAAAACTGGGAACAGTGGTGAGGATTCCCCAAAGGACAAAAGCACAAGGAGGCTTTGAGGTGTTGGGGTTCCCATGTTTTGGCCAGATTGGCAAGAGCAAAAGATGAGACAACATCAGAACCACTTTCAGACCTCAGGATCTAGCCCTCCTGGGTCTAGAGAGGGATCTCTCTATATAAGAAAAGGTTTTATTTCTTTGAAGCTCAGTGTTAAGATATTAGGCTAGTTATAAGGCTTGGTTTATTTGCTTGATTGTATGTTTGGTTGTTGGGAATCAGGAAAGAAGGTTTCAATATAAGACAAGGATGAGCAAAGAGGATTTTAGGCAAAGGAGAGATATTTCAAGGAACATCCGAGACCATTGGGTAATGGAGTCAGGAAAGGGTTTACTTGCTATTCAATATGCAGGCTTTTAGTTGAGCTAGTCATCTAAAGAATTGGATCTTAAAGATGATTGTGTGGCATGAAATGGTAAGAGAGAAAGGTGAAAGCAAGGAAACCTCCAAGGTGACCTTTAGAAATCAAATCTAGGGACAGGGCATGCCATTGGACACCTGTGATCTAAAATCCAAAGGCTAACTCTTCAGACAAGAAACATTAAAGATTTAGAACACAAAGTTAAAGACCTGAGATCAGAGAGAGACTTTGAACTCTCAATGCTTTGGCCTCCAGCTTGAGGGATCTTAGAAAGGTTCAATTAATTGAAAAGGATCCTAGTGAGATAGAGACAGAGTTCTAGACCTCCCAGTGTTCCCAATTCATTCAATTAAATCCTAACAAGAACATCTAAGAACAAATTCATTTAATTCATACATCAGCTAGCAGGCAATGACATCCACTACACTTGTTAAATTAACTGAAATCAACCCTTAGATAACACATTAGGAGAAAACATTAAAGGCAAGGAGAGAAAAAACATAGGGTACCTAACAAGGGTAAATATTATGCCAGATTTCTGATGCAAGCCAGTAGAAATGGAATGAAATGAACTGCAATTTAAATAAAAATACAGAGATAGAAAAACATCACCGCTTCTTTAGATTAGGATCCAAAGAAATGTGCTTGTCATATTAAAGAGCAACACCAGTCAAGTAAAACATTACTAGTAGTTGGATATTCAGTCTGAAAACATCTTCCTCGGCCTATCTTACAACTTTACACAGAGACTATGTCTCAAAAGAAACAGCTTGTAATTCTCTGATAACTGATCAACAACCTTACAATGAGTTTCTTCATGAATTTTATAGCTGAAAGATGAGTAGAAGAGGTAGGTGAAAAACTAAATGAAGCATTAAAACTCAGAAAAGGAAGAGGGCCGAAGCCCATTCTGTTTTAAATTCTGTGCATTTATCTCTGGTACTCTTTGGGTGAAAGAGTGGTCTTCGTCAAACTTCCATTTACTCCAGGTATGTCTCTGATGTACTCTGGCTGCAGTACCCTGTAGTACTTTTGGTGAATGAAAAAAAAAGTAAATAAATGACAATGAAGTCTGCCATACTGCATAACAAATTCCCTGGTAGCTTAGGACTGTTGTTAGGGTGGAAATTTCACCAGGAACACGGTAAATAATGGAAACAATATGGGTGCTTTGTCCTTTCACAGGTAGGAACATTCTGCTGATGTTGACACCGAATATATATCATTTTCTATGCATTGGACCTTCTGAGTGATTTATGAGGTCTTCAATTTGGTACCTTGCCCTTAAAATACTGAATTAAGCCTTACATATTTTCAATGATGTGCCTTAGAACTCCTTAACTCTGTACTGATACTCTTTGCCGCTTTGACTGTCTCTGTCAGTGAAAATATGAGCTTTGGTGGCACTAGAAGGGTTGTGTATAGTCAAACTCTGCAGCTTTGATGGAAATCATGCTCCAGTACCTTCCCAGGTTCTTATTTGTGCTATCAGGGTCTGAACCTTGTTTCACTGATCTCTGTGTTACTGTAGCAGTGATTATGAATCATGGTGGCATTTACCACCTGCATCCTGCAAAACCCGCAGCTGTGTTAAGAAATCCAATGCATGGAAGGGTGGATGGAGTGGAGAATCATGAAGATGGCGATGTAGCGGTGGTAAAAATGGCGGTTTCGGATGAAACAACAGTGGAGAAATGCATAACCTAATGTAAAACATTCAACCTTTAGTGTAAACTGTGGAAGTTTGGAATTAGGCGGAATGCAAAGAAATGAATGAAATGCAATGGAACTGACTGCGCGTGGTGGGACCTGGCGTGGGTGGAGGGTGATTAGTTTTGGACCGTTATATCTCGGGAGGAGATCAACGGTGGAGGTCGAAAGATGGAGTTAATAAAGGCTTTGACGAAGACAAGCGGTGGAGGAAGCGATGCAATATGAGCCGTTGATCTTGGACCAACGGACGGATGTGATCAAATCAGAGGGTCGCAATCGGGGGAAGCAGGGATTGACACATAAAAAAGTTTCGATTGCGATTGGAGCGGGGGTGCGATTGAGCGCCAGCCGTCCGATCCAGGCCCAGATCGACGACATATATTGAATCGGCGGGGAGAAAAGGAATGGAGTGATGGGATCTGGGCCGTTGGAACTGAAAGGATGGACAGTTAGGATCGTAACGGCAGAGCGAAAGAGGAGGAGTGACGGGCGCGATGCGATTAGCGCCGGGCCGTTGGATTAAATTATGGATCGACAGTGGAGATGTAGTCGGGGGATCACAATCTCAACGGGCAGAAAGTGGCATCGATTGACAATTGCGATTACGATCGGAGTGGGGAAAGCGAGAAAGCGAGGGCCATCGGATCTAAAGGGTAAATCGACGTCAAGAATTATGGCGTGGGACTACAGACCAATACCCAATCACATTAGGATTTTCTTCATATAACACAAAAATTCACTCATCGAAAGCTTTGCGATTGCGATTAGCACCCAGACCATTAGCACTTGGTCTTAGCGATAGGGGCGTATGGGGAAGTGGTTTGCAGGGCTGACGCAAAAGGGGTTGGGCCTTAATATAAGGTGGGAAGTGTGTTTTTTCCCGTTTTTAATGAAAATTAGGACCAACCGGGAAAATGATAGAGGGATAAAGGGGTTATTTGGTCGAACAAGGGGTATGTGTAGGATTTAAAGGGGATTTTGGGAGGATTTAGAAGGTAAAAAAGGGGAACTTTAACAAAGGGGAAGGAGGTTAAAATGGGACATTTTGCAGGGATACAAGGGGCAAATGTAGGCCTCTTGGAGCACAATTTCTTGCAATTAGTGAGACTTTTTGGATGGAAACAACAGAGGAGATTTTATCAAAGGACACAAGGCACGAGGAGGCTTCAAGGATGATGTGTTTTCAGAGGAAATGCATTCCTTGAAGGCTCAAAAACATTTTAGCCCCCTGTTTACTTGTCAAAAATTTATAGGGGGCTAACATGAGGGTGATGTGTTTTCAGAGGGAATGCATTCCTTGAAGGCTCAAAGAAAGTTTGGCCCCCTGTTTGCTTGTCAAAAAATTCATAGGGGGCTAGCATGATCGACAGGTTATGATAGTGAGATTGAGGTTTACCTCACAGAAGAAGAACAATATTTCTTCTCTCCGAATCAAAATGAAACCAACTATGAAGATCCCGAAGATCCCGCTATAGATTTTTAGAATTCCATAATAGAAGTTCACAGGCAGTATGATCTCAGGAGTAGAAAAAACCAAGACAAATCCAAGAAAAATAGCTCAGACACTGTTGTTACTAAAACCCTTGTTAACATCCTTAAAAAAGTAGTGGATACAATAGAATCGTGGTCAAGAAAGCTGACCAAAACAAATATAAAGCTATTCAAACAAGTTTTGGCTCAGATTCCCCTAGTACCTCCACCAAGATTCCCGAGATGGTTGTGTCGAACAAAATCCCAAACCAAAGTCAACAAATTAAAAACATAGAAAAAATCATGGCTGAAAAAACTGAAACAAATCTATCCAAACTACAAGTTCCTTTTAGTTTTGAAGGGGAAATTTCCAAAATAAAAATAACCATACCCCTTACTAAACTAATAACTGTAGATAGTTATAGATCTCAAATCTTCAAAGTTTTTAACATAGGAAATATGGCAGACACTTTAAATCTGACTGATGACAAACCCGAGCTTTTATTCGGTCCCGAAATAGAAGGTGAAAACCAAGAAGGAACTTTTTCCCCTTTTTATGTAAGTTTGAACATCCGAGATAAGATATTACATAACGCCATGTTAGATTCTGGGGCCTCCCATAACCTCATGCCTAAAGAAGTCATGGAGAATCTAAGTCTAGAGGTAACTAAACCTTACAATGACCTGTACTCATTTGATTCAAGTCGGGTCAGATGCTTAGGCCTAACCTGGGTTTTGCCTTAACACAATTACCAGCGAAAAACCTAGTCATGGACGTGGTAGTGGCAGATATTCCTCCTAAGTATGGAATGTTGTTATCAAGATCATGGGCTGCCACAATACAAGGGAACCTTCAAATGGATATGTCATTCGCTACCATCCCAGTTTTCAACCAAACTAGGAGGCTGTACCAAGAAACTCACATGATATACATGGTTAGCAACCGGGATAAGCCAAACAACACTCCCATTTATTCTATTCACTCCGATTTGGATTCTTTTATCTTATACAATGAAATTGATATAAGTAAGCATATAAAAGAAAATGAAGAAGATCTCAAACCATCACAACAACACTTCCCATCCCCAAATGAAGAAACTAATGACCAAATCTCCAAGAAACCTGAAAAACAGCTTAGTATCATGTATGAAAAAGAGACTCTTTGGAGTGTAATATTTGACGGTTCTTGTGGAAAAACTGGTTTGGGGGCCGGTATCTGGATACACAATACTAATGAAGGCCATTCTTTCATATTATAATTCCAATGTACTAATAACATTGCGGAATATGAAGCCCTTCTCCTTGGCCTGCACATACTTAAGGACTTAGGCGCTAAGAAAATATCATCCCAGGGAGATTCAAAACTTGTAATTAGACAAATCAAAGGTGAATATTCGGCAAAAAACCCAAGACTAAGAGAATACAGGAATGCAGCTTTAGACATCCTAAAAACCTTCGAAAAATATGAACTCACTTATATCCCTAAGGTTCAAAATAGCTTAGGAAATGAGCTCGACTTTGCTGCAAGCAATGGCCAAATACCATGTCTAAACGAGAAATATCGTTTTCAGGTCAAACATCACCATACAGTACCAGATAATATTGACCATTGGAAAATATTCAAAGATGACGATCAAATTGATGATTTCTTACAATCTAAGAATGAATTTGAAGTAACCAAAACAGACTTAGAAAATGAAGAAAAGAATCCCAGCAAAAATCAAGATCAAGAGCCAAATTTACCTTCTTGGACAGATGTAAACTTGGTAAATCATTCATATGAAACTGAGATAGGAGAGGACATAGACCAAATGGAACTTGAAGTCTTACACTGTGAAAATGACACCATACCCAGAGGGCTTGCACCTTTAGAAGAATTGTTTTATTTTAACGATGTGGCCAAAAAGCCAAAAATGGAATCTACCGAGGTCGAGATAGAAGAATATAACATAGGAAGCCAGAAAGAACCAAGAAAGATCAAACTATCCAAAACCCTCCCTCCTCACATAAAACAGAAGTACATCAAGTTGTTTAAATAATTTAAAGATGTGTTCGCATGGGGATACCAAGATCTGAAATCATATGACACAAGCATCATTCAACATAAGATTCCCCTTAAGGAAAACCAGAAACCTTTCAAACAGAATTTAAGAAGAATAAACCTAGTCTTACTACCTTTGGTTGAAAAGGAAATAAAAAATATGTATGATTTTGGGATAATAATGTCCCTCGGGTACTCTGAGTGGGTTTCAAATCTAGTATCAGTTAGGAAAAAAACTGGTGAGATCAGACTTTGTATCGATTTCTGAAACCTGAATAGAGCCTGTTTAAAAGACAACTATCCATTGCCCAAAATGGACCACATACTTTAGAAGGTAGTAGGTGCTAAAATGATCTCATTACTTGATGGTTTTTCTGGTTACAACCAAGTACTGGTTTACCCCACTGATCAACACAAAACAACTTTCACCACACCTTGGGGCACTTTCATGTATGTTAAAATTCCTTTTGGATTGATGAATGTTGGCGCCACATTCCAAAGAGCCATGGACATAGGCTTCTCAGAAGACATAGGTTATTTCATAGTCATATATCTCGACGATATCACAGTATATTCCAAATCAGATGAAGAGCACCTGATTCACTTAAGAAAGGTTTTTAACAAATGTAGAAAATATGGTTTATCCCTAAACCCCAAGAAAACACTTTTCGGTCTCGAAGAAGGAAAACTACTAGGTCACATCATTTCGGAAGAGGGAATAAAAATATACCCCCAGAGAATTGAAGGTATATTACAAATAAGTCACCCCAGAAACATAAAGGAGCTGCAATCCTTTATCAGAAAGATTAATTTCTTAAGAAGATTCATCCCAAATCTTGCCGAACTTTTAAGAGATATCATAAAAATGTTGAAAAAAGAGGTCGGGGTTAAATGGACTACAGAAGCCAAAAAATATTTCGAATTAGTTAAAAAGGCCCTCACTGAAACACCGGTACTGATAAGTCCCGATTTTACCAAAGATTTTTACATTTTTTTCATTTTCCTCTGAACACACAATAGCTGTTGTGTTGTTACAAAAGAACGCAGTAGGGCAAGAAAAGCCCATTTCCTTTTTTAGCAAATCCCTAAGAGACGCTCCCTTGAAATATAACATCATGGAAAAATAGGCATTTGCATTGGTAAAAGCACTAAAAGATTTCCGAGTTTACATCTTGCATTCTCATATCATTACTTTTGTTCCTAATACCATCGTCAAAGATATATTAAACCAAGATCCCGATGGTAAAAGGGGTAAATGGATCGCTATCATCTTAGAATATGACTCAGAAATCCAACCCACCAAACTAGTTAAAGGACAAGAACTTGTAAGATTAATGGCTGAAACTAACCTCCAAGCATTAGATATAAATTTTGTTGATACCTTAGAAGAACAGGAAGAATGCACAGCCACTCATGTTGAACAAGTGTTTTTAAATTCACCTTGGTATGCAGATATTCTTTATGTATTATTTTATCTGAATGCTCCTACAAATTTATCAAAAACAAAAGCAAGATTTCTTAAACAAAAATCTTTAAAATTTTGCATTATAGATGGAATTCTGTATTGGAAAAATCCCACTGGTATGCTGCTTAAATGTTTTCTTGAGTCTAATGCAGATAAAATTATGCACGAAATGCATGAAGGAGAATGTGGAGGTCATCTCTATTGGAAAACCACAATGAACAAAATCCTTAGAGCCGATTATTATTGGCCTACCTTATTTCCTGACACTCACAAACTAATTATGACATGCCATAAGTGCCAAATTTTTGATGGCAAGAAAAAGCTTTTACCTTTGCCCTTACATCCCATCATAGTTGAAGGACACTTCCAGCAATGGGGTCTAGATTTTATTGGGGAAATTCACTCTTATTCGTCTGCTCAACATAAATAGATCCTTACATCCATTGATTACTTTACCAAATGGATAGAAGCCATACCCTCTAGGAACGCCACTGATTCAGTCATCATTAAGTTCCTAGAAACCAACATCTAATCTAGATTCGGCTTTCTTAGAAAGATCATTACGGATAACGTTGTTGCCTTTTCCTCCAAAAGAATGGTTGAATTCTGTTACAAATATCACATTTCATTAGGAAATTCCACAGCTTATTACCCTCAAGGTAATGGTTTAGTCGAATGCTCTAACAAAATCCTAGTCAACATCATAAAGAAACTTCTGGAACAAAATAAAAAAGCATGGCACGGAAAACTAGTACACACACTATGGGCTGATAGACTAACCACCAAAAAATCAATAGGTATGTCTCCCTACCAACTAGTACATGGCATAGATACCATTTTCCCAACATCTTTCGGGGTTCCAGTAATGAAGCTATTGTAGGAAATTCAAATAGAAGAAAATGACATGCAAAGGAGGGTAAATCAGACTATCCATTTACAGCAAATAAGAGAAGAAGTTTACCGAAAGGCTCTGTTAGCGCAAGACAAAATAAAACAGATTTTTGAGAGAAGGACCAAAGAAAATGATTTTCAGATTGGGGACAAAGTGCTAAAATTGGATTCTAGAAGAGAAGACAAAGGTAAAGATGGCAATTTTGAAAACTTATGGAAGGGGCCTTTCATCATCAACTCAGTTAGCGGAAAAAATGCCTTTTTCCTGCAAGAACTTGATGGGACTGAAAATTTTGGAGGTTCTGTGAATGGCGGGACATTAAAGCATTATTTTTGTCAAGAACTCCAATTTTAAAACATTTTCAATCATTTTATATACCATTGTTTGAAAAATAAATAAAAAATAGAAAATTCAAAAAACAATAGAAAAATATAAAAAGAGGGCAGTTTGAAAAATAGAAAGAAAGCCCCATGTTCAAAAAATAGTCATTCGGAAAGCGCGCAAGTATAAATTCCGCTACTAGTGCTCAAATGTCTTGTTCAATTATCTAGCCTAATCATAACTGAACATGTTTTAAATTTGTTTGCTGATAAGTTAGTGAGAGGAAAAGATAGTCAACATTGTGTAAGCTTGACTTATCAATGAGAGTAGATTAGGAAAAGATACTGGTTCCACATGCTCAAAACAAAACCAAAGAGGAAAGCAGGGATGAAAAATAAATTGTGTATCCTAGCCTTATTTTTCTAGATTTCATTTTATGCAAAATAATATTTGTGTGCAGCTTGTCTTTCATGCCACAAGTACATGACAAATCAGACTATCTAATCTCGATTTGGTCATTTTTCAATTTCATGTTTTATATTAGAGAATAAAATCCTGTCAAACAGCTTAACATTGAAAATCGATCTAGCATAGGTAGAGAAGTGAAGGAGTTCATCAGCTTAATCTAAAATCCCGGCGGATATAAGTGTAGAATTAGATAGTATCATTTTTCAAAAATATTATGTCAAAGGGTTGCTAGTCCAAATGCACCCAAAAGAAGAAAAAATGTTAGGAAATATAGTGGGGTAGGTAGAAATATCATTGATGCTAATCATGTTGTCAATTTTCAGAAATAGCATCAAGGAAGAAATAAATTTGCACAAATGGATAAAGGCACTGGTTTTCAAAGAACCGAGATTTGAAATTCTGGACACCTCCTGAAAAGGAGCTACCCTCCCCAAATGGAGCCACTGTTAGTCATCAATATTTTTCACCTGTTGATGATGACTAGTTTTTAAAGCCAAGTTTTCTAGTAGCTGATCTCCAATTTGTCAAATTTGCCAGCTGGAAAACACCCATAAACATTTTTGCCCTCCTACCTTTTAAATCAGCCCATGATGAGATAAAACCTGATTGTCAAGCCCTATCTAGCCTCAGTCATACAAACTTGTCCATCAGCTCCAAAGAGAATACTCCAAATCTATCCAAAAAGTCTCCCCTAAGTTAGGTAGTGGCGCTTTAGGCAATCCTCCCTTGGCAAACTATCCTAAAGCCAAAAGAACCTCTCTCTAATATCGACCAGTCATAGATAACCTTCCTACTCTGCAAACAAAGCTTGATACACCTTTAAGTCGCACCACTAACAGAACTTAATGTCTCAGTAGTGCATATGCCATAGGTCAAACTGATATTAGGTGGGTTTACAGTGTTTCAATGTCTTTTTCAAGAGCAGAAGTGTACCAGTGTTCCAGAAGACATTATTAAACTTAACATGGGAAGATAGCTGCTTCTCATGTGGTTTTGAGCCTGGGATGCAAGTACTGGACAGAGAGTTATTTCAATAAGCTCTTGCAAACACAGTCCAAAGGTTAGTGATTTATGAATAGCAGATACTGGTGAGGTTGCTTCTGATGTCTAAAGAGGCACAAAGGTATTTTAATAGTAGGATTACATATCTCAAAGAAATGCCCCTCATGGCATATTGTCAATTTGTCACTTTTATTTGTTTAACTATGAATAGGCAGCAAAAGGAAAGATGACACTGCTTGAAAGCAGATGAAATGACATCACTGAGAAAACCTCCTCCATACATGAGGAGATGGTTGAATGACTGAGAAAACCTCCTCCAAACATGAGCATATGGTCAGGTCATTGGTTGAAAACCTCCTTCATTTTACAAGCAGAGGGTTTGGCAATGTGATAAAGGCCTCCTTCATTTAATAAGCAGAGGGCCAGGAACAGAGGAATGGTTTCATTTAAGGGCACAAGGCTAACAATGCTGCAATTAGCCTTAGAAACTTGTTTTACACCTTTTTCTCCAATAAATGAAAACCACTAACACAACAGCTTGTTTCAAATATTGATTATATGGTTTCACTAATTGAAAAGTAGAGTTTTAAGTGCAGTGGGAAAGCAACAAAAGGCTTATGGATAGAAAAATGGTGTTAAAAATAGAGGGAAAGCAGTGGCACTATAATAATCAAAGAGGTTTGATTTTTCTTCTATCAGAGATCTCCTTCAAAGGTAATCTGAAGCTAAAGTGACAAAGCTTGGACAGATTCACCAATGTGAAGAAAAGGATATGAAAAGATGTCTCAAATTCAAAACAAATTTCAAAGAGTCAAGCCATATCACCTAGCCATTGTTTTCCTCTAAAAAATAGATATGAACAAAGGAAACAAGTTTCCTCCCTTAATGAGAAACAATGGAAAATATTTTGGCTTTTAAAAGGCTTCTTTACTTCCAAAAAGGAAATCATGACTATGAGAGAATTTGTTCACACTACTTTGTCATTTACTTGAGCAAAGATGAGTCTCTGTTATGTTTTAAAAAGGAAATTTGCTATGTATGATTATGACCGAAAAAGCCTTTTCAAAAGGCCTCCAAAACCCTCACAAAGCAATTTCAAAAGGTGATTGACTTTTTCGACTTTAAAGGGAGTAAGAGACCGTTGAAAAGCTTATTTTGCAAATTCAAAACTCACCAAGTGCTCCCCTGGCTGTTCACCGGATAGAGCGAGAAGTTTTGAGCAATTTGCAGATTTTTTTAAGGCTTAAAGCCTACGTGGCATTCCTGGAAAAGCGCGCTGTGCGTTTGGCAGGGAAATTATAAAGGCTTTCTACGGTGGCACGGCGCGCCTATGCACGCGGTCAACCATTTCCCGAAGGCCGACCCGACACCTTTTCCACTGCGCGACGTTCTTTCTAATAAATGTGTCGCTCACTCCTTCTGCCTTCCAACAAGCTCTAAACCTGCTCAATTCATAAAACAAGGGCCCTTAAGATTTTTTAAGGTATTTTTCTCACTCTAATACAAATTTTGAGTTTAAGAGGTGATGTTCTTTTGCTATGTTTCCAATAGACAAATGGTGTTGTAAGGGGGGGTGTTTTGGTCGAAAATCAATGGTTCTTGTTGACTGTGAGTGTCAAATATCCACACAGTGATAGGATAAGGTGTGTTTAGTCAGTTCTAGAGAGCCCTAGCTGCCTTCAAACATGGTGATAATCCACAGCACTACAAGGAGCAGACTTTGTCAAAAATTCAGAGGATAAAACAGTAAATGCAAAAGGAGGATTGATACATCAATTTAAAAACTCTTCTAGTGTTATTAAAAGGACAAAACCATACACAAATTTTCTAGATAGAAATACAAAGAAGAGATCCAAAAGTTGGCTGGAAAGTGTCGTAACATTGTTAAAACAAAAGCAGACTTTGTCTAAAACTCAAAGGGGAAAAAAACCCTGTTTATAAGGTGGAAGTTTGATCATTATAAAGTGTCTTCTCTGTGTTATGAAAGAGAAAACTCTGTCCAGCCACCAGATTTCCATAAAACAGAGTATGCTATGAAGGCTTTCAAATCAGCTGAAGGTGTTTGGTCTACCTTTGTATAGAAACCAGTGAACAGCAGAAGAGCATTGTTTGCGGAAGGGTGATTTTGTTTTTGTCTAAATACAAGGTTGTTTTTTTTCTGTCAAAACACAAAGGATCCTTGTTCAAATAACAAACCACAAACATCTCTTTTCAAAAGAATTTACCCAAACACAGTGATAAGATTGAGTTTATTTCATTTTTACAAATACTTGTTGTTTGGCATAAAGAAGACAAAATAGTGACAGATAAGGAGGATAGAGGTGTGGTTGAGAAAAAAATTTCAAGGGACATTTGAGACATCTTGTTTTTGCAAAGAACATTCAAAACAAAATGACTCCCAGGAAAGACAGTAGGAGTGGCCTTCACAGGAGGTTTGAGCCTGTTTCCACTGAAAAGGTAAATTCTCATCCATCAGTCCTGTTTAAATTTCATGAGGTTGGGTGTCTAGAGTTTTTTCAAAGGGTGCAGGAGGTGAAAATCTATTCCCCTTTGACACATCTTTGTGCTTTGAGATTTCAAGAGAAGCACTTTCAGTTGGCAAGCTTAGATTTCAAAATTTCTCCAAGGTCCATTTCCAAGGCCACAAAAATCCCTTATGTCGGAGAGAAGTGGTTTAAACAAAGCCACCTAGACTCAGAACAATAAAAGCCTTTTGTTGAGATTGCAACAAGATGATGAGCTTAGTGGAAAGGAGTCGCCTTCACTAAGTGGGCCCGTAGGCTATTTTTGGCTCAAAGTTTATTTTTAGACTATGTCTATTTTTAGACATATGGATCATGTTCTATGAGTTGTAGGATGCTAATTGTGGATGGTTGGTCAAGTCGGGAAAAATATATGGACTTATATTTTTAGACATATTGGGCGGAATCTATTTTTAGATTGCCAGTCTAAAAATAGATATGTCGAATATTATTAGCTCTTAATAATATTTAGACTCTAAACATTATCTTATTCCCTTGGAGCACTTCAGTTAAGTGCACAGATGTGGCACAGGAGCTGACAGAAGGAATTACGCTATTCCTGAGGGTTAAGTGGAGCTATTGCATGGATACTTCAATTAGAACTCATGTGACAGAGTTTGGTGGAGTTGATTGAGGAAGTTAGTGGAGTTGTATTCAGTTTAAATAATCTAAACATAGTTGAGCTATTTGTATTCAGTTTAACTAATTGATACAATTAGTGAGAGTGGTGTGAATTAATTATTAATTAATTCACTAATTATAAACTCATAAATCAACTAAATAATGCATCATTTAACTTCAGTGCATGGACAGTTTCAATAGAGACCAGTGCAAGAATAGGTGAAAGAGCAGGTTAACTATCAGTTGTGACTATACAGTTGCTATTTGCAACACACAGATAGGTGGAGTATCCCATGAGGATTGCGCAGTTCAAGCCAGGTGGTTTATCTATTTAATGAAGCCATCCCATAGCATTAATTACGCAATAGAGGCTGGCTATCAAGTGGAAAAATATTGGAGCATGTGTTTTTCTAGATCTAGCTTGATAGTGTGTAGCAATTGGAGGTAGTGCTGAGAGCTTGTGAGAAGTTTTTGTACTATGATTGTTACATGATCTCCATGACATATAATATACAGATAGTTGGGGTTTTCAGCTTTCATCTTTCCCATTAAATACTGTGTTCATATGTGTGATTGTTTGTGGTTTTAATGTATGCATGCAATTGATTTTATTTCCGTGTGTGATGATCAATGGTAGAAGAGATTATGTATTATGCATGAAGCTAAAACATTGTGTGATCAGGAGAATCTCGGTGAATAATATCTCAGTTATTCAAATTTCTACACCTTTTTTAAAGCCTGAGCATAGAGATTCATGTCCATCCATTTTTCCTTTCTCATATCTATTGACTAGTTATGCCCCCCTCATGAAGATAATCATGAAATACTTCACTTGTGAGGGAAGATTCTCCCGAGTCTATGCTTACCATGTCCGATTGCTCATGCATTTCACAAGAGCCAAATTGTTAAATCTCCCTTTCTTCCTCCATAGAAGTATTGATAAAATGGCCTCCACTATTCAGAAAAGGCCTCCTTATAAGCAGACAGCCTGCCTCTTCCATCATTCCCTCATCAAGGTTATCATTCTTCATCAGCTTGAGAAGAAATAAATCTCTTGGGATACTTTCATTACACATCCAGATTTCGCCAATGTCCCTTCATTTCATACATCTCCTTCACCTTCCACTCACCATCCTTCGCCTTATTCAAGCAATCCCATTCCCAAGAAGCTCAAATTTCCCATTGAACAAGAAAAAGAGCATGATGAGGAAGAAGAGCATGAGCAAGAGGAGGAATATGATGATGAGCAGCATCATGATGAAACAAGGCAGCAAGGGGAAGAAGAGTACAGTGAGGTAGAGAAACAAGGGGAAGAAGAGCACAGTGAGGCAGAGTAGCAAGGTGAAGAAGAACATGAGGATGATCAGCAGCTTGAAGATGATGATGAGCCACATGATGATTAATAGCAGCAAGATAACGAAGGGCAGCATAATGAAGAGGTGCAACACAGTGAGGAAAGGCAGCCTCATGAAGAAGAAGGGTAGCATGATGAAGAGGTGAAGCACAGTGAGGAAAGGTAGCCTCATGAAGAATAAGTGCAGCATGCTGAACAGGTGCAACACAGTGAGGAGGGCAGCCCTCAAAAAGAAATGCAAGAGGACAATCAAGGCATCCATGAAGAAACTCAAGACAGTGGCAAGAATGATGAGGAAAGTAAAAAGGGCAAAGAGCCAATAGAGCATGTGCTAACTGCCTCTCCTAGGCAAGGGGCCATGCTCTATTCTCCAAAAGTGCCCAATCCCTGGACATCAAGGAAAAGGGTGCCTAAATCTGTAAATCCAAATGTTACTAGGGCCCTCCGAAGCAAGGGGAAATTTCCAAAGAAGCCCATTTTCGAATTTCCCAAGAGGAGGAAGACTAAAAGAGCCACCCAAAGCAAGGGAAAGGAGAAAGAAGAAAGAAGTCATGAAAAGGAAAGGGACTTCGACATAATTCAAATCCAAAGTGATGATAGAGACAATGAAGCTCGAATCCTAGAAACTCTCTTGATCAATAAAGAAAACCAAATTGATGCTTTGAGGACTGATCTAGAGAGGGCTAGAAACTTCAATCACTTTTTGCAAATTCAAAACAAATAGATGAGTGTCCATATGGCGGTATATGAGACACGGGCCATCAAATACAAAAAATAGGCCTCCAAGGCACAAGTGAGATTGGAAGAACTCATGGGTGAGTTCGATGAGAGAAAATATGAAGATCAGCCTAGGAGAAGAGGCCAAGAACCATGGGGCTCAAAAGAGCCATTGAGAAACAAAATGAAGAAGAAGCTACCCTTCTCCAATCTACCCCTCTCACTACATTGTTCACCCAAGAGATAGAGAACAATCGAGAAGCATGGCTTGAGAGGGTAAATGATCACTTGGAAAAGAAGTTGGAGAAGGAAAATAGAGATTTGGACCTTCAGCGGAGGATGACCGGGCATTATAAGAAGCTCAATCAGTTTTCCCGGCGGAAATTGAAGGCCACACTAGAAAAACTCAAGGAGGCTCAAAGGAGGCGCCCGACACCAAAATTGAAGAAAGACACCCCAAAGCTCCAAATTTTGGCCTCATATTCACAACATGTTTCTGAAAACCCTTGAGGGTCATGCTCGCCAAAATTGGGCGAATTTCAACAAGTTTTGGTTTTTTGTCATTTTTGGGTTTTTGGCTAAAACTCATGGGCATCGCCATTTCAGTTTGGGGCATCCTCAAAGGATGAAAATGGTATCATTGGATGCCATAATTTTAGGGTCATATACTCAGCGATTTTGAGATAAATTGAAGATCATTTTCTCCCCCCAAATGGCGAAAAACACTCACTTTTTCTACACTCTGCCCCGTTTATCAGCAAGGTCTATTTTTTGGTTTTTTACACACAGGTCAGTTTTTGATGGACTTCTAGTGGTAATTTTGGAGAAAAATAATAATTTTCAGAAAACATACACTCAGAGCTTTCCTACGAGCCATCATGGGCCTCGTTTCGACATCGGGAAGGCCTTCAAAAGTTGTCGGCAAGTCATAGGACTTTTTGCTGATATTTTTCTTAAGTATTTTTGTAAAAAATGAACCTTTCAAAAGTGACTTTTACTCATGTGCGTTTATCTATTTTTGTACATGATTAGTTATGAAAAATCAATATATTTTCCCTTTTTAGCATTTTTGAGATATTTTATTAGATATTTTGTGCCTTGGGCTTTGCAAAGCCTCAAGGACAAAATCAGATATTTTGGATAGGCCAATGAGATTGCAAGTTGAACTAGGAGGTTTTCCTCACTTTGGCCTATATATTCCAAAAGATTTCATTGTAAATAAGGCTGAACTTGATGAATAGAAGCAATATATGGTTATATAAGCGTGGAAGAAATAATTGTCTCATGCATTTGGAGAGTTTCTTGAGTGCCTTTGGATGATGAAAGAGGACTGTTGTTGGATTCCATGACTTGGTAGAATGGTATAGTGTCTCTCTCTCTGTTTTGTTTCTTCGTTTTCATTCATAATTCCATGTTCTTGCTTGCTATAAGACAGTCGAGAATAGATTTGAGACATGCCCTTGGAGGCACCTCAAATTTCATGTTTCTTTATAGCTTCTATGTTTTATTCATTCTTACTCATATCAAAGAATCCTTGATTGCTCTTTGATAACTGAAGAATATTGTTTGCTTGTTTCATTTATGGTTTTATGCATGCTAAGTATGATTCACGGTATGCCCTTCTTAATCATGGATAGTCATAGCTCCACCTATGAAACCTCTCTTTGATTTATTAGATTGTCATTTGTTGAACCAAGGAGGTCTTGTACTGATCTTGTCCTTTGCCTAAAACTATGCAATATTTATTCAAAGTGCCCAATAGCTTGAAATAATATGCTTAGGCGTTACTTCATAGTGATTTGAGTTGTTTTTTTGTCTTAAATGTATTTCCCCAAAGTCTGATAGCCATTTCCTAAAGTTAGAGAGTCATATATCTCTATGCATGGCTTGAATGTTTATTTCTATACATTGATTAGTTTATAGTTACATTTCTCATGATTAATGGTTAGCCCTACCATGTTTATGTTAGCTATTAAACTATTTATGTTTGAAATCCTTTTTTATTCACAAATTTAATGTCCGTCTCACTCCATTTTACCCAAAGATCCATTTTACCTCGAATCAAATCGGCCCTTCAGCAACCTTGTATCACCATCCGAAAGCTTTCTTGACCTTTTCGACCCCATAGCCCAATTGATATAACATATTTTTACCTATCTTATTCTTTGATCAGTTCATCCCTCACAACCTAAAACACCAAAACCAAAAACCTATTTCATAACTAGCCTAAAATCAAGAACACAATAAGCAAACACACAGATATCCCTTACACAAATAGAGAGAGCCCTCTCTGAGTCCAGGAAGGCTAGGTCCTTGGGATCCAAAGACTGGTTTGATGTTACACTATCATTTGGCTTGCCAATCAGCCAAATCACAGGACACTAACACAAACTAGAAGAAGACCTAGAACTATGGGTGTAAGGAAAGCATTGGTAAAGCAGAGGGAAGAAGAATTAGCCCAAGTAGAACAACTTTCTCTCCATGAACTCCTTGCAATGGAAATTGAACATGATAGGGAATCATGGCTTGAGAGGGCTAACATACACCTTGAGGCCAAGATAGAGAAGGCAAATAAAGACTTGGATTTATAAAGAATAATGACCAAGCATTATGCCTAAACAAACCAATTTGCAAGGGCAAAACTTAAAAAGGCCCAAATTGAGATCCAAGCACTAAAAAAGGAAAAGATCCAAGATAACCTTAGTATTTTTTCTCAAGCTTCTCTATAGGTCTCCCAAGACCCATTAGGCATACTTCCACCAAATTTGGGAGAATTTTGACAAGTTTTTGTTTTTTACAAATTTTGAGGCTAGGAACGCAACACACCTGGCGCTATGTTCTTTTTAAGTGAATCTTAAAGAGGAAAGGCTTGCATTTTTGGGTTCCTTATCAATAATATAACATGCTCAGAAATTTTTAGATCAATTGGAGTTGTTTTGGTCCCCGAAAAGGGTAAAAAACACTCACTTTTTCATCATTCTGCCTACTTTTCAGGACATGTGCTGCGCTCCTACCAGTCTTGGAATTTTCACTTTTTGGATAGGTTATAGAGGTCATATTGAATAAATAATGGTGTATATGGAAATTATACTTCAATGGATTTCCAACGAGCCATCTTGGAGCCTTTTTTGACATTGGGAAGGCCTTCAAAATGCTGTTGTAAGAAGACCCATTTTTCCTGTTCCTGTGCTATGCTCCTGGCATAAAATTTCATTTCAAAACATAGTGCTACACTCTTGTGGTTGAAAATTCAAAATTTGAATTTAGCAAGTTTTAGGAAGCATGTCAGGGCCTAAAGGTCAATTTTTTTGTTACAAATGGCCGAAAAGATATTTATTTTAGATATTTTGTGCCTTGGGCCTTGCAAGCCCTCAAGGACAATAGAGATACTTCTAATTAGCCAATAGACTTATAGATACTCTTTTAGGTTTTCCTCCTCCTTGCTTGTTATATAGAGCATGAGGATTCATTGTAAGTGTGGGATTTTGATGAGTTTGAGAGCAATACATGGTTCTTGGAGGTTGAAGAGCAATTTGGTGTTGTGGAGCTTGTGGATGATTTGCCTTGATTGATGATGATGAAGGATTTCTTGCAAGATCCCTGAGTTTAGTTAATGGTGATGTATCTCTTATTTGTTCATGTTTTATTGTTGATCATATGTCCATCTTTCTATGTTGCAATAGCTCAAAAAAGTATAGGTTGAGAAATGTTGTTTGAAGCACGTCAATCCTCCTGTTTGCTATTGTCTTTACGTTTTCCTCTGCTAGGTTAGTTTAAGGAATTCTTATTTGCTCCTTAGGCCCACCCAAGCTTGTTTATTTCATCATTGGATTAATATGCTAGTTTACAAATATTATTCATGGTAAGCCCTGCTTGTTTGATGCTATCTAAACTTTGTCTTGAAATCTCTCTTTGATGTATTGATTGTTAGGTTAAGCCAAAGAGGTCTTGTTTCGATCTTTCCCTTTGTACATGCTTATCAGTTTTCCTCAAAGTTATTTATAGTTATATATGATGTCTAGGGCTTCCCTCTTCATTTATTAAATTTATTTGTCTTCTTATATGTTTTCAAATCTTGAAAGTAGAATCATTGAAGTTAGATGAGTTTTCCTTCTTCCTTTGTTCCACTGGATTTTTCATCTTGAATGTTTATTTTTTGCCCTATATCATGATTAGTATCTTTTTCTTATCAGTATTTAAGACCTCCTTGTTCATAGGTACTTGAAAAAGGATTATTTACTGCCCTTTTCCCTACCTTGTTTCCCCAAACTTAATGTCCATCTCACCTCACCCATAAACTTTAAAGATCCATTGACTACACTATATTTTCCCTGTGATGTACCCCGATTCACTATTGAGATATCAATGACTTCATAGAATCCATAGCCCAATGTTTTATAACCTCTCATTCCACCTATTCTATTTAATCATCTTACCCAACCAAACAAACAAACAAACCCTACACTTAACAACTAGCCTAAAATCAACCATCTAAAGCGAACAAGTTCACATCCTTCGCACAACATAGAGAGAGCCATCTCTGAGTCCAGGAAGGCTAGGTCCTAGGACTCCAAAGAATGGTCTGATGTTACCCTGTGCATTTGGTCTACCAATCTGCTAAATCACAGGACACTAACAAAAGGTGGATTTGGTATACTTCCCCAATGGACACCCTTTGCATGTATCTCTTTGTGCAAGTGCACCCTTTGGAAGTCTTGTAGAAATGGGTTGCATGATATTCAAAGCGTCATGGTGTAGATGGCCCAATCTCATGTGCCATAACTCACTGATGTCTTGGCTCTCCACCTTCTCTGCTTGCATTCTCAATATAGCATGATTTTCTACATCCTGTTTGTAGAGTTTCTTTACTCGAACCCCAATAGTTTTCATCTGTCCTGTGGCTTTGTGTCAAAAAAATGCATTTTCTTCACTAAAGATCACATCATAGCCACAATCTTCAAACATAGCAACAAAAAAAATTTTATTCTTTAAACCAGGAACATACATGGCATATTTTAATGTGAGTAGATTAGCTAACTCTCTCTGAAAGGTAACTGTAACAAAACCATTATCGTTGTGCCTCCTGTCATCACCCATATCAATGTGCATATGTATATCCTTCTCCTCCAAGCTATTGAATAATTATTTTTTGTTGGTCATATGGAACGAAGCTCCACTATCCAAGTACCACATAGAACCCATCATCGATGACACCATGCATGCGATGAGAGTGAAGTCCAACTTGAAATATGAAGCAAGTGCTTCACCTGCTGCTCCTCCCGAGGCATTTTTTTTTGGTCTTATTTTGTGGAATATTTGTGGAATAGTGTCCGTATCATGACAATTGAAACATTTTACCTTTGACAAGTCTCAATTCTTTTCTATCTTACCAGACTCCAATTTGGAATGGGACACCTTCCCTTTTCCTTTCTGTGCATTTCTAGCCAAGACACATTTCTCCTCAACATCAAACTTTGATGAGGATCCATCTATGGTGTTTCGTTGAATCTCATCTTGCACCAAGTCCAACCACAATCACTCTAGTCTTGTAGCTTCTCCCTCCAATTCACAGAGTCCTGGTAGCTATGTCAGCTCTTGGGAAGGCCTATAATATTTAGGTTCACCAAATCATTATCAAAAAATATCATCCAAACACTTCCAATCTCATCTCGACATTGAGTGAACTTCATCAAGTATTTTTGGATCGTGTCCCCCTTCTCCATCCTGATCTTTCTGAGCTTGATTTTTAGTGTCAGCTTCTTGTGGTTGTTTTTATTCTGAAATAGATCTATTAAGGCCTTCCACATAACATATATAGTTTCCTTTCCAGGAGAATCAAGACAATATGATCTTGAACTCCTTCTAACAAGATACTTCTCGCCTTTACTAAATTCTTCTTCCATGTATCAAGAAGTTGAGCATCTACTGTTGCGGGCTGAGGAATATCACTGTCTATGAATGCCTTTAGTTTGTTTCCCTCCAACATTACCTCCATCATTTCCTTCCATGCTATGTAATTCAAATTTCCCTCAAGTGCATATTCGAGTATCAAGCCATTTAAAGACATCTTGATCTGCTTTTGGCCCCAAAGAATAAATCTACAAATTTGATGTACCTGTTAAAAAAACCTTTTGTTCTTCTCTTCTATAGTGATTACTAGCACTCTGATACCATGTAGAAAATATATCCAAGGGATTCAATCTGATATTGCAATGTACTAAAAAAAATTACTAAATCTGTCTACAATTTGCGGAAACCAAATTCAATTGCACAATCACATAACAAGTAAGAGAAATAAATCATCAATCACACAACACAAAATATATCTAGGGAAAGAAACTTCTCAAAACCCCGCTATCTCTATATTTCATAAATTCAAGACCATGAAACGATACAATGTTATTCCTCTCACTGAGAAACCTCTACACTCTATTGACTGTCTCACTCTAATCTAGGAAAAATCGATCCAATACTTAACCAATTCTCAGCCCCTGTATGCCCAACCTTGCTTGCACATTACTGGAGGAATTGTGGCCCTATTAATTAGGAAATTCCATGTTGATTTCACAATTCATCTAAGGTTTTTTGGTGACCTCATGCATGACCTGTACAATTTTGTAATTATACAATCTATAGTTATTTCCCTTTAACCTGAATCTCAACTGGGCCTTCCTTAGAATTGAAATTCAACAATTGTTTATAGAAAATTATCAGTTAATTGATCGACCACTAATTCTAAACTAAATCATATTTAATTCATTGGACCTATAACTAGCTCATCTTTGAGTTAGAACTAGTTAAACTGATTTTAACTCAATTAATTCAGTTAACTAATTACACCTCACAAATAATTGTAACTAGAACCCACAAAATCATGGGAAAACTCTACATGCCTCCTCTTGGACCCTCAACTCTAATTCACTAAGCTAACTAAGTCTTTTTGACTCAATAAAATAATACAATGTTTCATGTGATGGAATTACAATTTCTCTTCCAATTTAATTAAGGGGAAATTAAATCAAAAGCCCCATGGGTGCCATTTCAACACTTTAAGAAAGAGAGCATAAGATTTTGAAGGTTTCCTGCATTGCAAGGCCTCCATATGGAGACTTTCCATAATGGAAATTTTGGTTTCTTTCTCTTTCAACTTCTCTTTCAGCCTCATATACTCTGCTTGTAGTTGTTCTTTCATCATACGCTCCTTGAGACTCAAATTAGCCAATTTTTGTCCCATCTCATTGAATATTTCTTCCATTAGTCCCACATCTTCCACATTCTTTGTATTCACCATTTTTCCCACCTATAATTTCTTCTCCTTTCTATTCATAGCTCATAAATAAGTGGAATTGTAAATTTTTCAGGGATGATTCTTCCCCCTTCAATGAATTTATAGTAGGACCCCAGGCTACGCTATGGAATAAGATCTTGGAGCTATTGGGAGTCCTTCTCAAATATTTTTGGGGAGGTTTTTGCATCTTGTAGCTCACTTTTATTCTCCTATAGCTTTTTTGGCACACGTTTTCCCTCTTGTGGCACACTCTGCCCCTCCTGTAGCTTCCCTTTTTATTATTGTTGGAGGGTTGCTGGTGTTTTGGGCTACTGAATGTAGTTTACCTAGTGGTAGGCCTCATCACATATGCTACATGTGTCTTTGTTTTAGGTTTAAGAGAGGTGACCTCTTCAATTTTTCCTTTAGTGGGTCCTACTTCCTCTTTCTTACTTGGTGATTCTTCAATGATGATGGGTACCCTTGTGAGAGTTTATGGTTTCCTTTTTTTTATTCTGGTGATTTTTTTGGTCTTAAAATATGGGGGGGTTGTCTTTGTATCTTTTTCTTAGGCTTAACAGGAGTGTATAATGTAGCTAAGGTTGCAACTACCTCATGTTCATTATTTCTTGGAGATGTGACTTGTTTGATATGGTGGTTCCTCAGCTTATTTGGGATAAGTAGTTTCCATAGGAATTAATGTTTCTTCCACTTGTTTCTCCTCCCCTTATCTTTCAACTTCTGCTTCTTCTTCATCTTCCTCTATTGCCTCGTCTTCCTCTATTTTTGTGTCTTCCTCCTCTTCTATTTTTACCTAGCTACCTCCAATGCTAGAGGTAGGTGTCTCTGTAGGGGTAATGGTTTGTGTCCCTATGAAAGTATCCCTATCCACGTATATGAATTTAGTCCATAGGGAAGGGATTCTAAAGTTTTTCAGATCATCCATCACTTTATATTTGATGAGGCCATGGTGAGCTAGATGTTGTTGTTTTCACTCCCTCACCTTTTGACTCATCTCTCTGATTGACTGTAGTAGAAACTATGTCACACTAAGTCTTCAAGGAAGAGGCAATTATGCCTTGAATCTCAAATCATGAATTAATGTGAAGTGGTAAGAATGCATCACACTCATTCTTCCTTCACAGGATATGTACTTAAGGATATGTTAAGCCACCTCATCCCAAGGATAAGGTTTGGACCCCATTATTATCCTAAAAAAAAAATTCTTTTGAAATGAAGAAATTCTTTCTAGAAGTGACACTCATGGCTTTTTCTTCCTTGCTCCACCTGATCCCTAGAGGTAGGGTTGTCGATATGCTAATGATTTTAGGGCTAAGAGAGATAGCTAACCCTCTTACAAAGTATTGGAATTGTCCTCTATTTGGGAATTCAATTCCATGGAAAATTCAAGGGAAAGGTCATCATCATACCCCCTTAACAACTCAAATAATCCTAGCCATTGATGTCTTCTAAAAATGTTTACCACAAGAGTGTGTAGGTGGATCCTTTTAGTGTCCGAGGGCTCCCTCCCATTGGATCCTCCATATCTTCGTCGTTTCTCCATAGTGTTAATTAGGTGAGGGAGAGGTATTTTCCTTTATATCTTCAATGGTGAGGAAATGTTTAATTTTATGGTAGCAGTGGGTGAAAATGATGCTAGAACTCCTTGTCAGCAAAATATCTTCTTTTCCAACCAATACAATGCTCAAAGAGACCTTCCACTTGAACAATTATATTGTCATAGGCCATAAAATATGAGTAGAATTTGCATGCAATTTGATCTAAGAACTAGGGATACGGTGACACTTAATTCTTGTCAAGTAGCCCTATATGTATATGGTAATTTTGAGACCAATTAGAACAATTGTGGCCCCTTCTCACCTTCTCATTCCTCATATATCAGTCTCTCAGCCCTCCTATAGAAATTATGGGCTTGCATGTAGATCCTTCCTATAAAAATTGCAGAATAGGGCTCGAAACTCCTCGGTGGAACACTAGAACATGTCCTCTCTCTAACTATTTTTGAAATGAGTGAATGTGCAAAATATATCAAGCCCAAGTACACAATATTCCATTTTTGAGTTGAGGATTGGAGTGTTGTGGTGACATGGAAATTACACAGGTTTTCCTCTTTTGGACCATTGTCCCCACTCCGAGTAATCATTCCCCCTTCCCTCATAATCACCACCCACTATTTGTGATCCTAACTCATTTGATGTGACATATCCATGTTGCATGACTGACCAACCCCATCTTTAGTTCACTAGCCGAGGGTGGCCAAGTTAATTGGCCACCTTTAGCTTATTAAAAATTCATTCTCAAAATTTACACACTTTAGTTATTTACACATAGGGAGGAGGTAAGGGTTTTCCATACCTAAGCCTACCTCAGGATAGAACTGTTGCAGAGGTTGGCATGCTCGATCTAGACCATATATCATTGACATCAAGGTAGTTGATTCTCTGACTTATTTCCTGTGCATATCTTAATTTTTTTATGATACCTTGACTATTGTTTTTGCTATGCGTGTGCGGGTGCCTCTATGATTCCAAGTTGTCGCTGCTAGTAGAAAGCCTCCCTGATATTGATGTGTCATCTTCATAGTTGTAAACAAGGTCTCATCATCCCTTCCAATGAGAGAAAAAAAATAATATCAGTGATCTCTGTGGTGTTTGCATAGACTACTACAGGAGGAGGTTTCTTGTTGTAGAAGCCCTTTTATTTTCCTTTGCAGTCTTCAGTCTGCATGAGGGTGATGAGGGAAATGATTAAAAGTCATGTCGATAGTGTTAGGGTCATTAAGGAGTGATGTAGACACTTGTAGGAATAAAAATGATGGCTTCTACGTTTTTTGAAAAAGTAGGATAGAGTTGAGAATTTGAGTAATTTGTTCGTGAAATAGAGTGGAAGGGTGATAGATGGATGATGTAAAATCATTGGAGAACCTTATTAATGAGCCATAATTTTCTTTTGGGCTGTCCTCCTCCTCATATCTCCCTCTTGTAGCTTTAATGAGCTCCTCTTGTAGCACTACAATGTTAAATTTTCAGATTTTTCTATGTTGTATCAATTACTTTTAACCCAAATTAATTCTTTATAAACAATGAATCCAATTATTAGAAATGTAATTGATCATAAACTTTAAATTAATATATAAAATTACATGTAGTGATAAATAATACAATAACACAACCATAATAGATAGCAAATTGGTCCAAGACCTGGGAAAAACCCCAGAAGGGGGAAAGCCTTTCAAATCGTCTTCTTCAATAGATCATCATAAAAAAAAATTTAGCAGAGAGTAAAATGAGCCCAATACATATGCAGTGGAAAATATACAGATCAGATCTATAGATCTACAGATCTGAAACATCAAGAACACAGATTCAATAGATCACTGAAGCCAAGTAATATCAACTGCCAAATCCTAGATCTGAATCCAAGATGTTGTCAAAGACTGATAACAGACATCTGTGATTGAGCGACTGATTTTTAGAATCACTACATAAGAAACTGAAGATTAAATAACTCAAATGTGCTTAGAAAAACCCTTAGGTATGACCTCAAGACGTTGTGCCCGCAGCTGTAGCTTCCATGGCCACTACCTAGATACACTGTTCCCTCGGATCTGGTTTTGAAAAACCCAATCTAACCCTGGAACCCTAGCCGTGACCTTGACATGTTATGCCCTTGGATATGGAAGATTGGCCGCTACCTTGCCATATTCTTCCCATAGCTCTGGCCCAATTTCAGTAGTTCTGTGTCTGCGGCTATGACTCATATGCCCTAGTTAATTAGTGTGAGCCTCTCACCTGTGATTTTGTACCTTGCGCAAACTTTTTCCATCAAACATGTGAGAACCAAAAATAGAATCGTAAAACCAGGAAAAATAGTGCAAGAATAAAATATCATCAGCGAATATGTGAGAATGAGCTTGAGGTTTCTTCTATTTATAGCTTTTGTGAGGGACCGCTTGGGACTTTGACTAAATCCACATGTGTTGAGGTCGACCCATTCCATTTCATTAATAAATAAAACAATTCATAATTTAACTTCTGCTTAATTGATTGGGGTGATATATAGGTCGATTTTAGTCCTATCAAAAAAAGGAATATAATGCAATTATAATCTCGACCATGTGAGTTTTCTAAAGTGGAATTTGACCCTAGTTGCAAGAATTAACACTCCCTCTCAACTAGGAAGAATTTTGCTTGATAATAATTTCCTGTAGATCTTCATATTATGGTATCATCATGTTAATATTGTCATGGATCAACTCCATATGTTGATATTTTTTTGGATATAAAAGAATAATAATCGGGGAGCAATATTTTCCACCCGTACTGAGCAACATGATAACTTATCATACATGGGAACACATCTCCAACCCTGGAATCTCATCGGGGAGTTCATACTCAACATGAAATCACAAAAGGGGAGAAAATATCAACCAAATCTTGTTTCCTACTGATATTCCCATAAATGACTCTCAACAGTCATGTGGTAGAACACCTGAATCTTAATCTAATTTGGTTGTACACCCCAAGTACACTCTTAATTCGTTGGCCAAATGAGGAGCAATATTCCCATCATGCCTTGCTTGAGGGTATGATGCCAACTGGAGTATACTCTGCATAGACTAGATATGGGAGAAAAATCTACAACCCTATGAAGTTAGGGGGGAAGTATCTCAACCATAGGTAATAGATAGGGAAGTTCCCTATTGTCAAGAGATCCCTTAACCTCAGGAACCCTCTATCTCAATTCCTCACTCCAAGAGTTCAAGCAAGGTAGGAAGAGTTTTCTCAGTGTCCTCGATCAATGCTGCCCCTTCAATGGATGGGATACGTCCATCAGTCCAATTTTTTCTCAGAAGACAAAAAAATTTCCTTTCAGTAGTACCTTAGTGATACTATCTGCTATATACTCGTCAGTCGATATGTGGTGGAGTCTAATAGCTCCTCTCTTCACCATGTCACGATAAGGTGATATTGAATCTCGATGTGCTTGGAATGGTCATGAAACATGATATTCTATTCCAAATGGATCCCACTCTTATTGTCACAATATATCAGTGTGGTATCTAAGAGTTAACCAAATAGATTCCTTAACGACATAGCTTCACAACTAGTCGTGCTAGTAGCAATGTATTCTACTTTTGCGGTGCTCAATGTTACTGACTTTTTCTTCCTATGCATCCAATATATCATGGTAGAAACAAGAACGAAACAACATCCAAATGTACTCTTTCTATCAGTAAACATTTCTACCCAGTTAGCATCAGTGTATCCATGAAGTTGAATGTCTCCAACATAATATCTTAGACCAAGTGTGATCGATCCATGTAAGTATCTAAATACATCTTTGGCCATGATCTAATGTGTATGGAGGGGCTCATTCATGAACTAAATCAATGTGTTTATAACATAGAATATATCTGGAGGGGTGTTCATAAGAAACATTAGAGCCCCAATCAGTTTTCTATACTTGGATGGATTTGTTAGATCAGGTCCAGTTGCTTTACCACACAACTTATTGAAGTTCATTTCCATCGTAGTAACCATGGATTTGCACTCAATCATACCGAAACTTTCCAACAACTTTACAACGTAATTTCCCTTTGAGATAAATATCTCAACGAGCCTTTTCCACACCTCAAGACCCAAAAAGTAGTGCATAAGCCCAATATATCTCATCTCGAATTCAGAGGCTAGATTCCGCTTGCATTCGAACCATCAACAGTTCACTTCCTATTAAGAATAGATCGTCGACATATAAAACCAGAATCAATTTCATACCTTGGAAAACCTTGAAATAGAGTTTGGGATCAACATTTCTTCTTGTTAAACCCAATTTCATTAGATAACTTTCAATGTGTGCATACCAAGCTCGAGGAGCTTGCTTCAAACCATACAATTCTTTCTTCAACTTGCAAACATGTGTTCTGCAATCTTTCACTTCAAATGCCTTTGGTTGTTAAACATATACTTCTTCCTGTAACATGCCATGAAGGAAATTGGTCTTTACATCCATCTGATGAAGGGTCCATCATTGACTAGAAGTAAGGGAAACTGTGTAATATATAGTTGTGTATCGAGCCACAAGAGAAAATATATCATCGTAATCTTCTCCCTCTTTCTGAGAGAAACCTTGAGCTACAAACCTCACATTGAATTTCTAAATGTTGCCTATTGTGGCCCTATAATTTATAATATTGGCAAGAATAAACGAAAGACGAAAACATCAAACCACTTTGGAATCCAAGACCTAGCCTTCCTAGACTTAGAGAGGGCTCTGTCTATTTCTGATTCAATTTTTTCTTAATATTATGAATGTTGTTGTTAGGCTAGTTACAGTGATGGAGGTATTGGTTGTTTTGATTTTTTGTTGGTTGGATGAGAAAGTATGCAGAAGCTAATCCATTGGGATATGGATTCAAAAGGGTTGGATTGGTGCATCAACCTTTCAAGAGCATCACAGGGAAAGCTAACTGTGCTAAATGGATCTTTAAAGCAGGGTGGATTATGATATGGGGAAAATAGTAGTGTTCAGTAATGATTAAAGAGCAGTCAAGAATTCTTTAACTAGACTTCAGAAGGAAACATTTAGATTGCAAATATAGACATAATTAAGGTGCTCCAACAAAAAATATTAATCTAAAATTTCTGTTTTACAATCAAATTAATGATGCACAGCAATGAAAACAATGGAAACATTTGGTACAGAAAAGAAAAACATCGCCATTTCACACAACTCAAGTATCCTGTAAAATAGTTTTTTATTATTTATGCGCAAGTTCAAATATTAGATCTCTCCAATACAATAACTTCTTACAATGAAGGGTCCAACAAGGTCCAACCCTTGATACTTCCAATGCATTCAATATTTAACTTAAAAAACTATGTCAGTTTCCCTATCTACTTCGGAAATTTTTCATTAATTACAGCTAAGCAGAATTAGACAAATGGAACCATGCAATGGCCACGATAAGATAAATATAACAATCACCGCTTATTGTATTTACTTCGACAACCCTTTATGAATTATAAAGTGAGCCAAAATTGGCTAGTGAGATGCTGAAGAGGCAACGATAAAACAAAACTGACAACTAGCTCTACTTTCCAGACCGCCTTTGTTGGATAATTAAGTCTAGCGTGGCATTGGCTGCCATGTGTACCCTGTAAATGAATTTTCTGTGTGCTATTTCAGTGGCGAGAAATCTGAAATCAAAATCTGAAAACGATTTCTTCACTGATATGATATTCATTTTGAACACAATTTTGTTGTTCAACATGCTGCTTTAGGTACATATGGAGAGGTAAAGTGGCATCATGGAGAACATTCAAAAATAGTAGACCTCAAATATCTCTGATCGTGAAAACCATAGTAAAATCACACCAACAAATTTTGTAATTGTTATTTCACTGAAAACAGAAGCTCCCATGGTTGCAAGTGCTTCTTTTGAGAGTTGTGCCCTGTCTCCTTCACTCACAGAGAATGCATGGGTAATGTGGACATAGAATTCTACTACGATACTAACTGACATTAGAAGATTCACCACATAAATTGCATTTAATTGAATACTCAACAGTGCCATAAAACCCTTGATATCCAGTACAATCATTTCCAGTATGAGAAAAATTATTGCAAAAAGCCATAAGCTGGCAGTAATGACAAAGCAAATGATAAAAACAACTCCAAGTGCAACTAAAAGATTAATCAATGTTGTCCTCAAAATTTCCAAGTATTTCTCAAAGAAAATATAGAACACTAAGTATGGGTAAAATGAAATATTTAAAGAATTTGAAACTGTTGCAGCAAAATCCATTGCATCCTTCATTGCATTTACAAAATCTCTCTGTTTCTTTAAGGGTGTATGATATGTATGGAATTTTGATGTTTGTTTTGGTGTCCTGTGTTTTGATAGTTTGGCAAATCAAAAGACAAGGCAACATCAGAACCAATCTTTAGAGTTACAGGATCTAGTCCTCATGTTCTCAGAGAGGGATCTCTCAAATGTTTGTTTGCAAAGGTTTATCTTGTGTGCTTAGAGTATTGATTTTAGACTAGTTATTAAGTGCAGGTGTTTGATTGTTTGTCTGGTTGAATTGATACAGAAGAATATGAAAGGTCTAGGAAAGATAGGTAGAAAGAGGAAGTAGTAGCTTCATTGGGAAATGGAGTCAAAAAGAGTTCATGACAAACTTATCAATGGATATGGGATATCAGAGGGAAAATCTAACTTGGCCACAGGATCCTTTGGTTTTTGGAATGAGATGGACATCAATGATTTGGAGAGAGAAAATGAATTCTCAACAAAGGGAACATGAAAACATAACTTAAACAATAAAGAGATATTTGATAGATCGTGGGCTAACCATAAATTCTTAAAACACTCTTTAATCAAATAATGACCTCAAGACAACTTTCAAAATGAAATCTAAGATTCGGGGAACACCCTATTTCCTCAAATATTTTATTTCAAATGACTTAGAAAACATAAAAGATTCACTGATAATTGTAGCCATAGAAGAGGGAACACCTAAATACATATATGATCACAATTATAACGACCTTTAAGCCAAATGTTTAAGCAAGGACAAAGGGCAAGATCAGAATAGACCTCCTTGACTCACTGTAAACAAGAAACTTCAAAGGGAGACTTCAATAAAAGTTTTTAAGTGGCAGTAGACAAGCAGGGAAAACCATAAATCATGCTGAAACCAATTATTCGAACTATTAAGGAAATAAACAAGCATGAAGACTTAAGAGAGAGATTAAAGACTCTAAAATACTTCAACAGAAGAAAGAATGAAACAGTTAAGGATGAACAGGTCTAAGGTGCTTCCAGGAGTCATTTCTTTGCCTAAAAATTTCAACCTACTGTAGTAAGAAATTATGGAACGGAATGAAAACAGGAGAAAACATTAAACAGTTTAGAATACTTCACCAATAGCCAAGCTCATGGATCCAATGATAGAGCCTTCTCAGGAACAAGCATGCAACAACATCATTAAAACTTCCAAGGCTTCAGTTTCTCTTCAACTTCGACAGACTATTTATTATTTCAAAGAGTTCCAATATTACAACTAGTTATCAACCAACCCCTCTCTCATCTTCTCCAATGGTATTTATAGAAGAAAGAGGAGTTGAGATCTAATAAAAGATATCCAAAGATAATTAATACAAACTTAAATGGCTTCCCGGCCTTTGGGGGGCTCGATGAAGAAGCTTACATAGGTGTCCTTCGTATTAAATAATTAACATTAAGATTTAAGCTCGGTGGGAGCTCTTCCTGACTTTTGAGGCTCTGTGTGATGTCAAAGTAACTCTGCTGATGTTTTGTCATTAAATTTGTTTGCAGATTTTACTCTCTGGCTGCGCTTGAGACAAATATCTGATCCTGATCAATAACTTCGGCCTTCCGATACGAATGCTTCGAGGCACAGGTGTCTTTGAGGTAGCTGGGAGGAATCAATTTGCCTCAGTTGTGGCAGTGGAGACTTTCTGCCTGATGAACCTTTATGATTTTTATTTTAGCTGTGTTTTAATCGGGGATTAGGCTTTTGATAAACCATCTTAGACGTAATCCCCACAGATCTGTCTTCAATCTTCTGTCCTGGTACATTTTTGTCTTCGACACTGATACTTTTTGATTTGTGCCTAATTCACTGTTTTTGTTGGTGTGCAGGGCTACGCAAGGGTCGTGTGGAATCAATGCCTCATGAATCATTGACGAAAGGTGGATTTGAAACCTACAATTGATTCCCTTTGATGAATTGAAGGCGGGAGGATCGTCACCCTCTGCCTTTGAATTTTATTTAGACATAGTGAAAAAAACCACTGGAACCCTACAAAATACGAACAATGTTATAAAATCCTGCATGTATAGGTTTACTGCTTCAGAAGGCACATGGAGAGGGTGTGGCCGTTAGATGGCATCATCCAACGGTCGAGATTGATTAGAAGGGGTCAAAAGGAAACTGGGAGGAATTAAATTGGAGTCGTCGATCGCGCTGAGATCGACGGTCGGGAGCAGAGGCGAAAAGTCAAAGTGAAAACAGAGAAATGGTTTAAAACCTTTGTTTTGGAAAAAATTGGTCAAAAATCATGTTCAGGGTTCGGGACAAATGTGGGTCGTCGGATGAGATCGGCCCACACGATCAACAGTGGAGTACGGGCATCAATAAAACTTAGAAACATGCCCGGACATCAAAAACTTTAATAAAATCCAGATGAATAAAACCCCCGGGTCCAGATTTGCCGACTGTGTGGGGAAATAATGAAGATCCGCCCCAATTAAAACTTGCTGCGTGGATGCTGATGTGGCATTGGGGACCACCGACTATCGCTGTGGACGAGGGGATTGGGGTGACTGCTTTTGGGCCGTCGATTTGCAGATCAGATCGACGGTGGAGATGTTTTTAATACTGCGTCGTACCTTGGTTATTGCACGGGCTTCTTCAGAGCGCGATCACCATCCGATGAGCGACCTCGGATAGGACGGTGGACGTAAATATCACACCGGGTCCATGTCCGAACTTTAATGCGCGATGAGGGCGGTATTTCAACAGTGCTCAAGGCCACGCGTCGGGCGGTGAATGGAATCACTGCCAAACGAAAGAAACCACCTCCCTCTCGAAAGTGGTGCGATGAATTCCGCTTGGTTTTGAAATAGTGAGTGGTTGGTGGGGACCTTTGGGGCGATAGATCGTGCGCCGTCGATCTGCAGATCAGATCGATGGTGGAGAGTGACTAGAAATTCGTACCGGTGAAAAACTTTAAGATATAATAAAAACTGACAATTTTTTTATGAACGAAGGTTTATACTTGAGGGCAGAAATATTTATTCGAAGTGGATAGACGCCCGACTGCGGGGTCGTGGGTTATATGGAGGAAGGGCTAATCGACATCGGAGGACTTGGTGAGGCAAAAGACTTGTGCATTCTTTTCCTCTGACGCGATAAGCGCCCAAAGGGCTTAGCACTTAGTTCCAACACCAGGGAGTATGGAGGGGAAGGGTTAAATACTTAGCCCAAGGGGCTTAAGTCCATAATATATAAAAAATGTGATTTTTAAAGATTTTTAATTATTTTCAAAGGAGTTTGAGGGTTTCGGTAAGGTTAAAAAGTGAGTTCTTAACCTTGTAAGAATGATTTTCATGAATGGAAGAACAAGAATCATGAAAATAGAGGAGTTTTATGGAGAAAAAGGGGAGAAAAATTAAGGTTATTTTTGAGTGGAAGAAGGGGAAAAATGATGATTTTGCAACAGTATTGTCACTTATGGAAAAAACAGAAATTCTGAGTATAAAAAAGGGAATAGCAGTGAAGATTTCGACAGAGGCATGAGGCTTCAAGAGTCTTCAAGAGCCAACACTTCTTAGCAATAAAATTTTTTCCTTGAAGGCTCCAAAAAATTTTAGCCACCTTTTTCTATAAAACGTTTTATAGGTGGCTAACAGTGGCTCCACTTGGGGATGGTGCCTTCTTGAAGGCATCAAGAACTTCAGACTTGCATTCTCTGGGAGGCTAAACTTTGCCTCATCCATTGGGCTGCCCTCCCTTTGTTGGGATGATCTTGCTCTGAAAACATATCAGCAGCCATAAAAACAATGGATCTTCATCAATACAAGCTTTCTACCTACCCAATCCTACTGATCTAACATTTTTCTTCATTAGAGTGCACTTTGATTGGCAAACTCTCTTAAAACATTTTATTCTTTTGAAAGCAAGAAACTAATCTAATTCTACTTCTCATTTCTCCATGGACTCAGATTAAACAGTTGAGTCCATATGATTCTCTACCTAATCTACCATCTGTTGGGATTAAATTGTCCAACAAATTTTTATTTCTCTAAATTCTATAACAGAAATTTAAAAACAATTAAGTTAAGATTAAGCTGTTTGACTTGATGTGATCTATGGCATGAAAAAAAAGCTGCACATAGATATTATTTTGCAGAAAATTAAATCAAAATGGAAGGCTTAAGATCTGAAATTTCAAAGCACTTCCTTCATCTTTTCTTTAGCTCTGTTTTGACTCTTGTTTGAGCTGTTTTTCTTTGTTGACTAGTTCAAATTTTGAGCTGATTAGAACTAGATTTACATCTTTTTTTACTCAGAATTCGAAACAATTTTGAGTTATTCTCTTTGGAAACTCAGGTTCAGATTTTGAGCATGTTTGAACCTTTAATTTATATCCTAATCTATCTACTGATAAGTCAAGGTTAGACAGTTTGGCAAATCAAATTCACTATCCTATCAGCAGAAAATTTAAAACTAATCAGTCAATATTAGGATGTATGACTAATTAGAAGTGTGTTCTTCAGGAGTGGCATTTAAGCTTGCACACTTTCAGATTTGTTTCTCTTTTTTGGTATGGGGCTATACCTTTCTTTTATTCACAATCTGCCCTCTTTTCTCTTTTCGATTGTTTTTGTATTTTTATTTTTCCAACTTTGAATGCAATGTTCATACTATGATATTTACAATGAAAAAATACAATGCTTTGAAACTCATGATTCCTGGCAGAAGTAATGCTTTAGCATTCTGCCGTTGACAGGACCTCCATATAGATCCTCTCCATTCAATTCTTTCAAGAAGAATGCATTGTGACCCCTTTCAGCATGAATAATATAGGGACCTTTCCACAAGTTCTCAAACTTGCCATGTTTTCCCATTTCTTCTCTCCTTGAATCCCACTTAAGAATAACATTTCCAACTTGGAAATTGTCTGCCTTAGTTCTCTTATCAAATAACTTCTTCATATTTTCTTGGACCAACTGTGTTCTCTCATAAACTTCTTCTCTGGTCTGCTGTAAATGGATGGTTTGATTGATTCTCCTCTGCATATCATTCTCTTCAACCTGCAATTCTTGAAGGAGCTTCATGACTGGCACTCCCAATGAGGTGGGAAAGACTGCATCCATGCCATAAACTAGCTGATAGGGGGACATATTTATTGATTTCTTTGTAGTCAACCTATCAGCCCATAAGGCATGAACCGGTTTACCGTTCCATGATTTCTGATTTTGTTCCAACAGTTTTTAAATGATATTGATGAGGCTCTTGTTGGAAGATTCAGCTAATCCATTTCCTTGGGGATAGTAAGGAGTGGAATGGCCCAAGGTTATGTGGTATTTGTAACATAAATCGACCATATTTTTAGATTTAAAAGCAGCAGCATTGTCTGTTATGATTTTTCTGGGGTAACCAAATCTGGATAGGATATTTGTTTCAAGAAACTTGATAATGACAAAGTCATTAGCATTTCTAGAGGGTATAGCTTCTATCCACTTGGTAAAGAAGTCAGTGGCCATGAGGATCCACTTATGTTGAGCTGAGGAGGATGGGTGGATTTCCCCAATGAATTCTTGCCCCCATTGTTGAAAAGGTGCCTCAACTCTGATAGGATGTAAGGGTAAGGGAAGCAGTTTTCTTTTGCCATCAAAGATTTGACACTTATGTCAAGACATGACCAACTTCTGAGTGTCTGGGAAAAGTGTAGGCCAATAGTAACCTGATCTAATAATTTTGTTTGTTGTGGCCTTCCAGTAGAGGTGTCCTCCACATTCTCCGTCATGCAACTCATGCATGATTTTTCCTACATCATCTTCAAGTAAACATTTAAGCAAAGTTCCAACAGCATTTTTCCAGTATAATACCCCATCTAAGATTCAAAAACTCACAGATTTTTGTTTCAAAAATATAGCTTTAGTTTTAGACAAAGAAGGAGGGGCATTTAAATATAAAATCACATAAATAATGTCATCATACCAAGGATAATTTAGAAATGTTTCTTCAATAAAAGGAGCAGTAGATTCTTCTATTTCTTCCAACACATCTACCATGTTCATGTCTAGTGCTTAGAAGTTGGACTCAACCATAATTTTTGCTAATCCTTGCCCTTTAACTACTTTGGTGGGCCTGATCTCTAAGTCATACTCAAGAATAGTTGCAATCCATTTTCCCCTTTTACCATCAGGGTCTTGACTTAGAATGTCCTTGACAATAGTATGTGGAACAAAAGAAATTATGTGAGAGTGTAAAATCTAGACCCTAAAGTCATTTAAAGCTTTCACGAATGCTAAGGCTTGCTTCTCCATGATGTTATATTTGAGAGGAGCATCTCTTAAGGCCCTACTAAAGAAATATATTGGTTGTTCTTGCCCCAAGTCATTCTTTTGAAGTAAAATTGCAGCTATTGTATGCTCATATGCAAAAGAAAAGATGTAAAAGTATTTGTTAAAATTTGGACTAATCAGGACTGGTGTTTGAGTAAGAGCTTGTTTGACCAGTTCGAATGATTTTTTAGCTGGTAAATTCCATTTTACACCGACATCTTTCTTAAGCATGTTTGTAATGTTTTTTAATAGCTCAGCAAGATTAGGGATAAACCTCCTTAGAAAATTAATCTTTCCGATGAAAGATTGCAACTCTTTGAGACTTCTTGGATGGCTGATTTGCAATATGCCATCTATCCTTGTAGGGTCTATTTTGATTCCCTCTTCCGAAATTATATGGCCAAGAAGTTTACCTTCTTGGAGACCAAAGAGTGTCTTCTTGGGATTCAATGACAAGCCAAATTTCCTACACTTCTCAAAAACTTTTCTTAGGTGAATCAAATGTTCTTCATCAGTTTTTGAGAAAACGGTTATGTCATCAAGGTAAATGATTATGAAATATCCAATGTCTTTAGAAAAGGCTATGTCCATGGCCCTTTGGAAGGTGGCCCCTGCATTCATTAATCTGAAAGGCATTTTGACATACATAAAGGTGCCCCAAGGTGTGGTAAAAGCAGTTTTGATTTGATCACTTGGGAGCACTAACACCTGGTTGTAACCTGAGAAACCATCTAAGAGGGATATCCTTCTTGCCCCAACTACCCTTTGAAGTATATGGCCCATCTTGGGTAAGGGGTAGTTGTCCTTTAAAGAGGCTCTATTTAAATTTCTGAAGTCAATATAGAGCCTGATTTCCCATATTTTCTTTCTAATAGAAACTAAGTTTGATACCCATTATGAAAATATAATGGGTACTATGATCCCAACATCATGCTTTTTTTCAATCTCTACCTTAACTAAAGGTAGTAAGAGAGGATTTATTCTCAGTTTTTTTTAAAAGGCTTTTGATTTTCCTTCAGGGGAATCTTGTGCTGGATGATGCTGGTATCATATGATTTCAGGTCTTTGTATCCCCAAGCAAAAACATCTTTAAACTCTTTGAATAGCTCTATGTATTGTAATTTTATGTGAGCTGGGAGAGTGTTGGACAGTTTGATCATCTTGGGTTCTACTAGACTTCCTATGTTATGCTCTTCTACATTCGTTTCCACAGGCTCTATTCTTGGTTCTTTGGCTACATCGTTAAAATCAAAAAGGTGTTCTAAAGGTGTGAGACCTCTTGGAATTTTATCATTTTTGCATTGTAAAACTTCCAAGTCTTCTTGTTCTGTGTTTTCAATTATCTCTGCTTTAAAATGATTCTCATAATGATTTATATCAGTAGAATATGTCATTTCAACTTCTGGGATTTGTTCAATATACAAACAGTTTTCTTTTTGGCTGGATTTTGCTATTGGTATGCTGAAATCATTTTCTGATTTCAAGAAATCATCTATGTGCTTGTCAGAGTCAAACACTTTCCATTGATCTTAGTTATCAGGCACAGCAGGCCTGTGTTTTACCTTTACGCTAAGTTGTTCATTTATCTCAGGTATTTGACAATTGCTGGCATTGAAGGCGAGTTCATTTGCTAGATGATTCAGTGCTCTAGGGATGAAAATGAGTTCATATTTTTCAAAGGTTTTCAATAAATCAAGGGCAGCATTTCGATATTCCCTGAGCCTTGGATTTCTAGCAAACTATTCTCCTTTGATTTGTCTTATGATAAGTTCAGAATCTCCTAAGATTGATATCCTCTGGGCTTCTAATTGTTTAAGAAATTGTAAGCCTAGGAGAAGTGCTTCATACTCGGCAATATTGTTAGTGCACGAGAAATCTAATTTATATGAAAAACTTTGATTCATATTTTGAATCCAAACACTTGCCCTTGCACTTGTTTTAGTACAAGATCCGTCAAAGTTTATTGTCCAAAGTATATTTGACTCATTTTCATTTTCTTGTTGTTGTTGATTGTCAATGTTTTGAATTTGATTCGAGGAAAGATTTGATTGTTCTGGTGAACTAATTTGGTTGATGTTTTCCTTATCTTGTTGAGTAATTTCATCTTCGTTACATAAGATAAAGGAATCTAAACTTGATTGAATAGAATATATTGGAGATTTGTTTGGTTTTTCTATGTTGCTCACCATGTACTTCATGTGAGATTCCCTGTATAGTCTTTTGTTTTGGTTGAAAACAGGGATGGTGGCATAAGACATGTCCATTTGAAGGCTTCCCTAAAGTTTGGCTCCCCAAGATCTTGATAAGAGCATGCCATAATTAGGGGGAATGTTAGATACAACTATGTCCATGACTAAACTCTTAGCAGAGATTTGGGATAAGTTAGCACACAAATCTTTGATTAAACCCAAACATTTGACTCTGCTTGAGTCAAAGGAATACAAATATTTGTATGGTTTAGTAATTTCTAAGCCTAATCTTTCCATCACTACCTTGGGCATTAGATTGTGTGAAGCTCCAAAATCTAACATGGCATTATGTAAGATTTTCTCATGTATGTTCAAACTAACATAGAAGGGAGGGACGGCCCCTTCTTGGTATTTTCCTTCAACTTCTGGACCAAACAACAACTCAGGCTTGTCATCTATCAAGTTCAAAGTGTCATTATCGCTTCCTAAGCTTAAAGCTTTCAAAACTTGGTTTTTGTACACTTCTTGGGTTATTAGTTCAGCTAGGGGAATGGTAATTTTTATCTTAGCAATCTCTCCCTCAAGACTGAAAGGAACAATTGACTTGTTCATATTTACATCTGTCTTTTCAATTGAATTCTTTTCAGCAATTTTGACTTGTTGAACCTTGTTTGGACTGGTAATTGGGACAGTTTTATTAGGACCACTGGCTGAAGTGCTAGGGGTACTCTGTTCAACATTTGGCTGGACACTTTTGTCTTTGTTTATGTCTGGTTTCTTGGTCAAAATGTTGGTTTTTTCTGCTGTCTTTTTGGGCTGAGTTTCTGTGTTTTTCTTGACAGCAGTATTAGTGTTCTTATCTTTTGAATTATCTATGTTCCCCTTGCTCCTAATATCGTATTGCTTATGCACCTCCATGATTGCATTTTCAAAACCCAATCTATAGTCATCAGAATCTTCATAGGTGTTTGTATTTTGATCATAAGAGAAAAAACCTTGTTCTTACTCAGTGAGGAAAACATCATCTCCACTGTCTGATCCAATCAAGTTTACATGAGATTCTTCCAACCTTTCCAACTCCCTATCTTCCTCATATTGATCTACATAGTTTTTTTGGAAGGGAGGTCTAATTTGTTGGTCACTTTCCTTTTTCTTATCTTGATTGCTTTCTCTTCTATAATTCTGATTTCTATTTTTGTTTGGGTTATTTTGAGGTTCTATTGGTGGCACTCTCTCATTCAAATTGATCTTTTCAAGCATCCTCTCCATCACCTTCACTAGGTTGTCAATTTTTTTGTCAGAAGCTGAGGTTGAGGGTAGTAGGTAATCATTATAAGTTACCCTCTTCTCTAATCTCAACCTATTTCTTTTCTCAATTATGTTTGCTTATACACTCACAGCTCCTTTCTGCATGTCTTCTAAGGTTAAGTAATCTCTCCCCCTTAACTGATAAGTCATTTCAGCATCAAGGCCTTCGGGATACCTTACCAAGGCCATGCCTTGAGGAGGTTTCATGTGAGGTGGGAGAGCATTGTAAACGCTATTGAACCTAGTGGAGTAATCATGAACACTCTCCCCTTGATTTCTCTTGAGGCTGCTATACTCTGCTAGTATTTGGAGAGGGTTCTTTTTGAGTTCCCATTTGTTGATGAATGTTTGATTCAAGGCAAGGAGATCATTTATGCTGTTAGGAGGTAAGTTTTTAAACCATTTCTTTACCTATCCTCCTAAACTTTGGGCGAAGATTCTCGTCTTCACAGTTTCTTCTTCTATCTCCATGTAATCGAACGCATCTTCCATCCTATCTACATGATGTTGAGCTATTGTAGACTCTTTTCCATTGAAGTGAGGGATTTTCGATTGGTAATCATTTGGTAAGGGAAGTAGAGGTTGTGGTAACACTAATGGGGCATACCATGTTGCCATGGCTGGAAATAAGGGTGGATTTACAAGGGGTGGGTTGGAAAAAGGGAAAGTGGGCTGCAATGAAGTGGTTTTGATAGTGGATGTTGGATGGACAGCTGTGGATGTATTGGGGATAGATTGTTGAGCTGATCTTGGGTGAGAGACACCTAAATTGAGAAGGAAATTTAAATAAGGTGGTGTGGTTTATCTACTACCAGGATGTTCGCTTTGTTCTGGGGCTAAAAGTGAAGACTCAGAGTCTATCTGAATTATATCATCAAGCGACCTAGTTCTAAAAGGATTTTTTAAGTCAACTTGTGATTGGTGAAGAGCTGCAAGATTTTTAGGAACTGAATTAGCTCTCAAGGGTGATCTGAAAACAGTTGCATATTTAATCTTAGGAGACTCCCTAAGTATACTTTCAGGGTTGTCAACTATTTCCGGTGGGTTTGGGTCAGGGAAGGCTCTAGTATGAATCTTTCTAGGAGCCACTATGTTGTATTTTTCGAACCCAGCTAAAGGAAAAGTTTAACCAAATATGACAATCTTTAAGAGGCTAACTGATCTTTTTTTTTTAAAAGAAGAAAAATTTAATCCTAAAGCCTTCTAACTGAGTTTGTATGATATTACAAAGATTATGGGTCTTCCCAGTGGAGTCTTAAGGTTTGTTTAGGATTGTGGAGTCACCAGGTGGAAATTTTTAGCTCTTTTGGAGGTAAAAGGTCTTATGGTCCACCACCAAGTTTATTATGAAGCCAAACTGGGATGTTTTTTGGGTTTTTATGAGTTTCTTGATCTTATAGGTTATGAGAGTGTCCTAAATCTGACTTAACACTTAGCTAGGGTGTTAAAACATACAGATTTCACTCTTATGTCTTGGTAACTGATTCCTTCAAGGTTTGATAAGGTTCTAAGAGAATCCTAAGGGTTACTTAGTTTGTCACTGATTCAAAAATTCCTATCATGATTACCATTATGCTTGGTAGTGCTTGAAGAAGGTTACTTATGTTATACCGGACAGTGAGTGTTTTTTTTTGAAGATTTTACTTAAGGTCCCACCGTGATCGCCATTATGTTGGTGGCAATGAGGTGGCTAATAATCACTGGATATTATTGAAAATAAGGGATTTCTGGAGTTCTAAGGGGTACTTAGATTATTACTAGCTCAGAAGGGTCCCACCGTGGTCGCCATTATGTTGGCGGTGATGAGGTGGCTAATAATCACAGGATATTCTTGAAAATAAGGGATTTCTGGAGTTCTAAGGGGCACTTAAATTATTACTAACTCAGAAGGGTCCCACCATGATCGCCATTATGTTGGTGTCCCGTGTTTTGATAGTTTGGCAAATCAAAAGACAAGGCAACATCAGAACCAATATTTAGAGTTACAGGATCTAGTCCTCCTGTTCTCAGAGAGGGATCTCTCAAAGGCTTATCTTGTGTGCTTAGAGTATTGATTTTAGACTAGTTATTAAGTGTAGGTGTTTTATTTTTTGTTTGGTTGAATTGATATAGCAGAATATGAAAGGTCTAGGAAAGATAGGTAGAAAGAGGAAGTAGTAGCTTCATTGGGAAATGGAGTCAAAAAGAGGTCATGACAAACTTATCAATGGATATAGGATATCAGAGGGAAAATCTAACTTGGCCACAGGATCCTTTGGTTTTTGGAATGAGATGGACATCAATGATTTGGAAAGAGAAAATGAATTCTCAGCAAAGGGAACTTGAAAAAATAACTTAAACAATAAAGAGATATTTGATAGACAGGGCTAACCACAAATTCTAAAAACACTCTTTAAGAAAATAATGACCTCAAGACAACTTTCAAAATGAAATCTAAGATTCGGGGAACACCCTGTTTCCTCAAAGATTTTATTTCAAATGACTTAGAAAACATAAAAGATTCACTGATAATTGCATTCATAGAAGAGGGAACACCTAAATACATCTATGATCACAATTATAATGACCTTTAAGCCAACTGTTTAAGCAAGGACAAAGGGCAAGATCAGAACAGACCTCCTTGACTCACTGTAAACAAGAAACTTCAAAGGGAGACTTCAATAACAGTTTTTAAGTGGCAGCAAACAAGCAGGGAAAACCATAAATCATGCTGAAACCAAATATTTGAACTATTAAGGAAATAAACAAGCATGAAGAATAAAGAGAGAGATTAAAGACTCTAAAATACTTCAGCAGAAGAAAACATGAAACAGTGAAGGATGAACAGGTCTAAGGTGCTTCTAGGAGTCTTTTCTTAGCCTAAAACTTTCAACCAACTATAGTAAGAAATTATGGAATAGAATGAAAACAAGAGAAAACATTAAAAAGTTTAGAATACTTCACCAAAAACCAAGCTCATGGATCCAATGATAGAGCTTTCTCAGGAAAAAGCATGCAACAACATCATTAAGACTTCCAAGGCTTCAGTTTCTCTTCAACTTCGACAGACTATGTATTATTTTATAGAGTTCCAATATGACAACTAGTGATCAACCAACCCCTCTCTCATCTTCTCCAATAGTATTTATAGAAGAATGAGGAGATGATATCTAATAAAAGATCTCAAAAGATAATTAATACAGACTTAAATGGCTTCCCAGCCTTTGGGGGGCTCGATGAAGAAGCTTACATAGGTGTCCTCTGTATTAAATAATTTACATTAAGATTTAAGCTCGGTGGGAGCTCTTCCTGACTTTTGAGGCTCTGTGTGATGTCAAAGTAACTCTCCTGATGTTTTTTCATTAAGTTTGTTTGCAGATTTTACTCTCTGGCTGCGCTTGAGACAAATATCTGATCCTGATCAATAACTTCGGCCTTCCGATATGAATGCTTCGAGGCACATGTGTCTTTGAGGTAGCTGGGAGGAATCAATTTGCCTCAGTTGTGGCGGTGGAGACTTTCTGCCTGATGAACCTTTATGATTTTTCTTTTAGCTGTATTTTAATCGGGGATTAGGCTTTTGATAAACCATCTTAGATGTAATCCCCACAGATCTGTCTTCAATCTTCTGTCCTGGTACATTTTTGTCTTCGACACTGATACTCTTTGATTTGTGCCTAATTCACTGTGTTTGTTGGTGTGCAGGGATGTGCAGGGGTCGTGTGGCATCAATGCCTCATGAATCATTGACGAAACATGGATTTGAAACTTGCAAGTGATTCCCTTTGATGAATCGAAGGCAGGAGGATCGTCACCCTCTGCCTTTGAATTTTCTTCAGACATAGCGGAAAAAACCACTGGAACCCTGAAAAATACGAACAATGTTATAAAATCTTGCATGTATAGTTTTACTACTTCAGAAGGCACGTGGAGAGGGCGTGGCCGTTGGATGGCATCATCCAATGGTCAAGGTTGATTAGAAGGGGTCAAAGGAAACTTGGGAGGAATTAAATTGGAGCTGTCGATCGTGCTGAGATCGACGGTTGGGAGCGGAGGCGAAAATTCAAAGTGAAAATAAAGAAATGGTTTAAAAACTTTTTTTTGGACAAAAATGGTCAAAAATCATGTTCGGGGTTCGGGACAAACGTGGGCCGTCGGATGAGATCGGCCCACGCGATCAATGGCGGAGTACAGGAACCAATAAACCTTAGAAACATGCTCGGACATCAAAAAATTTAATAAAATCCAGATGAATAAAACCCCCGAGTACGGATTTGCCGACTTTGTGGGGAAACAATGAAGATCTACCCCAATTAAAACTTGCCGCATGGGTGCTGATGTGGCACTGGGGACCACCAACTGCCGCTGTGGCGAGGGGGCCGGGGTGACTGCTTTTGGGCTGTCGATCTGCAGATAAGATCGATGGCGGAGATGTTTTTAATATCGCGTTGTACCTTGGTTATTGCACGGGCTTCTTCAGAGTACGATCACTGTCCGATGAGTAGCCTCGGATCGAACGGTGGACGTAAATATCGCGCTGGGTCCATGTCCAAAATTTAATGCGTGATAAGGGCGGTATTTCAACAGTGCTCAAGGCCACGCGTCGGGCAGTGAATGGAATCACTGCCAAACGAAAGAAACCACCTCCCTCTCGAAAGCGGTGTGATGAATTCCGCTTGGTTTTGTAATAGTGAGTGGCTGGCAGGGACCACCGGGGCGAAAGATCGCGTGCCGTCGATCTGCAGATCAGATCGACGGTGGAGAGTGACTAGAAATTCGCACCGGCGGAAAACTTTAAGATATAATAAAAAACGACAATTTTTTTATGAACGAAGGTTTATACTTCATGGCAGAAATATTTATTCGAAGTGGATAGGTGCCCAACTGCGGGGCCGTAGGTTATATGGAAAACCATATGATCAGAGGTTTATGGAGGAAGGGTTAATCGGCATCGAAGGACTTGGTGAGGCAAAATACTTATGCACTGTTTTCCTCCGACATGATAAGCGCCCAAAGGGCTTAGCGCCCGGTTCTAGCACCAAGGCGTATGGAGGGGAAGGGTTAAAGACTTAGCCCAAGGGGCTTAAGTCCATAATATATAAAAAATGTGATTTTTATAGATTTTTCGGTAAGGTTAAAAAGTGAGTTCTTAACCTTGTAAGAATGATTTTCATGAATGGAAGAACAGGAATCATGAAAATAGAGGAGTTTTATGGAGAAAAAGGGGAGCAAAATGAAGGTTAGTTTTGAGTGGAAGAAGGGGAAAAATGATGATTTTGCAGCAGTATTTTCACTTATGTAAATAGCAGAAATTCTGAGTATGAAAAAGGGAACAACAGTGAAGATTTGGACAGAGGCATGAGGCCTTCAAGAGTCTTCAAGAGCCAACACTTTTTAGCAATAAAATTTGTTCCTTGAAGGCTCCAAAAATTTTTAACCACCTTTTTCTATAACAAATTTTATAGGTGGCTAATAGTTTGAATCATTAGGGGAATTTTGAGGTCTAAAATGGCCCTCCTAAGGAAAATGTACAATCAAAATTCACTTTATGAGAACCAATCACATTTTAAGGAATGACATCATCCCTAATGGTTGAGGTGGCATTTCTTGAGTTAAAGGTACTTAATTGTCACATTCTCAATGGTGGATAAAAACTCATGGTTAACCATGGTAGTGCTCTAAGTACTTTTAAATTCAAAGTAAAGTACTCATAATAAATGTCATTTCACACTTTTTGAATAAAAATATATTATTGTCATTTCATATTTCTTGAAAGAAACAATGCATATCCCTATACATTTATTATATTATATTATATTATATTATTTTTATATAGTATATTAATTACATGTTATTATACAATTTAAATAATAACATATAATATAATTAAGAATCTATAAATTTATATTTATATTTTATTTTAAGTTATTTAAGTACAAATGACAAATGCATTAGTTGTTCAATGATAATGACTTTTTCTTGAAAAGCTCATTCTTATTTATAGTCACATCAATACAATTTTTTTATTAATTTTATTTTGGTACAACTTTTGAATTGAATTTAACTATGGTTACATGGATTGTGGTGTAAAAAGTGAATTGAAAATCCATAAATATTATTTTATTGGTTTAGCTATTATTTTATTATTTCCTTAGGAGGCCCATTTTAGACCTCAAAATGCCCCTAATGTACTCCATTCTCATATCCTTTGATACCAACACTGTTGGTATAAGCACCATAATCAACATATTCATCTTCCAATTCTTCCCCTGTATCTTCTTTATCCCAATTATGAAGCCATGTTTCTCTCTATTATCCTTCTTCCACTTGATGCTCATTTTCAACTTGTTCAACAAGATCCTTTTCAGTATCAGAAATAATTTCATATTCATCATCATACCCATCAAACTCAAAGTCACCACCATAGGAAATTTTTGTGGCATATTCTGTAGATTGCTTATCCAATCCAAGCTTGGGGGCTTCCAGGATTTTCACTGGTGGTGTTAATATCTTCTGCACAAGCATCAATAGCCCCAATAGAAACAAAATTCACATCATCAACAATACCGTCCCCATTCACAGTTCTCACAACATGTTGATCCCTGGGTGGAGAAGATGGGGAACCTTTTTGCAGAAAATCAATATTTTCGTAATTTGTTTTAGGATCACTTGCGTTGCCCCTCCAACTAGTGCCCTCAATTGCTTTAAAATTATCTTCTGCAGGTTCCTTATCTTGCTTACAATCAGGGAAAAACTCAGTTTTATCAAACATATCTACATTTTCATCAATCAGAGTATTATCTAACTGATTGTCACTTTGCAAGGAAGGGTCTTTTGCCAAAAGGAAATCTGAAGGTTTATCTATCAAGTGTCTAACATCTCAGGCATCAACATGAAAAACATTGGTAGTTGATTCACAGGCTCCTCCTGTAGGTGCCATGGACAAATTTAGTTCCTTTTCATCTACCAATTCCTATGACAGTGAAACACTCATATTGATATACGCATGGATCATTTTACTTTGGTTGATAATGGCATCTAGCTAAAGACTAAGAGAAGTATCAAGTTCAGAATATGTCAGAAATATTTTGTTGGACCGCCTCAACTTTCCTCTTTTTCTCTTCAATGTCTTTTCCTTGGCCGTAGAGACAATGTTGACAATATTTTTTGTCTACGGCGTCATCTTTGAACAAATTAGACTTTATTCGAAGGAAGTCGATGAAACTGTCAAGAAAAACGAGGGCAGGTTGGTCCTTCAGAAGTCTCTCAAGGGTTTCATCATAAAGGCCTGTAGAGGCATATGCTAATGGTGTAGCGGATGAGGCCTTTGGGTTTTGAGAGGGTTGCTCCTGGACTTTCACTTCTTCTTCATAATTTGAGATTACTGCCATTTCTAGAAATTTGTACACAAACCAACATTGGAGAATGGTGAGATTGGATTGATTTCAGTGAATGAACAAACAAAAAAACTAGAGATGGGCGAGCGTGGCTTTATTTTCAGTGCAAAATCTCACTTTGCAAGCATGGCACCCATAATCATGTATTTTCTGAAATTTTATTTCACAAACTAATTATTGATAGCCCAGAATCTATTTCGTCAAGTTGTTGCATCAACAAGACTTCAAGGTGGAAATTCTTAACACCAGAACTTGACTAATACCGCTCCAGACACCTGTGCGGAGAGCACAACGACATCTTTGATCCATTTTATCAACATGCCACTCCTCCATCGTGCCACCCTCTGATATGAAGAAATTAAAGTAGAGGCCAATTCAATTTCACCCCTGAAGACCAAATCCACCACTTCTGCATTCATTCTGTGAAAACCGAAACCGGATTTCGGAGGGGGGCCTATCTAGTTTGTGCTATCAGATGGAGGGGGTGCGAATTAACCTCCGTTTGCTATGTCATTGTACCCTATTTGTGAAAACTTCCCCTTTTCAGACCCCTTCCCTCTTTAATTAAACCTCAAAAAACATAAGGGGTCCAAAATTGATGTGAACCATCGATCTTAACCAAATATCATCACTTATAAGTGGAATATGGGTAAAGTTTAACACAATATTAGAAAAATATAGAATTAATTTAATTCTATATGTTAAATAAAGTAATTTTCTTTTGAAATAAACTTTAAAAAGGCCATTTCAAATTTACCACACTAGCACAACATCCCATACATCACTTTTCACAATAGATTCATATTCTTCAACCATATCATCCTTCTAGTATTTTTCTTTATCTTCTTCTTCAAATGAGGATGGTTCAACTTGAATCATAGTACTCATAGCAGCTACATATCCCTGATATCGTCATGGTTCCTTCCTTTCTCTAAAGGATCTACGAATGGGAGCAGTTCTTTCATTATCCTGTAAAGTGTCGCGAAGCCAAAGTGGTCTCTTCCTTGTAGGAGGATCACTGGGAGGCTGATCTAAGGGATCCATAGGCTCCATGGGAATATCATTATCATCTGACTAAGGCATAGAAGGAATATCTAGAATATCCTTATCATCATCATATTCCTTAGGAGGAGGAGGCAGAGGAAGGTATCTTTCTTTACCAAGAGCTGAATTTTAATCTAAGGTTACATCCATGCTAATTTCAACCTTCCTTTGACCAAGAATATATATTTTCTATGACTTATAATTTTCACAATAACCCACAAGAATACCTTTTCTTCCTGTAGCTTCCATCTTGTTTATTTTTTCCTTCAACATGTGAAAGAATATGGGGCATCCAAATATATGAATATGGATGATATCGAGTTTGTTACCTGTGAATATTTCTTCAGGGGTCTTGCTTTTCAATGCTTGATGAGGCACTCGGTTTTGAACATATGCAGTAGCATGTATGGCTTCAACCCACAGAAACTTTGGTACCTTTTTATCATGAAGCATGGTATAAGCATCTTCCAATATAGACCAGTTCTTCCTTTCATCTAAGCCATTATGTTCAGGTGTATATGGCATAATAGTTTCCTTCTTGATCCATTTTTTTTTCAGAATGGTATTAATTCTTTTGACACGTATTCCCCTCCATTATATGATATGAATACTTTGATCCTTTTCCCTGATTGATTTTCAATCAAGGCTTTGAATTGTTGAAACATTTTAAATGCTTCATCCTTATGCTTGAGGAAGTATATCCATGTCTTTCTTTAGTAGTCATAAATGAAGGTGATGTAGTAGAGATGACCACCAATAGAATGCAAAGGGTTCAGACCATATATATCTGAATGTTTGATATGGAGGATGTCAGTTGTCTTGTTCTTACTGGAAGGGAATGGTCCCCTTTTTTTCTGTCCACTTTCCAAACTTGGACAGACTCCATCATGATGAGCTTGAACATCAAGAATACATGAGACTAGTTTCTTTAATTTTAGAAGAGCATCATAGTGTAGATGAGATGGGTTGCGATGCCACAATTCGCTCAGATGATTGGTGTTATGTACCAATGCTAGAAGTGGCCTTCTTGTGACTTTATAGATTCCTTCAAATAGTAGACCTAACGTGAATGCATATTTCATATGTGAATCAGCAGACCAAGTCAATATCTTTCCATTGATTAAGGAAACCCTCATACATAACATCATGCAGTAGTACTGATTCCCCAGAATTCAACTCAATTTTAATAGATCCAAAACATTTTACGAGGTGAGTGGAGTTATCTCCAAGAATGATTTTCAACTTAGTCTCCCTCTCTACCACATTATAGAGGACTTCAGTGTAACCAGAGAAGTGATGAATGGCCTCGCTGTCAACTAACCATCTATCCCACGAATCTAGTGGAGAAAAACTAGTAAGTGCATAAATGAGAATATTTTCAGATTTATCCACAACATTACTTTCATATATTGGGAGCCCTTGACTTCTTTTGAGACGGATGATCTTCACGGTGGCTTGAAGAATCTCTTCTTATCCTTTCATATATTCTACCGTGGTTTTTCCTTTGGTTGTCTCTTCTTATTTTATCATTATTGTTGCTTATCTTGTTGTATCGTGGCCTATTTATCTTCTCAGGACAATCATGTGCATAATGAACTTTCTTGTGGCAGTTGTCGCATTTAATATGGTATAGTGATCTATCATTTCTTCCTTTTGATTTTTGAGAAGGAGGTTTTCTATATGCGCCTCCTTTTTATCTCTTTATTTTTTTATGGGTGGCATATGCAGCAGGCGCCCCCTCTTCATGCTTTTGAATCCTACCTCTTGCTATAATTATTGATTCTTCTTGAGTAACATTTCTAACAATTTCATAAAATGACACGAGAAAGTTTTTGTTGCTCATTGCAGTAATGAAGGTTTCCCAAACAGGAGGGAAACCTCTAAGAGTCATGACAACCAGTTCTTTGTAAGGAATATTCTTTCCAACCCTCTGTAGTTGATCTCTAAGACAAGAGATCCTCATAATGTATAACTGAACAATTTCACCTTTTTTAATCTTCATTTCCTTGATTTGATCTTTCAATGTGATGATCTCATTCATATTTCTTATTTCATACATGTTGGTTATCTTGTCATACATATCTTTAGATTTTATTAAATTCCCAACATATGCAATTAAATTATCTTGTAAACCATCAGCTATAATTTGTTTTTCTTTGGACTCAACTTTCTTGTACCTATTCTTGAGAAAGGCAGAGGCATTTTTTGGAGGTTCAGGCATCCTTCCTTGAATGTATTCCAATACATCATTGTTTTCAGATATTATCTCCAGCCTGACTTTCCATGCAACAAATTTTTATGCATCGTCTAACTTTTCATGCTCTTGGAAGGTAGAGGAATAAATCTTGACTATGGCAAGTAGATCTAATTTTTGATAATGATGGCTTCACTACTTGTCTTATTTTTGGATTGACCTTCACATCAGCTCTGATAACATGTTAAAATTTTCAGATTTCTCTATGTTGTATCAATTACTTTTAGCCCAAATTACTTCTTCATAAACAATGCATAATTAATCATAAACTGTAATTGAAGATAAGACAATGCATGCAGTGATAAATAAGAAAGCAACACAACCATAAGAGACAGCAAATTGGTCCAAGACTAGGGAAACACCCCACAAGGGGGAAACCCTTTCAAATCTTCTTCTTCAATAGATCGTCATATTTTTTTTTCAAAATAGAGTACAAGGAGCCCAACACATATGCAACATAAAATAAATAGATCATATATATATATCTGTAGATATAAAACATCAAGAACATGATCCAATAGATCACTGAAGCCAAGTGATATCGACTACCAAATCCTAGATCTGAATCCAGGATGTTGTCAAAGACTAATCATAGACATCTGTGACTAAAGGACTAATGTATGGAAGCATTGGGAAAGAAACTGAAGATGAACTAACTCATATCTGCTCAGAAAAATACTTAGCCGCAACCTCAAGATGTTGTGCCCACAACTGTACCTTCCCTGTCTGCTACCTAGATACAATGTGCCCACAAATCTAATCTTGATCAGCCCTATCTAACCCTGGAACCCTAACTGTGACCTTGACATGCTCTGCCCGCGGCTATGGTAGCTTTGTTGCCACCTTTCCATGTCGTGTCTGTGACTCTAGTCGGATTTTAATAGCTTTGTGCCTGCGGTTATGGCCTAGAAGCCCTAGTTCATTGCGAGCCTCTCACTTGTGATTTTGTACCCTACACAAGGCTTCTTTCGTCAAACCTATGCAAACCAAAAACATAATATACGAACCAAGACAAAGAGTGTAAGAAGAAAAAATCATGAGTGAATGTGTGAAAATGAGCTTGAGGTCACTTATATTTATAGCTTTTGTGAGGGACCGCTTGGGTCTTTGACTAAATCCACATGTGTTGAGGCTAACCCATTCCACTTCATTAATAAATAAAATAATTCATAATTTAACTACCGCTTAACCGATTTGAGCGATCTATAGGTCTATTTTGGTCTTCTCGAAAAGAGGAATCTAATGCAATTATCATTTAAACCATTTGAGCTATCCAAAGTGTAATTTGAACCTAGTTGCAAAAATTACCATATAGGACCTTCTTATATCACTACAATACCTTCCTGTAGCAATATAGGTCCTTCCCATAACATCATAGAGAGGAGGCGAAATTCAAATTTTATGTTGATGGGATGGTGGAGAGAGATGGTCATATGAATGGAGATTATGGATATGAGGTGGATGGATGGAAGAATGGATGTTATCTTGTAAATTTTGGGCCTATAGCCATTAAATCTTCCACTATGTATAATCCTACAAAATAACAGAAAATTCAGTAGACATGGTATAAGCCTCTTCCTTGTGTTCTTTCCTTTTTTTTTTCTTGAGGCAAGTGGGCTACCTATGAGGGGGTTTCAACCTACATGCTTTCCCTAGGTGCCTCAGAGGAGGTTTTCACCTAGGGATATTTATTATTTTTCTACCCTTTTTTTAATACTATAATCCTGCAAAAAAAGAGAAAAGTTAGCAGACTTGGTAAAATCTTCTTCCTTGTGTTCTTTCCTTTTTTTTTCCTTGAAACAAGCAGGCTGCCTATGAGGGAGTTTTCAACCTTCATTCTTTCCCTAGGTGCCTCATAGAGTTTTTTAACCCTAGAGTTTTCCTCAGATGCCTCATAGAGGTTTTCAACCCTGGAGTTGGCACTAGATGCCTCATAGATTTTTTCATCCAAGCCTTTTTATTTTTTATTTATATTTTTTTCAAATTTCTAGGAGTGTTGTGGGATAGAAGTCATGAAAATCCAAATAAAATTTACTTCTTTTCTAATGGTATTGAGGAATTATTCCTTAGACATAGGTCTCTTGTCTAACCATTGACAAGAAAGGGGATCCCTTCCTCATAAATGGCTCTAATCTTGACAAATCCATTGTCATGAAATTTTTATACTAGGTATGGACCCAACGAGCTTGTTATTATTTTCCCTTTAAAATATTTTAACCTAGAATCATATAAAAAGGCTCAATCCCCTTCTTGAAAATTATTTTCCTTGATCTTCTTGTCATGCCAGACCTTCCTTTTCATTTGTATAACTTCAGTGTGTAGGAGAGCCTGCATTTTTAACTCATCCAAGGCATTAAGCTAGAGCAATCATTCTTGTTGTGCTCTTGTGACATCTAAGTTCAATTAGGCTTCCATTCTCCAAGTGTTATATTCAAATTCAATAGAAAGAAAAGCTTTCTTCCCATAAACCAAATCATATGGAGTGATCCCAATGGTTATCTTCTAAGTGGTGTTATAGGCCCAAGTGGCCTCCACTAATATGTCTACCCAATATCTCATGTTGCTGCTAACAAACTTGGTGAGGATGCTCTCCAATTTGCTATTTTTGATCTCTACTTTCCCATTTTCTTGAGGGTGATAGGAATTAGATGTTTCGTGTTTGATATTGTTCTTCCTCAGAATATTCTCATTAAAATGTGATGTGAAATGAGTTCCTTGATCGATGATTGTCTCCCTTGGATACCTAAATTTTTAGAAAAAAATTTCCCTTAAACACTCAGCCACTTTATGCTCGATTTCTTCTTTGAAAACCTTTTTCTTGACCTACTTTGTCAAATAGTCAGTGCACGCAATAATGTATTTCCTCTGTCTTGATGGTGGATCAATTGGCCCAATGAAGTCCATGCCCCACTTTTCAAATGGATTTAAGGCCACTTGAATTTGTAAAGGAATCGCATACTTGGGTTTTGGTTTCCTCATCCTTTAGCACTGATCACATCTGTTGGTATACCTTCTTACATCTTGATGGAGAGTGGGCCAAAAGTAGTCAGCTTGTAGAACTTTAAAAGTTGTCATCTTAGTAGAAAAATGACCCTGACAAGGCCCATCATGGCATGTTGATAGGATTTCTAATACTTCCTCTTCCCTTACACATATTTTCAAAATATAATCTGGTCCGATTTTGAAAAGGTTTACCAAAATCCAAGTGAAAGGGGCACTTTTCCTCACAATTTAGCTCTTCTCCTTGGATGACAGATTTGGACGAAACCTCCCAACAGCTAGATAGTTGGCTATGTCAGAAAACTAGGGAGAGAGCACTGATATTGAAAATAGGTGGTCATATAGAAGTTGATCATCGACCATCTCTTCATTACCTACAAGTAGAGTAAGTATAGACAAAAAATATGCAACTACATTTTATTTTCCTTGTTATTCAATGATAGTTAAATAAAAATATTATAATAATAAAAACCATCTGATTATCCTAACATTCACATCGGTATTATTCATCCAATATTTAATGGTTGCATGATCAATATGAATAAAAGTTTGATATCCAGTGATATAATGTCTGAATTTGTTCAAGGAGTGTACAACAACGAATATTTCTTTTTGAGTGACATTGTATTTAAATTAAGCCTTAGAAATATTTTTACTAATGAAATAAATGGCATTGGGAAAATTATCATCTACTTGTCCCAAGGATGCCCCACAATTTTTTCTAATGCATCAGTATGGATATTCAAAGGTAGAGCCCAATTGGGACCCAGTGCAGTGGTAAATTTTCCTTTTAATATTTCAAGGGCCTCTTGGCAGCTAATTGTCCAACATAAATATGAACCCTTGTCCCACAATCCAAACAATGGTGAAGCCACTTTACTAAAATCTTTGATAAAACTTCTATAATAATTAGTTAAGCCCAATAAAATCCCAACATCTCTATGCTTTTGAGTGGTAGCAACCCTTTTTATGATGGAAATCTTGTTTGGGTCCACTTGTATCCCTTCCTAAGATATGGAATGTCCAAGAAAAATCTATTCATTCCTTAAGAATTCACATATCTCAGGGATCATTGAGAGATTCCTTTCAATATGTTTCCTTAGGAATTTACACATATTAGAGAGGGTTTCCTGGAAGTCACAACTATAAGGAGTGAAATAATCCATGTAGATCTCCATAAAGTCATGAAGAAGTTCAACAAATACGCTCAAAATTTCCATTTGAAAAGTGGCAAGGGAATTGCATAGAACGAATGGGAGGAATATATAAGAAAATCTGCCCCAAGGACATGTAAATGTGGTATTGTCTTGGTCTTTAGGGCTGATTTATATTTGATTGTAACCGCTAAATCCATCCAATAAAGAGAATAACTTATTCCTTGCAAGACCATCTAGGACTTGGTCATTGAAGGGCGATGGGAAATGGTATTTATTTGTGGCCTTGTTTAGCTCTATGTAATAAACACACATCCTCCACTTCCCATTCTCATTTTGGACTAAGACTAGAAGGGATACCCACTCATTATCTGAGATGGGATATATGAACCCTGCATCCAAAAAAATTTGTAATTCTTCCTTCACTATGTCATTAAGAACTCAGTTCATTCTCCTCTAGGGTTGGAACATAGGTTTTCATCCCTCTTTGATGTAAATATGATGAGTACAAACCTAGGGATGCACCCCTTTCATTTTTTTATAGTCCCAAGCAAAATAATCTAAGTGTTCTCTCAGTATCTTGTACAATTGTTCTTCTTGTTTTTCCGAGAGATATTGGTTGATCTTTAAAGTTATGGATGGGCCAAAATATACAATTTTGACATGTTCAGGACTCGAGTCAACCGAGAATAACTCAATCCAAGGAATAATCCCATATTCTCTCACAAGCTCATCAAGTGGGATGGTAGTGGGTTGTTGGTTTCCGAAGGATATGGTCAATGAGGTCATCTTCATTAGGTTTCCCCCCTCCTATAACAACAACTGGGGTACAAATTGGGTAGGGTGTTGTATGATAGACTTCATCTTCTTCCTCATCCTCTAGCCACAAAGGTAGATCATGTTCAATAGAATGTTGAACAGGGGGATACAATATCAATTATTTTGATAAGGGTCCATTCTTAATGGTCATGTTCCCAACCCTACAACTAATGTAGGCATCAGTAGTGGTCAACCAAGGTCTTCCTAAGATAAGAGGGTAGCTATTAAACTTGGTTTTTGGCTGGAGAACCTAGAAATTTGTAGGATACTCCAAATATTCGATGGAGACCATGACATCCTCAAAAACTCCCTCAGGAGCTACTGTGGACCTGTTTGCAATTTGCAACACCATGGTGGTCTTCCTCAAACCCACTTGGAGGTTTAGCTTTAGCATGGTTTCCTTAGTCATCACATTGATGGTGGGTATGAGGGACAATGATGCCATCAATGTGCACATCCAATACTAGGCTTTTAGGGTCTAGGTATTTTGGAAGAATCACTCTCCCCAAAATCAGATCAGATAATTGTCCAACAACATTGATGGTGGGGGTGTCTCTCTTCTTTCTCCTAGGAATTTTGAAAATTTTCTCTTCTATAAGCTTATTATAGATGGGAACATACTTAATATCCTAGAGAAGGGATATCTCAACACACAAATTCTTCAATTCTCTTGGAAGTTCAATCTCTTCTAGGGTGTATTGGCTAGGGTGGATCAATATTTTAGGAAAAGGAGGTAGATTTACTTGAGGGGAACTCTCTTCCTTTTACTCTTCAAGCTCTTTAGGTGGAGAAGGTGGATGGTTATCTAAAAGCACTCTCCCAGATCGAAGGTTGTTCTCTTGGATATCCACAACACATGCAGGATAAGATGTCTCTCCACTATAGACCTGTTGTTCATGCTTGTTTATTCAGGTTCAAATTTGGTTGAGTAGGCATATGAGGTTACTTAGGTGGAGAAGGATGAGTGATTTTTGGTTGAGGTTGGGGTGGAGGTAGTAAAGCAGGAGGTTGGTTGAGTTGAGGCCTCTATCGTTGTGATGGGTTGTTCCATTGAGGGGGTTGGGGAGGATATGGATGAAATGGTTGATTGACATGTTGAGGACAATATGGATGATCATAAGGCCAATAAGGAGGTGTGGACCATGATGGATGAGTGGAAGAATACCATGGTTGCAAAGGTGAATTCTAGTTTGGATTGTAGTAAGAGTAAGGTACACCTTGCATGCTCGATTGGTATGGTTGAGGCCCTTGAGGCATCCTTTGATTTATAAAGAAGAGTTGCTCAGCCCCACCTTCTACCCCTTGGTATACAAATTTTAAACCAACCAAAGAAGGAAATTTTTTTGTGGCATGGTTTTCCTCACACACCGAGCATAATTTTATGAAATTTAATGGGAATTCATTCCTAGGATGTCTTCTAGTGCATTTAGGGCAGAAAATATCTAGGGATCTCTCTGCTTCCTCTTGTTTCCTCTTGATTTGCATGATATCCATTTTCAATTGAAATGTATGCAAAATTTCACTATTGAAATCCTCCAACATGTTCCCTATCTCGTTGTTGATGGATATTGTGTAGGAAGAGGTATTGGCCAAGCCTTGACTATCCCTACTCCTCTTCATGGATTCCCTAGAGTGGTTTTTTAACACAGTTTTAATGTCATCATAGGATAACTAATAGATATATCCTCCATATAGAATATTGAGGGTCACCAACACTTCCTCCATGATCCCTTAGAGAAGAACTAACTTGAGTGATTTAGGATCAAGGGTGAAGTTGACCCTCCTATAGTTAAGTTGAAACCTTTCCTCATAGTCTTCTAAAGACTCATAATGTCACATGGTCATCCTAAATATTTATTCCTTGATTTATTTGGACCTATAATAATCCTTGTACTTTCTATTGAAGGACTATTACATTTGGGCCTAGGTAGTGATGCTTCCCCCAGGCAAACTCGTGAAGCAATGCAAGGTTGTATCCTTAAGGGGAAAGGGAAACAACTTAAGATTTTTTTCATCTGAGGCATAGTCATACGTCCTACAAACAACATTAAATTAGAACATGAAAGTGTTAGGGTCCTCAAGGTTAGGCCATGGAAGTGTGGAAGGGAAGCAGGGATAATTTTCTTCATCCTAGCCTCTCCATTGGTTTCTCTGATGGGAAACACTTCACGGTTCCTGTTCTAATCCATAGCTTGGATCAGTGAAGTAGGTTCTTCTTCTTCCCCAATAGGTTCTTAAAAAATTTTAGGTTGCTCGCCTAGAGGGTTTTCTAGCTCCCTGTAATAAGAGAGGTAAGTTCATAGTCACCGAAGAAGAATGAAGTTTGACTACTTGAGGGTGTGGGGGGTTTTTGGTAGAAATTTTCCTTGATTATCACTCCTACGAGGATATATATATATTTTTTGGTTTATTTTCACTTTTTGAAACCTGAATGCAAAACAGAAAGGAGAAAAGAATCCTTAAGTAGAAACAATAATCTACTTAGACACCTCCCTGTCAAAGAAGCCAAAAAGTGGTGATCCCTGGTATTGCACCAAGAGTGTTGCAAATCCCAAGGGCTCCTCAACTCACATATCAACCCGAGGTTCATACAAACTTAGAGGTGACAGTGCTATATGCATAGTAGATGGGATTCTATTCATGCCACCCTTAACTATGAAATTAGATCAAAATTTCTCCAAGGCCATTCCTCCTACTAAATTAGAATGAAAGCTTGTTGATGAAAGTACAATTAAAATCTACTTCTAACTATGAAGGGGAAAATTCCATTGACTTTAACTTTTAAATACTAATCAATCAATTTGGGAAAATACAAAGGCTAAACTACTTGCAGAAAGAAAGTTATTTTATCTTGTAACATTCATCAAACTAACATATATAGTTGCATAAAATGAGGTTAATTTATCTTTCATAATCCGTCAAACTGCCAATCATAATTGAATGTACCATCTACCTAGTTCACACTTGCTTGTAAATCAATAATCTATTTGCATCAAGTTTGTGATAAAGAAACTGACTCTACTATGTTTTTGAAATGAAGGAAATGAATGTTTGGAGTGGCCTAGGAGCTTCCCCTGATCATAAAATCATAGTTGTGGGTCAACATTAATCTAGAATAAGTAAAATTTGCAATGGAGATCAAAACTAGTGAAGGAAATTGGTCCTGCAGTTTTTGTACATGTGGCTGCTGCAGAAGCCTTGTACTGCTATAAGAGGGCCTGTAAAGCTACAAGATGGCTTCCAAGAGGGTTTTGAAGGTGAAAACGATGCCTTGAGGGTATGCAGAGGTGGATGGAGGTTGAGGGAAATGAGTGAAGGTTGGATTAAGTCCTTATCCAAGCTCAAAGCCTCTCAAAGGCCTGTCTTGCACTGGGATGAGTGCTCTCATTGTACTTAGGAAAAATGACTTATGAAATAGATTTTTAGGACAAAATTCAGAGGTGACAAGGGAAGGTGAGGGAGTTAAAGATGGAAGTGATAAATGTGCCCTTTCCTGCAGATCCTCACAACCATGAAATCATCACATGCGTGCATCCATTTATCATTGCCAAAATGAGATAACTTATGGTGGAAAATATGAGTTGAATTTAAATGGTATCTAATTTATTCCAAAACTTTGATCTAATCACTTAACTAACTTCTAGGCTATATAAGAAAATGTAAAACAAGAAAACTAACACAAATATCTTTCCAAGAAACATAAACATAATATTTTTGGATTGTGGTTGTGAATCCTTCCACTGATGCTCCCACAAGAAAGGTGAGGTAGAGGCTGCAACCGTGAGTTTTGATGGATTATTCTATATTGAAATGCAAGAAACTAAGAAATACTTGAAGCTAAGAGACATACAAATACAAAAGAGGGACCTAGGCCATTGGGTTGGGCCCAAACCCAAGAGCCTCAAACCTTTGGAACCGACTCAATGGTAACTAAATAAGAAACTTCTCATTATCATCAAATAAAATTTCTAATACATCAGAAGAAATTCAAAATAATAGTGCCAAGTTCTTGAGATCAATATATAACTAGATGAAATCAAAAATTGAATCCTAATGAGTTCTTCATATTTTTTATTTATACAAGAGGGTAGCTATTAGTAGCTCCCTAGGAAATAGGAATGTTTGTCTCCTTCAACTCGAGAATGGTGGATATTGTTCTTCATTACTCTCACTTGCACTAATAGTGTCTTGGTTGCCAATGGCTTCACACTGATGAGAGAGTGTGTTGTGATATTAGGATGAATGAGGGAGTTAAGGAGGTGGAAAACCTCCTAGATTCTCTCCTTGTTGTCTACTTCGAGCCCTTGCATGGAAAATATCTAAAAAATGCTACATTCCCTGCAATTAAACCACATTAGGCCACATTCTATGAAAAAAGCCTTCTATCCTTCTCACAACACATAATATAACTAAAAATGTAAATAAATGTGAGAAATAGATATTTCTAAGGGTAGAGGATGGTATCATGACCCTTATAATGTACCTATTGATGAGCCTTATCACACGTTACATGGATGACTCTTGGACTTCCACTTTACATTACATTTCTCCCATATAGAATTTACATAATCCACAAAATGGTGTGGCACATGATGACTCATGACAGGACATAACATGACAATGATGACATGGACTACGTGATGATGCGGAAGTTCCAAGTTGTCCTTCTTGTTTATTTTTTATTTATATCTCCTTGAAAGATAGAACATGATCTCTTCTTTCACCTCCATATGGATTTATGAATCAGTATGGAGTCTTCATGCAGTCCCGACCTTTGATATTTTTTTGTAATTTGGTCTTCCTTCATCTTCTCATTTGATGATCATCTTATATTTTCAGATCCATAAGTGTCTTCTAGCATGGTATCCTTCCCCTTTTCCTCCATCATCATCTTCTCATGATAAGATAGAGTACCTATAACTAAACACCATTCATGACAAGACTATATCATTCTAAAAATCCCCTAGTCTAACATGCTTTATGATAGGCACTGAATAAGTTGTAACTAGGTGATAGGCTGGAAGGAAAGCTCGGGAATTGCGTATTTGAGCAGTTCAGGAGTTCAAGGACCAATACTAAGCCTTGATACTAGGCATTGTGAAGTTCAAGTAGGATAAGGCTAGTAATATGCATAATTAAGGGGCTCAAGTTGTCACGATAAGGGATTGAGGTGTCCCAATGTGCAGTTTCAGAGGGACAATAGCCAAGGAATTACGTATTTGTGTCATTCAAGAGCTCAAGGTTGAGGATTGATACTTGAGACTACACAATGCACAATTCTGGAATGCCTAGGGTAAGTGACTGCGCAGTTGAGGGGCTTAGGATTTCAAGTTTGAGGCTTGATCTGTGGAGTTTCCTAGTGCATAGATATGGAAGGAGAAGAGGCCAAGTGATTATGCAGTTGTGCAATTCAGAATCTCAAGTCTAAGGCTTGAGGACTGAGACTGCACAATGCACAGTTCAACCTAGGCTGGAAACAAAGATTGCATAGTTTTGGAGCTCAGGGGCCATACTTCATCACTCATATTATGTAGTGCGTAGTTATGGGAGTCAGAGACTACGCATTGAGAAGCTCCAAGAGGCAAGTTTTTTGGTTGAGGACTGAGGCCACACATTGCACAGTTCAGGCGGGTTAGATGAGGCTGAGTGACCTAGCTGGGAAGTTTTCCTAGTTTTGACTAAGTGTGGGATCAGTGAAATGAATTTGAACAAGAACAAGACTTGAGCATGATCACACACTTATATCACTTGAAGACACAACCCAAGACACTCAGAACACATGGAAAATGTACTTTCCTCAATGCAACAACATTGTGACAACTCACCCCAACTACGACACTAAGGATACACTTTGTGAGGATAGTGATGACACTTATGCGACAGTGCTTCAAAATTTGGGAATGAGTGAGATACATGTTTACATGATAATAAAAACTCATTAGCACGAAGATTACCCCTTGAAACAAATACAACATTTTATACATGAAAATAAAATTGCGAACGACACTCGCGATATGCGAAAGACAGTGGAAGCGATACATGCCAGAGTGAAGACAACATGAAAACAAATCTTGCAAAAGTGAAGGTGCGCAAAAGAGACAGTTTGAAAAACTTAGCGAAATAAAAGTACAGACACAACTAGAAGTGAGATACTGTTAATGTTAGTGCACACTGACTGTCAAAATGGATTGAACATTGCAAAAGAATTGTCTTGATGGACTGTGCTAGACATGTTCAAGCTTGCATGAAAGAATACACTCATGAATTAATAGTGAACCAAGAATTTGTGAGCAGGTGAATTTGACAGTTACAATCCATGAAAGGAGCTCAAAAATGGAATAAAGCATTAACCTACCAAGAAGTGACTATAGAACAACCGATCACAAGATCCATAGTAGGCTCCAAAATTCAAGTATAGGAAAAATTTTGGAGGGTGTTTGTCACAACGAAAACACCTCACTAATGTGAATTTTTTCATATAATAATGAGAATTCATACTCCTTCTAATTATACACAAATAAATGAAATTACTAACATTCATGTTAAAATTTACTTTTTCATATCATCAACAAATTAGAAAACAACACAAATTTCCTATGTATAATGGACTATGAAAGTGTCTTTTCATATTATTCATGCCTTATTCTCATAAGAATACAATAATATTTCCTTTCTCATTAGACCAAGGAATGGCGGCAAAAGTGTGTGTTGCAACTAAGTATAAGATAATTCCTAAATTCACTTATGTACTCCCCCATCCACCCTCTTTTCCCACCATTTCAATAGAGATTTTGAAGAAAGGAGAAAGAGATTCAAGCCAGGATGGTATTTTATTATTATGAATAATGACAAGTTATCCAGAGAATCACCATCATTGTGTCCTACAATCCCTACTAACATCTTTGTGTATGCACTATTCATCAAAGTTTAGAACACCTTAAAACCCTTGGAAGTTAGAATTTAACAGAGAGAAAACTAAAGTGGACTAGCATATCAACCACAATGAAGCAGGAGCAATACTAAAAAAACTTGAAAATAAAAGTTTATGCAAATGAGAAAAATCGCAAAACACAATTAAATAATAAATAAAACATGATTCATACATATTACACATCCCAATCAAATGAACTATATATAATATTGTAGAAAATTAAACTCCATTTACGATTTCATTTTTTTTCTCAACTAATCATATCCAATTGTCATAGATCAAAATAATATAAGTCATTATAATAAACCCTATATTTATGGAACAACCTCTCTGATTATCTAATCATGTAAATATAAACTTAATAATATCCTGTAAATACATATTATAAATTATGACGGGTATCTTAGCAAGAAAAACATAGATTTGAAAGTTTTAAAATTTTAATAAGCGTTATAAATGGTGTGCACATTTCCTATCCACCTATCAAATATGGGTTGAGATTAAAAAGCCTACTACAACCTGTCAAATTCCATGCTTGACATCAACTATTTCATTTTCATCGACTACTTCTAGCATAGATACCTACGCCCTACATTTTGGGCCCACGTATACTTCATTTCCAAATTAAACAGTATGACCTAAAAAATCAAACACAGATTCATCCGAGGCACACCTACTTGTTACAGGTCATTTTGTCACATTCATTCAAATGATCTAGAAACTAGATCAATCAATATCCTTGACACCTTGTCATCATACTTTTGAAAAGCCTTAAGCATTACTTCTCCAAATTATGGCTTTATCAGCTCAAAAACTCATTTATGGACCCATCGCACCCTATTTTCTATGCAACCTCCAATGGTTGCATGTTGCATAATTGGGCACCTGTACTAGACAATGTAGGTAGCCTTCGTTGCAGGTGTGATGGTTCTATAATTTCGAGAAAAATAAAAAATAATTTTGAATATTCTCTTTTCAGAAGCTTCTAAGGTGGTTTTAATCATTTAATATTTATTGAAATCCCAAAATCTTATCTTAGAGGTATTATCTCTGATCCCTAGTGCTTATCTTCCCTCATATCTGGATCTAAGTCCTAGATTGGTAAACCAAAACTACCTTATTTACCCTATAAATTCATTGCCTCCCATAGAGTCTGGGTTGGCTTTTGGAGACTCTTGGCTATGCTCTAATGCTACTTCTTTTTACCTAAGGCTCCATTACCATCCTTGAGTTGTGATTGAAGGCTTGTTTTGTGGCTAAGGACAGACACGTTTGGTGGGAGACATCTACATGGTCAATATCTATAAACATGCTCTAATATGCTCCTACGTTTCATTAATAAAAAAAGCTTTGTTTTCCTATACTTATGTATATTTGATTCATATGAATTTCAATGCCTTCTTGACTCATTTATTAGAGATATTAGTCTATACTATTTGTATCTTGTAGTTCTCATGCTTGTTATAGTTATTTGCAGGTTCCATTCATAGTAATTGGATCTAGAGCTAAATTTCACAAGTAGGGAGAAGAGGAGAACTTACGTTGGACTCCAGGTAGGTCTATCCTCCATGTTCTAATCTCTCTAAGGAAAACATTAGCCTTTTGTCTCTATTTCTTCTAGATCAAGCCACTAGATATAGGGAGTTCACTTATGTCTGTAGGAGATAATTTTCCCTCAAACCACCTTGGACACTATACTCGGGATCGAACCTAAAATATTTGGTCAAATATTAAGCATAGTATTTTTTCCAAGTACAACCCATAAAATTTAATTAGTTAATAGGCCCCTTTTGCTAATACACACTTGACTATATACAAACCTAACCATAATGTTTTGAACTTCCCAACTCATAATTTGTCAGCTTCCTGGTCGTATAAAAGGATTAGGCCACCTTCCGAAAAGGCACAGGGTACAAGTTTTTAGTGAGCCTCATTGGCCATTGCGACATCATGTTGGGTCTCATCTAGGTGAGTTATTCTTCTTTTGCAAAAGTTGCAGGAAGAAGCTCAATGACTAGTTTTAAGGGTGCAATCTCACATTCGATTGAGAGAACTGCTTCTAGACCATACACCAACTGAAAGGTTGTGAATCTAGTCGTTGTTCAAACAGATGTTTGGTATGCTCATAAAGCGGAAAAAATAATGGTTGGCGAAGTCGTCTTATGAATCCCTACCATACATTGGAGCATGGTTTTCAAAACCTTATTAATGGCTTCTACTTTCCCATTAACTTGTGGGTAATAGGTAGTTGAGCTATCATGTTGAAGGCCCAACTTGGAAGTAAGTTCAGACATCATGTAATTTCGAAAATGTTTGCCATGGTATGTAATGATGGCTTGAGGCACACCAAATCTGGCAATGTTGTCAAACGTATGCATCTCTTCGGTCCATTTGGTAAAATAGTCTACAACAATGATAATGTAGCCATTCCCCTAAATGGACGAGGGTTATAGGTCATGAAGCCAATGTCCCATTTGGAAAAAGGCCCAACGGTAATAATTGGATGCATAAGAGTAGGTGGAGTATGGGCTTTCCTATTATAAATATGACATGCATGACATTTCAGGACTGCCAAAATACAATCTCGAAACATGGTCGGCTATAAATAGGTAGCAGGTAAATTCTTCTAGGCAGTCACATAGGCATACATGTGTCTGTCAGATGATCCAGCATGATAGTGATTCAAGGCTTTCTCGGCCTCCTCATAAGTAAGACAATGTTGAAAAATCAAATCAACACCACAACGCTAAAGGGTGTCACCAATGATGATGTATTGGCGTGCCTGGTATCATATTCAACTTTGAACAGAACAAGTGGTATCAAGATAGAAAGTTTGGGCTTGGAGATAGATGATGATATCTCCATACCAAGGATTGAAAGAATTGATCAGAAACAAAATTTCATCTGGAAAAGAATCACTAGTGGTTGATTTTGAATTAGAGGAGGGAAGGTCGCAGATTAGTTCAACGAATACTATTGATTTCTTTGACTTGGATTTGATTAATTCCACATGAAACTCTTCGAGGGTAACTATCCACTTCGAGTACTTGCCCCCCAATAATTAACGTGATAGAATGTAAGTCATCGGGTTGTAATCATAAATGACAGTAGTCTTCCGAAGCAGGAGAGAATTTTCTTTCAAACACTATAGGCTAGGTGAATAAAACCTAAAATATTTAACAATCTTGTACTTCTATGCCAAATTAAATAGTAACCTTTTGCACCCTTTGGAAAACATTAACCATAAAACGACTACGACAACTTGAAAAGTTTAAAATGTGAAAAGAATTTCAAAATCCACCAAAATATTTCTAAAACACAATAGACAAAAACAAAAAAAATGGATTCAAGCAAGGACAAAATACTAACCATTTGAGAGAAAAAGACAGCGATTCCCGAAAATTAAGGCACCATTTTAGAGAAAAAGACAACGATTCCCAAAAATTAAGGCACTAAGAATGTGTATTCCACTTTACCTTGTTTCTCCAATATGTGCGGGAAGGAAAAATAAAAATATAGGTAGCTAGAGAAGTCTCCCAATTCTTGCAGATCATGTAAGGCTAGGCCCTAGCAACTCCAAGAGATATTAAAATTAAAGAGGGGGCTTGCCTGAAGAAATATGTTGAAGAGATCCATGCAAAAACATGTTTTAATAGAATTTTTCAAATAATAAATAGGGTGCATTATTTTTTCAATTTATATGAAAATACTTTTAATTGTTAATTGTTTGGGTACATTGAATGAGAAAAAGTATTGCCTCTTTGTTATTAGTCATTATATTTTATATAGTGTTTGAAAAAATAAAAATAAAACCAATATATTGAGTTAACATTTAAAAAAGGTTGATATACATACTTATTTACATTACACCTACAGATATCTTCTAGATTGAGCTATAGAGCATCTCTTGGCACAAAAAGGGTGGATAACGACTAAACATAAAACTTCCAAATCCCTACCATTAACAGTTGCATAGAGCATTTGGTTAGAGTGAAATCAAACAATTTGTGAAGATTAGGGGCACTCCTTTCTTTGTATAGCCCTACAAAGCTTGAGCATTCAGGGATCAATTCCCTCCCCAGTTAAAAAAATCCTTATTTGCTTCCAAGCACTAATACAAGGCTCAAAATTGAAAATTGTTCGCTAAATTATTTGCTTTTAACACTTTTTTAAAAACTGCAAAAGCACAACACCTCACCACTTTGCATGTTTATTGCAAATCAAAAGTTGTTATAGATTGGAATATTGTCTTTTTAGGCTAAGGAACTACACTCTATTGTCTTTATATCAAAATATTCTCTCAATCCTTATACAATTCTAACATATAACTTTTGAACACATTTATAAAGATATAAATCAAAAGATTGATAAATTTTCAAAGAGTGAATTGGAAATGGACAAAGCCCCCACAAAACTTATTAAACAAAAGAAGATCAGTCCATTAAATTTCTTCTCAACCTTTAACAATAATTAAAATTTAGAACTAATATAAATATGCACATATTTTTGCCTAAGCACACAAGTCACATATTTAGGACATACTTTCTTTTTTGAGACAACTAAAAAAAATCTACTTTGGCAGCTCATCTATATCCATTTTCAGAACTGCTCTATGTGGTTTTCTTTATTACATATTAATTATATAGTTACTGAAAAAACATAAAAATAAAAATAAAAAATATTAATTATATAGTTATTGAAAAAAACATAAAAATAAAAATAAAAAATTGTCTCTTTCGAAATGCAATTATTTTGTAAAAAAAAGGTCATGATGTTTTATTTCTAAACCTATTTTTTGGAGCTGTAACAGTGATGTAATATATTATTTCATAATTAATATAATATTATAAGCTTTTTGCTCTTAAAAACCACAAATACACACAAGTAACAAATTAAAAGTAATAATAATAATATATAATAATTTAACGTTAAAAAAATATTATTATTTTTATTTGTATCTCGTTACATTACCGACCTTTTGAGATTCAATAAATCCAAAGTATCGTCCTGTCCATGAAAAAAGGCATTTCAATGAATCGCTCAAACCTAAAATTTATAATGGTAAAGTATGGCCGGGGAGCCCTCACATTAATATGTCTATGTCTCTGACCACAGCAGACGGTAGCGGTGCTAAATTGCCGTCTCTAGAGACAACGACCCATTTAGATATTGATGCTAATCTTCTCTATCTCATCTAAACAGATTACTATGTGACACACACATGCAACCTGCACATATGTTGTTCTTCATTTTCTACCCCTAATGATAATTAAAAATTTCACACTTCATTCATCAGATTTGAAACGTTGAGCAGCATCAATTACAAAACGGTACTTCACATCTCCTTTCACCAATCTTTCCATTGCTGTGTTTACATACTCCATTGGAATCTTCTCTATCATGCAACAGATGTTATGCTCTCCACAGAAGTCTAACATTTCCTGAGATTCCTTCACCCCTCCAATCAAACTGCCCCCTACAAATCGACGGCCTGCACACACCCAAATTAAAATTAAAATTAAATACAAACTTCCATGTGGTTAACTCCCAAATTCTTGTCCTAATAAACAATGAAGAAATCCAAATATTAGAAATAGCATACTTGCCTAAGCTGTGCATGCCTTCGATACTCTCAGTGCACTTAAAATATAATTTTGTTTTTATCTTTCATATGCAGGACAAAAGGGCACAGGGGACTTACCCATTACAACAGCCGGAGCAGCAAATTGAACAGGCTTTTCCGGCAAACCAACTATGACCAACTTCCCATTAACCTTTAGCAAATTAAGGAGGGGCTCCACGGGATGATTAGCAGAGACTGTGTCAATAATATAGTCTACAGACTTGGCTGCACCCTGCATTTGTTTCTCATCTTTGCTGATGACGAAGTGATCTGCCCCTAAAACTTCTCTGGCTTCCTTTTCCTTGCTAGGCGACGTACTTATGACCGTCACTTGCAACCCAAAAGCTTTGCCAAATTTGACAGCCATGTGTCCCAAACCACCCAGACCCACCACGCCGAGGCTCTTTCCAGGCTCTGTCATTTGGAAATATTTCATGGGGCTGTACACCGTTATTCCGGCGCATAGCAATGGTGCAGCGGCATCCAAGGGCAGATTCTCCGGTACCTTCACAACAAAGCTGCTTACAAGCCACAAACCGCCCAAAATTATTAAGACCCTTTTTAACCAATATAAAGAAAAAATAATAATGGCATTTGTCTCAGGTTTTATATGGAAGAGATAAAATGGTTGCATGAGTTGGGATTGTGATTAATTACCTCTGGTTACAAACCATCAAGGATGAGTAACCTCCAAAGGTGACAGAACCATCAAGATCGTTGCTGCCATATGTCCAAATGATCTTCTCACAGTACTGTTCTTGCCCTTCGCTACAAGAATCGCAATGATGGCAACTTCCAACCATACAGCCCACGCCCACACGATCTCCAGCAGAAAATTTCTTCACTTCTGAACCAACTTCAACTACTGTACCTACCATTTCATGGCTGCAAAAAATGAATTGTGAGTAAATTAAAATTGAACAGGAATTTCGAGGCATATATTCTTGCTGACTTGCTATTTAATTTGAAGCAGTGTTAGAAGAATATAAAGACATTACCCAGGAACCATTGGTTATTGGGAACCTTTCCATTCGTTACGAATTTGGTGTAGATCAGAGTGACAGATTCCGCAGTATACGATCTTGAAAGTAACATCATGTGGCCCAGTTTTCCTGTTAAGGCAATTTAGATGTAAGTTTTCTGCAAATGGGTATCAATAGAAGCAGTTATGAGAGTGAACGGAAGAAGAACCTGCGAGTGAAATTGAAGGGCGAGAGAATGCCAGAATCGTCCCTGGCAGCCCATCCTTCGACATTAAACTTCCTACCTACTTCCTTCACCATCTTCTCTTCTTCACAACACTCAGAAATAAATTTGATTCACTTAGAAGAGGCAGCTGAGCAGATGAATGTAGAAAGCGCAGATTTGAGGAGAAGGCGGGTGTTGGGATGGGTATTTAAAAGGGCAAATATGGTCGGACATTTAGTGTAGAAGCAGAGAAAATTCAGGCCACAACTTGTAAAGATTGGTGGAAGGGGAGAAACTTGAGGCCACACGTAGAGGTGGTCCCTTTTTTTTTTGGGAAACGACGAATTTGCCTCCCGAATCTTTTGCGTTTGTGGACAGAGACTGCTGGACAACCGCCCATCTTCCACATTTGACGGTCTGCGATTAATTAGGATGGAGTTTATTAATCATGTTATGGAATGGAGAATCCCGAGTATATGACATATATTCTCATTTGGCCAACTTGGTAGCAAATAAATGTCATTTTCAAGCTAAGAATGTGGTTAGATCCGCTGAAAATCGCAAGAGTAGTTTGAGTTTTATATGATTTTAGTTTATTAAAGGAGTTTTGTATTTTTAAGTTTATCTGAAAATTTTGATCAAAATTTCAAATTTATTCCTATATTTGCAAAAGATCTGAATTTCAGATTGCAAAATAAAATAAAATATTATATCGTCAAATTCATATGATCTAAGATGCTAAGATGCCAAGTGAGAACACTAATATGAAGAGTAACAGTAACAAGGGAACTTGTATAGAAATTCTTACAACAAAAATGCATTAATGAAGGTCGTTACAGAGAGGAGAAAGTTCGCTTTCTGTGACTTTTTGTTTTTGGACCCTGTGCGACGTCGTTTGGGCTTTTTACAAAAATGCATTAATGAAGGTGATTACAGAGAGGAGAAAGTTCGCTTTCTGTGACTTTTTGTTTTTGGACCCTGTGCGACGTCGTTTGCCTTTTTACAGTGGTCGCCTTCATGCTAATTCTCTAGAACTTCACACGAGAATATTGCATACGTATGCAATGACGAACAAGGTTACATAGTGGTAATTATGTGCAGGCTCCTTTGTTTAAAAAGTGGATTTTCTTCCAAACCAACGAGTTATGTTGGGGTCATGAACTAAACATACTTCATTGAAAATGGAATTTTTTATTATTATTAATTATGAGAATTATTATTATTTATTATAACTAGTATAATTATAATTATTTGGTGTGGAGTATATTTTAAAATTGTTTTTTGTTTGGCTAAGAGTTCATTTTTTTTTGGATGTAAGGACACAGTTAACAACCAAAGACTCAGAGGTGTCTGGCACAAGTGAAAGCCTACCACTATGGACTACTAGCGAGATATTCCAGGTGCCGTGGTTTTCCTTGAATAACGATGAGAATCAGCCTGCATTCACGGATATCAACCATAGATGGTTGTCTTCACTACTGGTTTGACAACTAAGTTATAATAGGTTTTCCAACCATGTTTAAAAAAAAAAAAAAAACTAGCACAACCACATTACTAAATGTGGTTGATATACACCATAAGTGTCAACATAATATATGTTATATTATGAACTTAATATGCTAAATTAAAATATTAATATATGAAATCTAAGATTAATATAAAAAATTCTAAGATTATAAAGTCAAGGAACCATAAACCCAAGGGATTATTAATATTATCAACCCGAGGAATTAAGAAACTAATGGGATTAATATTATAAACCCAAGGAATTCAGAAATCAATGAGATTAATATTATAAACCCAAAGTATCAATAAACCAAGTAATTAATAAACTCAAGGAATAAATATTGAAAATTCAAGGGAATAATAATAAACCAAATGACTTAATATTTAAAACCCAAGAGATTATTAATATTACAAACCTAAGAAATTGATAAACCCAACACATAAATATTAAAAGCCAATGGGATAAATATTAAAAACCCAAGAAATTATTAATATTACAAACACAAGAATAAATATTCCCCGGGGTTTAATATTTTTCCCTTGGGTTTACAATATCAATCCCTTGGGTTTATAAACGACAATTCATATATGTATTGAGACAACCTTTGATACAATGTAGCATTAGACCATGGTAGACCATAATTGACCATGGTTGACCATGATTGATTTCCATATTGAGAAAAATCTTTGTCACAAACCCAAGGGATTAATAATAACCCCATGGGATATAAACCCTAAGATAAATATTATAAGCACGAAGATAAACATTAAACCCTAACATTAATATTATAAACCTTAGGATTAATATTATAAAACCAAGGGATTAATAAAGCCCAAGGAACTATAAACCCAAAGGAATAACATTGAACCCTAGCATTAATATCAAACCCAGGAGATTATAATTATAAACCTAAGGGATTAATAAACCCAAGCAATTAATATTAAAAACTCAAGGGATTAATATTGAGAACCCAAGAGATTAATATTATAAACTCTTGGGCTTAATATTATAAACATAAGTGAATATTAATATTATAAACCCAAGGAATTTATATTATAAACCCAAAGGATTATAAACACAAGTGATTTACATTAAACCCTAGGATTAATATTTTAAAACCTATCAATAATATTATACCCTTAGAATATGAACCCATGACACAAATAAACCCAAGGGATTAACACTAAAAATTCAAGGGAATATTATTAAACCTAAGGGATTAATATTGTAAATCCAAAGACAAATATTATAAACCCTAAAAATAACATGGTTGACCATGGTTGATTTTCATAGTGAGACAATATTTGTCACAATGTGACATTGGACCATGGTTGACCATGATTAATTTTCATATTGAGAGAATTTTTGTCGCAATGAGGTGTTAGATCCTAGTTGACCATGGTTGATTTTCATATTGAGACAATATTTGTCATAATGAAACGTTGGACCATGGTTCACCTTGGATGGCCAAGGTTGTCACAATGTGACATTAGACCATCACACAATCTTTGTCACAATGTGACAATGGTTATTGATCATGGTTAACATGTTTGATTTTCATATTTAGAAAATCTTTGTCACAATGCAACGTTGGACCATGGTTGACCATCATTAATTTTCATATTGAGACAATCTTTGTCACATTTCGACATTGGACCATGGTTGACCATGGTTGATTTTCATATTGAGACAATTTTTGTCAAAATGCAACATTGGTCCATGGTTGACCATGGCTGACGATGGTTGACCATGCTTGATGTTCATATTGAAAAAATATTTGTCGCAATGTGATGTTGGACTATGATTGACCATGATTGAATTTCATAATGAGACAATTTTTGTCATAATGTGATGTTGGACCATGGTTGACCATGGTTTATTTTCATATTGAGACAATATTTGTCACAATGCAACATTGGACCATGGTTGACCATGGTTGTTGAAATGTGAGATTGGACCATGAGATAATCATTGTCACAATGCGACCATGGTTGACCATGAATGAGATTTGTTGAGCACGATTGATTTTCATATTGAGAAAATCTTTCTCACAATACGATGTTGGACCATGGTTAACCATGGTTGATATTCATATTGAGACCATCTTAAAACCCGAAGGATTATTAAACCCAAGGGATCAATATTTAAAACCCAAGGAACTATAAACCCAAAGGATGTAATTTCCCAAAATGGGAGAAACAGGAATATAGAACATTTATAACATTTCAATCAAGGCAATAACCAGAATGTAAGCACAAACAGTAAAATGCTCGAAATGTCAGAATATAACATCAAGACATTAATACATTAGCAGAAACAATTGAGCCATATCATTATGTATCATGCAACAAGGTAAGTACACAATGCTCCAGAAGGAATGCACTCAAGCCACAACATGGTTGAAATACACTAATGAAACTTAGCACTGGAAGGTATAATCTGCTGTTGTTGGAAACTGTTGCTGGGAAGAAGATCTATGTCCAAGAGGCTATTTGAGTGTTAAGAAAGATTCGAGATTTTAACCACGCAGTATACTCGCAAAACCTAGAAATGGTTTGGCCAGATTTTGAGTTTGGAATTTCGGCCCTTTTTGGGTTGCACACTGCACCCCTGCTAGCTGAGTTATGCACTCCCTGGAGACAATTGTTGATCTGGGGCTAAAATAATGATATATCTACTGCAATAGCACCCACTCAGCTCACTAACTGAAGGGTTGGTCCCTTCTCCCAATTACCAAGCTCAAAACTTGAGATCTAGCTCCTCCATTGAATATGCAGTTGTTGCATGAACAACTGCTGGGAAATACTGCGCTGTCTAGGAGGGATGATGATGTATCCTGCGCATAGATAATATAATGCTGATCCCAGGCTGCTGAAGTGATCCCCGAAGTGAAGGATTAATCCCTCACAGGATTCCAAGCTGAGTTTCTTGGAACTTTATCTTCTCCTCAAACCCTCATTGCAGATACGCAATTCCTGGAGGAAATGTTGCTGCATATGAGAATAGACGGATGGCCTGATGCCGGATATGACAATTAAACTCTTGGAAGACTGCAATGGATCCACAGTGTGAAGGGTTGATCCCTCCACATGTTTCTCAGCTGAAGTACTGAGAACAACCTTCCAATTCTCAAGCTCTAGTTCAGGAATGCATAATTCCTGTAGTTGGAAGTGTAGATGAGAGTGGATGAAAGTAGCATTGATTGTCGGAAGATGAATGTTGCCCAAGAAAACCTTCCCAGAGTAGGTACTCGAAGTCCCCCATGGGTAAGGGTAGGATTCCCACTCGGGAACACCCAGTGCTAAACAACACAACAGACTTAGCTAAACAGCTGAAGTGTGAAAATAAATTTCTTATGGCACTCAACAATAAAAATCCAGACTCCCCTCCTTTGTTGCCCTCGTCTTCATTTTATGGTTGTGAGCCTCCCCTAGCCTTGGCCCCGCTCATAGCTGCACATGTAGCCACTAGCCTCCATAAATACTGCGCAGTCCTCCATGATCTTCATCACTACTGCAATTACTCTCCACTTCCTCCATTATCTCTGCAATTTCTTCTCCACTATCTCCACTATCTTACATTTATTCCTCAACTGTCTCCATGATCTTCCTCATTAATTATCTATGACCTCCACTCTTTCTTCATTATTATGCTGCTCCACTACTCCATAATGCTACTCCACTACTCAATTAACCCACATTCACACTATAGAAGTGGATTTTATTCATCTAATGGGCTTATGGGTCCCTCCACCCTTTTATTCACTTAACTAAATAAGAAAAGTATGAACTCTAATCTTCCAATTAGATGATGGAAAATTTGGAATATTACAGTCCTCCCCGCCAAAATGTTGCTTGTCCTCAAGCAACTGCAAAAGTGGATGTTGTAGAAATCCATCTCCCTCCCAAGTGGCATCCTCATATGGAAGGTTTCCCCATCTGCTCCAATTTTCTATGATGCCCAACTCCATAGCTACCTCTCTAGAATATCTAGAATGACCTCCAGTTGTGTAGCTAGATGCCTCTCCCCATAAATGAGTCCCCAAGTGGCAACCATTTGTTGTCCAAAAGCCTCTTCTCTGCATGAGATATGTGAATAGTAGTGGTTCATTCCCCAAGTGGAAAGTACCAACTCATAAACTATCTCTCGAACCCATGCTACATGGAGTAGGTTGTGTCTCTCCATGCTCCAATCCTTGGTCCTAGTAGCCTTGCTTAAACTAAGAATCATATCAACACTGTGCAAAGTAGGAAATAGAGACATATTGATTGACATGTAAAATGTCGAACCATACTCTGCCAATAGCAGTCACTGCAACAATGCCTCTTACTGCCATACCACATCATCATCATACCAAATATGGTAGCCATACTCTCTCAAGAGAAGCCACCACAACAATGCCTCTTGTTGCCACATCACATCATCATCATACCAAGTATGGTAGCCATACTCCCTCAAGAGAAGCCAACACAGCAAGGCCTCCTACTGCCATAACACATCATCATGCCAAGTATAAAGCAGTGAAATCCCAATTGACATGTGGAATTTCATACGGTGGCCATACTCTCCTAAGACTAACCAGTGCATCCATGCTTCCTGCTACCCCATGTCATAAATATGCAAGCAGCTTTTCAAACACTTGCTCATCATCTCCATCCATCCATCCAACTTTGGGTGATGACTCATATCATGCACCAACTCGGTATCCACCCAATGGAGAAGCTCCCGCAAAACTACTCATACAATAGTTGTCCTCATCACTATCTATGGCCTTGGGAAGACCATGAAGCATGAATACATCCTGGAGAGATTATCCAATCATGGGTGAAGAGATGTATTGTGTGAAAATGTCGAAGAAATTTCCATACCTTGACAATAGATCAATGTCGACAATACCATCCTCCACAATCCGATGACAATATTTTCACTCCATGATATGTCGAAGTGCATCCTCCTTGAGGTATCTCCATGAGAACCTCTCACCGATGGCTCGGTAGAACCTATGAGGTTCTGAATATGTTGCATGAAAAAAAAATTCTTTGAGCTGTGAGGTGCTCATCAAGAAGGCTCTATCTTGATAATGGAACATGTTATCCATTACATGATGTCTACCATCTACAATCTACCCATCCAATGCTTCATAAGTGAAGTGATCATCAAAATTCTCAAATAATAATTGGGCCCTCAAATCATCATTGCTCCTCAGTGACAACGCTGTTGATCTCCATGATAGTGCATATGCTATCTCATGTCCCTCTCCATACACAATGTTGAACTCATAGTCCTGCATTGTACTGATCCACCATTGCTTCCTCTTCTGCAGCTGGTGCTCCTCCTAAAAAATATGCCGGAGACTATGGTGGTTGGTCTTCACTCGAAAAATACTGCCAATCAAAAACTATCGGAATTTGACCAATGCATGCATAATGGCCAATATATCTTTGTCGTAAATAGAATACGATAGCTCATGCGACAGTAAATTACGGTTCTCAAAAGCTATTGTATAGCTTCCCTGCATTAGGACTATGATAATCCCATCCTCAGAAACTCAAAACTCCAACACAAAGTGTCATGTGCAGCTCAACAATGTCAAATTGGGATAGATATACATCTTGTCCTTGAGCAATTAAGGGTCCTTTGCGCAGTGATAGTCTGCTGCTCCAAATCAGAAATGTGCTCTAACCCTTGGTTAGGAAATTTCCCTAATGGCATGACCCTACAAATATCAAGATGATGTGCTGAAACAATCCGGGGTGAAAATTTTTGCATACCTTTGATCAACTGATGCTTGGGAACATCTTGAAAATATTCAAGAGTTCCTCCAACCGGTGCAAATGCTTCTCCAACTATGGTTGATGGTGATGACTGCTCCTCTACTGTTGCACCAGCACTGGTATCTGCTTCCTCTTCCCCATGCACCTCCTGAATCATGACTGGGACTCTCAATATCGAATGCTCAGGACCATCTTGAAAAGATAAAAGTGCTCCTCCCACTGATGCAAGTACCGCTACTGCAACTAGTGGTGGTGGTAGTTGCTCTTCTCCCGGAGTATCAATGCTGACATCTTCTTTTTTCTCCTCATATACTTCCTCATCAATGTTAGAAAATGTCTCAATGGAAAGTGGCTCTGGTCTTCTTCTATCAAAACTCTTTACCAATCTTTGAGTAAACTCTGCATACAGAGTCACTCTTGTATGTTTCAATATGTCAAACCACCAATCATTTTCTTCACCCTCAAGGTGCAGCACTGCAATCTTAATGGCTTCCTTTTCCTCTACTGGGTGTAGCTGGAAGAAATCATCTAACTTCTCCATCCAAGACTTTGTCGTGATTTTGGATGACCCATCAAATGTAGGCACAAAGAATCTATTCTGCATATGCCCCCTTCTTCTATTGTTGTTGCAGAGTCTTTGGTTCTCTTTAATTTGGAAAAATTGCAGGAAATTCATATTCTCTTTGAATGCTCTAGATTGAGATTTTTACTCTGCAAGATAATCACTCATATTCTCATGCTCCAAATATCCTCCATCTCCATGCCATTCATCCCCTTCTGCAAGGAAATTGGGCATAGTAGGGTGTTGTGTAACTTTCTGCACTTCTAGTTGCTTATAATTTTGATAGGAAGTGCTTGAACCTTCTCCATTCTGAAACCCTCTTGAGGTTTCCTTTTGTCTTTCCCTTCTCATTTCTTTGATTTCCATGGTGAGATCCTGCATAGATATGAAGAGAAGTGTTGCAAAACTCAATCCTTCCGCCATTGAAGACCTCTTCTTTTTCTTCTTATTCCTCTAATGTCATGAAATTCCCACAAGCTGAGCCAAATATCTTTCTTTGATACCACTGTAATATCCCAAAATGGGAGAAATAGGAATATAGAACATTTATAGCATTCCAATCAAGGCAATAACCAGAATGTAAACACAAACTATAAAACGTTGGAAATTCCAGAATATAACATCAATACATTAAAACATTAGTAGAAACAACTGAGCCATATCATTATGTATCATGCAACAAGGTAAGTACATAATGCTCCAAAAGGAATGCACTCAAGCCACAATATGGCTGAAATACACTAATGAAACTTAGCACTGGAAGGTATAAACTGTTGTTGTTGGAAACTGTTGCTGGGAATAATATCTATTTGTGAGAGGCTACTGGAGTCCTCAAAAATATCTGGGATTTTAACCACTGACTCTACTCGCAAAACCCATAAAAACCCAAAAATGGTTTGGCTAGATTTTGAGTTTGGAATTTCAGCCCTTTTTGGGTTGCACACTACACCCCTGTTGGCTGAGTTACACACTCCCTGAAGAAAAATGTTGATCTAGGGCTGAAATAATGATCTATATACTACAATATCACCCACTCATCTCATTAATTGAATGGATGGTCCCTTCTCCCAATCCCCAAGCTCAAAACTTGAGATCTAGCTCCTCCATTGAATATGCAGTTTATGCATGCACAACTGCTGGGAAATATTGTGATGTCTAGGAGGGGTGATGATGTAGCCTACTGATAGATAATACAATTTTTATCCCAGGCTATTGAAGTGATCCCCTGAGTGAAGGATTAATCCCTCACAGGATTCCAAGATGAGTTTCTTGGAACTTCCTCTTCCCCCCAAACCCTCACTGTAGAATTACACAATTCCTGTAGGAAATTTTTCTACATAGGAGAATATATGGATCGCTTGATGTCGGATATGAAAATTAAACTCCCAGAAGACCACAATGGATCCACAGTATGAAGGGATGATCCCTCCACATTTTTCTCAGCTGAAGCATTGAGAACAACGTTCCAACTCTCAAGCTCTAGTTCAGGAATGCATAATTCATGTAGTTGGAACTACAGATGAGAGTGGTTGAAAGTGGCACTAATTTCTGGATGATGAATGCTACCCAAGAAAACCTTCCCATAGTAGCCACTTGAATTCCCTTGTGGTTAAGGGCGATATTCCCTCTCCGGAACACCCAGTGCTAAACAACAACAACCTTAGCTAAAAAAATGAAGCGTGCAAATAAGTGCCTTACAACACTTAACAATAAAAATCCAGACTCCTCTCCTTTGCTGCCCTCATATTCCTTTTAATGTTGTGAGCCTCCCATAGCCTTGGCCCACATCATGAATGCACATGTGGCCACTAGCCTCCATAAATACTGCGTTTTCCTCCATGATCTCCATCACTATTGAAATTACTCTCCACTCCATCATGTGTGCATTTAATGCACCACTTCCTCCATCATCTCTGCAATTGCTTCTCCACTATCTCCATCATCTTTCATTTATTCCTCCACTATCTCCATCATCTTCCTCATTAATTCTCTATGACCTCCACTCTTTATTCATTATTATGCTTCTCCGCTACTTCATAATGCTACTCCACTACTCAATTAACCCACATTCACACTATAGAAGTGGATTTTATTCATCTATTGGGTTTATGGGTCCCTCCACCCTTTTATTTACTTAACTAAATATGAAAAGTAAGAACTCTAATAATCCAATTAGCTGATGGAAAATTCAGAATATTACAAAGGAATAACACTTAACCTTAACAATATTATAAAACCATAGGAATATAAAACCTAACATTAATAAATCCAAGGCATTATAATTTTAAACCAAAGGGATTAATAAACACAAGGGATTAATATTAAAAACCCAATTGGATTAATATTGAGAACCCAAGAGATTAATATTATAAACCCTTGGGATTAATATTATAAACGTAAGTGATTATTAATATTATAAACCCAAGGGATTAATAAACCCATGGAATTTATATTATAAACCCAAAGGATTATAAACACAAGGGATTTATATTACATCCTAGGATTAATATTATAAAACCTGCCAATAATATTATACCCTTAGAATATGAACTCTTAGACTAATAAACTTGAGAGATTGAAATTAGAAACCCAAGGCACAAATAAACCCAAGGGATTTATAATAAAAACCCAAGGAAATAATATTAAACTTAATGGATTAATATTGTAAACCCAAGGAATAAACCCAAAGGTAAATATTATAGACCCTAAAACAAACATGGTTGACCATGGTTTATTTTCATATCGAGACAATCTTTGTCACAATGCAATGTTGGACCATGATTTATTTTCATATTGAGTGAATTTTTGTCACAATGTGTCGTTGGACCCTAGTTTACCATGGTTGACTTTCATATTGAGACAATATTTGTCACAATGAAATGTTTGATTATGGTTTAACATGGATAACCATAGTTGTCACAATGTGACCATGGTTAACCATTATTAGCCATGGTTTACCATGGTTGACTTCCATATTGTGACAATCTTTGACACAATGTGACCTTGGACTATGATTGATCATCGTAATTTTCATATTGAGACAATCTTTGTCACAATGCGACATTGGACCATTGTTGACCATCATTGATTTTCATATTGAGAGAATTGTTGTCACAATGTGACGTTGGACCATAGTCCAACATCACATTGTGACAAAAATTGGACCATCGTCCAACATCACACTGTCAAAAAAATTGGACCATGGTCGACCATGGTTATTGACCATGGATGGCCACGATTGACCATGGTTAACCATGTTGATTTTATATTAAGACAATATTTTTTAGAATGTGATGTTGGACCATGGTTGACGATGGTTGATGATGGTTGACTGCTATCATTGGAAAATCTAACAAGCAAAGATGACATTATTAAATGTCAGGCAGAAGGATTTATAGTGCTGAGGCACATTAGAGAATCTGAAAATTTTCAAAATTCTCTAAGGTCTAGAGGAAAAATCAAATTGCACACTCAAGGCACTAGTAGAATGCGCCTTTGCGCACATTTTTCTTCAATAGACATGCCTTTGCATGGCTTTCCCTCAAAAGGCCGCATGTACCTGAGAGTGGCTGAAGTCACTTTCCAGGACCATAAGGCCCACTTTAGGAAAATGATCCCACATTTGAGACCTCCCAAGGACAGCCGCCTAAGCCTCCTTGGGACCTCAAGGGAGCACACAATGGAATCAACCCACTCCCTTGGGTCACCATCCAAGAGAGGGAAGGAGAGTTTGAATTCATCTATAAAACGCCACCAAGAGATGGACAAATGGAGAGCACATTGTTATGCTGGCCAAAATTTCTTTGAAGCAATCGTGCAGTGTGTAATCCAGAGCAGAAGTAGAGAGGGGATTCAGTTGTTGGCCATCCAAAAACTCCAATCCTTTGGAGTAGAGAGACATGCCTTGCACCGAACAGTTAGGAGGTAAAAACATCCTTGCATCAGGTCTTAGAACTCCATAGCTCTAAGGGCCCTTTGGAAAGTGTGTAAACGTACTATATTTCTCCTTAATAGCAAACAATAAGAGGGGAAATTGATGCCACCATTAGTATTATTGTTTTGTCTAACTCTATATGAGCTTTCGTGTTTTTTTTTAGTTTAGTCTTGTTTTCTCTCTACATATGCATACTATATCATTATTTAGTGTGTTTTGTTTTATAACATCTTCACTAACCTGCTAAATATTTTGTTTATTTGCATGTGACCAGAAACTTAAGACACAGTGACCACTTCTCTTAAGAAAGTGTGGATTGGTACACTTGTGCACCAAATCCACTAACATAGGATTGGCGACTCCACTGATTTTACTTTTTCTAGTTAATGTGGTTGCGCCTGTTGTGGGACCTTTTTCTCTGCTTTGGAGTTTGGCTTGAAAAACCCCTCTTCTCTTCTTTTCTGCCCATTCACCCTCAGTGAGAGCCCGAAGTTCAAAAGCTCCAAAACATTTGTTGCAAGAAATTCACATACATTTTACATAGACAGATGCGCTCGACTGTGTGCGTTCAAAAATGAATTGCGCGATAGATTTCGTGCTTGTGTGATACATTTATGCGCAAAAACCAGAGATAGAAAATTTCTGCTATTTTCCTTCATTTCCTATTTGTAAAGTGATTAGCAGCCCATAATAAAACTGCCAACACTGTGTGACGTGTCCCATGACTAGTTAAAACTCAATTTTGGCTACATTTGAGTAGTTATAGGTGCTAGTTTTAAAATTTCAAAGTTTATTTTTGCCAAAAAAAAAAACCACGTAGTTTAAGTAGGGGAAAATTTACTTGCAACCTGAAATTACTTATTTTTTTCAAACATAGACACCAAAAACATATAGGTAATTAGTTGGAGTAAGTGGCCCTAGTCTACACATGCTTAGCTAAATTTTCTATTTTTCCTAGTTTAAAGTCATTAATTTTAGTTTAATTTTTTGGCACTAGGAGTTGGGACCATGATTTAATTATCATTAGAGAGCAAGTAATCTCTGCTGTCTTTGCACGTTTTGGTGACCCCAGGCAAGCATATGAACACTCTCTTCTGATTATTTTCCATCTCCCTTTAGTTGATCACTTAGATTAACTAGGAAACATTGTAAGTGGCCCATATCCACACATGATTTTCTTATAGTAAGGAACAACCAAACATAGATTAATAGGGGATTTGTAAAGGATCACCGCATATCCACATGTCAAAATTATGTGATTGTTCACTTCTTGCTCACACACTTTCACACCATAAGTGAATCAAAGCGACCTTAAAACTAACCTAGCTAAACTCATTAACTCTCCCCACAGGGGCTACAAGAGAAATTATAGTTCAAGTTAGGACCAAGGGGGTAGGCATCTAATAAGCCACCTTGGTCAATTTACATCTTGAAACATAAAAGTTGAATTTTTAGGGAACTTTAAAATTTGTCTATCCTCTCATGGAAAAGAAAACTCTAGCACCATAGATACCTGATTAAGAGGGGGTTAAGCTTAGGCCCAATGCATGTGGTATTATTTGGGGCTACCTGACCCATACAATAATCAGTACTAGTAGTTGATTTACCAAGAAGCTCAAGACTCGAACGCTCACTTAGGACGACGATACTTAGTGGCCAAATCTAGGGCATCCTTCCCTATAGGTGATGGTGTAGGCAACACTAGATCCTCTACACATTATCTTGGTCGATTCTTCGGCTACTAGAAGGCGTCGCCAGTTCTTTCGGTACGTTAGCCCCAGTACCCATCAGAAGATATATTCGCAAGGCCCAGTTACTATTGAGAGTGTGAAGACGTATAGGTATCTAGGATTTGTAGTATCACGTGCAAAGACAACCAGAATGATTTTTTTATTGTTTGATCACATAGAGATAATGTAAAGGGAAATCAACTTTCATTTTCGCTTTGTTTTATGTATGTGGTCACCATTTTTTCTTTGATACCTCACCTCTCGTAGAACTGATTTTTTTTTACAAAACCATACCTAGTCGATGCCATAATGAACCCAATGGGACCTCATCGATCTAGATGTCTTTTGGAACTCCCCCCATTACCGAGAGGAGTTCCAGGTATTTCACCATATATTCGTCAAAGATAGAGCACTGGCGCCCTTATCGGTTCATCCTTTATTGGGGAATATTTAGTTGGGAACCCTCGACAGTCACCCAACCACACACCAATGGACACCCCCACAGGGTCACCACATTCCACTCCTCCCACAACCCCTAGGGGGAAAATTAGCGCTACCCATTCAGGAAGCTAAGCGAACTCACAGATGGGTACGTCGAAGATAAACCCTATACCTAACCAAAACACTGTCTTCGGAGTGTGCAATGGATCTCAACTCGCAGTCACCATTCTTAGCATTGTTAAACTTGCCCGATATAACCAAGGTAATCAACGACCCTATTGCACACAACCCAACATGCCCACCCATGCCCATGAAGCTCCCTTAGGACATTCCAAAGTTCAAAGGGAAGCAAGTGGAAGACCCTAGAAATCGTATTAAGACTTTTCACCTGTGGTGTTCGTCAAACAAAATCATTGACGATACTATTCGACTAAGACTATTTGAGCGCACCCTAACCGAACTAGCTGCGAAATGGTATGTGGAGCAACCATCCACTACACATGGAACTTTTAGTGCCCTCCCTACTGCCTTCCTTACCTATTTTCAGTTACCCATCCACCACGATTCCAGGATGGAATTACTGACCCATTTTAGGCAGACACTCGTCGTCCATATCTCGAACCATCTCCACGAATGACGACAACGTCTTAGTTTGTGAAAATCCAAACTTGATTATCGAGTTCTGCTAGACCTATTCCTAAAAACTCTCACAGTAGAGATTTCAAAGAACGTAGCAACTCAAAAACCTACATCCGAAGAAGATTCCATCAGCAAGGCCTAGAAACTCGAGCTGATTTACACATAGTTAGGATATATTTACAATATCCTTCCAAATGCTCATGCCTGTGAACTTACAAAGAATTTCCAGGTGCGTTGAAATTTGATAATGGTTTAATTGGGTCATTGACCCAAAATCACCTAAGCATCAGTGTTCAGTACCCCAGTTACGCATATGTTTCTAACCAGAACATCTCGTAACTTGGCTACCAGAGTCTTCATGCACCTTTGCAAAGCATGAAAAATCAGGCGCAGTTGTACCACCATCAGCAAGGATGTCCATATCCTCTGGCTCAGGAGACCTAATATGCAGCTAGAAATGCTTATGGAAGAACTCCCCCCAACAGCCATTCACAAACCAGGGACAAGGACCACAATATGCCTAGTCCCCAGCATAAAACCCACCCATGCAGAATAATGCATGGGTGAACTTTATGCAACCTTCCCAAGCGCAACCATGCCAATCATATAATCAAGAGAATCCTAGCTATCCTCCTAAAACAGCAAGGGAAAAAGGAAAAAACAAACCAAAGGGAAATCTTGGATAGGGGGGCAACAATCAACATCGCCCTTCGCGATCTCATGCTAGAGGCAACTCCAACCGAAATCATAACTAGGATCCAAACAACTCCCAAGGGCAGAACAAGAGGGAAAATATTTGGACCAACCACTCTTGTTCAATTTGTGGTGAATAAAGCCATTACACTAACCACTGTCCCGATCTCCCTGAGCTGAAGAAGCTTCAAGGTAACCGTGGACAAGGGGGATCTTCACAGAAGAAAACTGTCATGCAAGAGCCTTTCCCCCACCAAGCGACAGTTAGCACCCAACAACAACAAACAAATCCTGACGATTCCGGAAAAAACAGCCATGAAATCTATATGACTGGAAAATAAATATTTTTTTCAGACACGGAACCGAAATTACGATACCCCACCATACACCCATTCGTTAGGGGCTAGCACGAGTGCACCAACAGCACCATTGACCATATCAAAGATACCTATTGAACCTTTGCCAAATATGGATAAGGGACCCACTAGGCAAGCAGGAAACCACTCTAAAGTGGCCCATAACTATAGCATTTTGGACCATTTAGCCCAATCTCCTGTCGCCATGTGAGCTTTGAAGGTATTACAATCATGCCCAAAGCAAAGGAAAGCCTTAATTTTCGCATTAGGCACCATCGACCCTGCCGATTCACACCTAATGGCTTTTGATTTAGATAAATCCACCCCTAGGATTCCTTCGATGGTCGCCTTTCAGATATTGATGTCAATTCAAAACATCACCATTCACAAATGTATCATTGACGAGGGTCCATCCACATGCATCATGTCAAATAATGTCTGGAAGAAGTTAGGGTCTCCCGAACTAAAGCCATAAGACATCACGATCAGAGCATATCACAGGCGCCCATCAGCTCCTGTCAGTCTCTACCAAAATGTCCCAGTCTGCTTAGCCAACAAGACGGTACTTATAGACATTGAAGTCTTGGATGCTTAACTAGATTACAACATACTCCTTGGCTGAAGTTATATGTATGCCATGTTAGCCATAGCCTCCTCCGTCTTCTGAACTATGATGTTCCCCCATGAGGATCACATTGTTACTGTCAACCAATTGACATACCACAACAAGCGACCCTTAACAAATATTGATGTCATTCTACCCTATGTAGACACATATGTCGAGACACTTACACGGTACCAAGAATATGGCCCCAACTAGTTCAAACTTTCGTCCATCCTTGGGTCATTCCTAGGAGACCCCCCTGTTATAATAGAATCATCATCTAATGTCACAGAGGCTACGGTGTGCATGATGTCCACATCAAGCACCGAAGCTAGACAAGAAACGAAGGTGAGCAGTAACGACACCGAGTCCTTGGCCACAACAACCTCTCTAGCCTACACCAGCTCCAAAACTTCTTTCCTCTTCCCCCCACCCGATTTTGTGTTGCAGCATGTCATGGCCACGGTGGTCCTACCAAAATTATCATTCGTAATCCAATTTTAGTACCTAGTCTCACCTACCACAATGGGAGTCACACACATCACCTCTACAGGGTTAATCCCCCTCAATCCTAAGGAGGGTTAAGGATACTATCCCAAACATCCCTTTGAAGGAAATTCCCATCACAAAACCTATGGTTACGACCAAGAACACTAATTAAAAAGGGAAGATGGTAGAGAATCCAACCATGCAACGAGAATTACAACCTTGCGACATATGCGATATAGTAGGTCACCCTACCCACATCTTCCCAGTGTTGGAAGAGTTAAAACCGCTCCTTAGCTATGTGGTAAATACCAAAACAACAAGTTCCCATAAAAAGGAACCAACCGCCAAAAATCAAGGCAAGGCATTGCATACCAATCATGCATGCACTATCTGCAGCCATTATGGGCACTATACCCATCAATGCCCAGAAATTCTGCAATATAGGGACGCCTTACACGCCATCGAGAAATCCTATCAAGAGAATCCCTCCATCTAGTCAATTGGAGAAGAACCTCAAATCATTTTATACCTGCAAGAGGAATGACAGTCACCTGAAAGACTCCTAGCCATTCCTGCTCCCCTTATCAAATGTTGTGCATTTTGTAACAAATGTGATCATTTCATCGCGGAGTTCCCAGCCCTAGAAATTTTTCAGCGATGGTATCTAGTCCATGTAGTATACCGCACTAACCTAGCCACCCAGTATTCATGTCAAATATGTGATGGAAATCACCCATTACACCATTGTCACTATGTCCCTAGATTACATGCGGCGCTAGCTAGTTTGCGCTTAGCCATAGTTTGCCTCTCCCTAGAAGACAACTCTGATACTGAATCCATGAATAGCTCAATGACTCAAGAGGATGTGACGAGTAGATCCATCCTCTTCCTATCAGCTAAAAAGCACCTAGTCAGGGAGCCCTTAGTCACCCTCAACTACCCTCCATGGAGAAGACCAACATGTGTGTTATGTAACACACAAAATCATGTGGTCGCCACTTGCCCTGACTTAGAAGCACTATGTCGTTGGTACCCAGTCACATCATTGAATGAATAGGATGGTAACCCCCATGTTATGATGTTTTACCTAGTGTGTCAGGGAAATCACCATGAGCATCGCTGTACCTATATCCCGCAAGCATGCCCTCTAATCGACATGATACATCTATTAGAGACGAAATGTCGAGATCACATCAATCCAAAAACTAACAACCATGATGGAAGGAAGATCTCCCACAAATAGTCTACTCCATACCCATTTCGGCATATTAGGCAAGTTAGGAAGGTGCGCCAACCAAGTATGACCCAGGTTTAACCTAGGATAACATGCGAGCTATGCAACAAAATTGGCCACCAAATTAATTAGTGCAAAGAACTAAAGCACCTCACAAATAGTTTTCGCATAGTCTCTTCCCTCCCACAAATACATCTCTCTAACCAAGAGAAGCTCACGCACTACTATTTCTGGATTTTCTCACACTTTCATCATACAATAAAATGTGACCATCTCCCAAATCTTAGAGCGGCAAGAGTAGTGTTAAGTCGACACTCCCCGAGAGAGTTAGATGTATCCAAGCCGAAAACTCGGAAATGGCAGGAGAGGACCCTCTCCTCTACATCTGATACCTTCCAAGCATCCACTTATGGGACAAAGAGTAGTGTTGATTCCCATACAATATACTCAGTTGACACAGTGGTACCATGCACCATTTGCAGCGACCATAACCATGAACCAGAGGTGTGCCCACTAATGGAAACATTCAGGCACCTCTATACCAGGCACAACTTCCATCTCCCGAGAATTTCCCAACCTAGCGAGGAATCTAGCCTTGCACTCATGCAAGCTCCCATGATTGAAATTCCTCCCCCACCAAACGCCGATGACATAATACACCATATACGATTCAGATAGTCATGTATCGGAACCATGACTCGGGCTGTCTACTCATCTATCATAGGTTTCGAGTCAGCTTCAACTACGAGAGTAGTTTTACCAATGACAGTGAAAACCCAATCTGTATGCACTATGTCAACTGCGTCTGGTTCCAATACATCGATGATGGGATCATTTTTTTGTCTGTCGACCAGCTCCGACAAAACTGCAAAAACCACTGCATGATTTCTGTTTAACCATGTCATTTCCCAGTTTGGCGTAGCCAAATATTTAGTCTCCGACCATGGGAAACACTTCAAAAATGAAGTTTTCCAGGAGCTATCTCACCATATCGGATTCACACATGAATTCGCATAACCATACTAACCCCAATCCAATGGACAGTTATAAGTTGTGAACAAAGTCCTCAAAACTATGCTACAGTGTATGGTGAATAACCAAAAAACAAACTGGCACCACATGTTGTTCTATTCCCTATGGGCATATCGCACGACCGTGAAAACATCCACTGGATTCACACTCTTTCACTTGGTATACAAGGTCGAAGTCGTGATTCCCATAGAACAAGAGATCCAAAATTTACATGTTGCCATCGAACTCCTCAATAACACACAACCTCTAGAACAACGTTTAGTACAACTAGAGTTCGTCAACGAAAGCTAACAGAAGTCACTACAACACAACGAGGCCTGCAAAAAATGGGTAAAATTATCATTCGATTGCCACATCAACCCTCATTAATTTAGTGAGGGAGAGTTAGTCCTCCACTAAGATGTCAAAAAAAGAATCCCTAGGGCCAAGAAAGTTCAAAACTTTGTGGAAAGGACCCTACATCATAAAACATTGTCTCCTCAAGGGTGCATACATCATGACAGAGCTAGACAGAACATGCCTCAGCAACACCATCAAAGGCCTTTACCTCAAGAAATTTTACCCATAAGGGCCAAGAGAGCACAACCCCTAGAGTCAAAGTACACAGACCAAACACTTTAAATATTTGACCAAAAGACTTGTCACAAAATACACTCTAGTGTCATAATGGATTATCAACTTGACCATTAATTTGGATTTGCTGATGGATCATCACATTGGCCTCAAAGTTTAGTAGCAGCCACTTGGGTCATCTATCACCCTAACCGATCTCCATTCTTCACCAGCGATGTATGCATCAACTCAGCGACAAACAATCAGGCAGAATATGACGCCGTCATCAGACTTATGTGTGACGCCCTCAATCAAGGCATACGCCATGTGCATATCTACCTCGATTCACAGTTAGTGGTGTCACAGTTAAACCAAGAGTTTGAGGTATGAGATTCACATCTCTTTAGAAAATATTTGTATGCAAAAATATTAAGTCGTCAATTTGATCACATTACATTCACACTTGTGCCAAGAAATCAAAACCAAATAGCTGATCACATAGCTAACAATATCCTAAACTAGAATGCATCTTGGATAAACCATCATACATAAAAAACAAAAAACATAGAAAATATAAATATCCATAAAAAAAACACATAATCCATAAAATAATATCAAATAGGGGACACACCATGTAGAGCCGCAAAAAATATCTCTCTCATATATACCAAAAAATATCTGTCAGAGTACAAAAGATATCGTGTCTCTGACCTGTAAGTCAGCCCAAAGATACACATATACAAGTTGACAAAAATAAGGGAAGCATCTTCATAACGGGTGCTTTCCCTATGTACAATAAATCCTCTAGGGCAGTGCCCCCCCAGGTGGGGCACCTGGACCCACAGCCGCTCCCAGTACCAATACTGGAGCCATTGTCAAAATAGAGATCGCCACCTAATGAAAAGTCAGCCGATAGCCCCTCTCCTGGGCCATCAAATTCTCTAGCCATGCATCATCGAGGTCATCCACAAAACCTCAAATAGGCATCCCCATTGTCAAGTGGTACACTCAACCCCATGCATCCTCCAAAACTTGAGCCCTGACCTCCAGAGCAGCCATCTGCTTTGTCACCGTTGCAATAGGAGCCTCCATCGCCTTGGCGTGAGTGATCGCAACAACACACTCGGCAATAGTGGAGCTGATACCCTCCCCTGAGGGACTAGCCTCATTTCCAAGTGCTCCACCCTGAGGCTATGCTGGAGCCCCTCCCTGTCCCCCGCCTATGCATGGAATGCCTTGAGGCCTCTAGATCGGATCATGTCCCACCAACCGAGCCACAGGACGCCCAACCTCACCAAAATTTGAAAGAGTACCAAAGTTATATCAATGTCATCATAATACACATATAAAACATAAATACTCAGGTAAATGAATAATAAAACACAAAAGCATACCTATTGGCCCTCATACATACCCAACAGGAAGACCCATGTTTGGGTCTCCATCGAAGTCCATCCTCGCATAAGGGAAGGGTAGGAACATCTGAGGATTGGCCTCAAACCAAGCCTCTGTGGTGGCATTCCAATAATGCCCCACCCAACCTCCACCATTACGAGGAATCACGAGGACCCACCTCCTCATAGAGGACCCCCAGCAGGCACACCCACCGCAGGCCTCTGCAGCACCACTCGCTCATACATAATGATACATAGGATACTAGAATATGTAAACAACTTCGATCCATCCCGAACCTTGGAGAGATGAGCCAACATCCTATCATAGCATTGACGGGTGAAATCAAAGAAGTGATCAGCCCTCAAACAACGCATAACACTAATCTATGGCCCCAATGCCCGATTGGGCGCAGACGACCTCGTCAGTCTCACAATAGCAGACAGAGCACACTGCTTGACCAGGTCAGTCACCGAGGCTATCTGAGTACACCCCTTTGTAAGAGGCACCCCACTGCAATGGCCCGCCGAGAACTACTGAAGATCCACTCTCCCAAGAGGAAGAGGATAAGGAAGCGCCTCAACCTGAGGAAACAACCTGGTCACAAAATGAATATCTATCTCAGGACAGATAGTTAGGTCGCACACCTACAACACCATGACCTTGCATCGCCTATTCCAGCATCGAATCAGGTAACGAAAAATACAATCCTGTGATTGTAAGAGGTCATTCTCCATGAACTTGAGAAGATCCCAGCACACCAACTGTTGAAACTTGGTTAAACTAAGAGGGGGGGGGGGGTGAATCAGTTTAATGCAGTCATGGTCTTGTAAAAATTTATTTTACACTTATTTACATCTTCATTTCGTGATCAACTTAATATACAATGGAACAATAATCTTAATAAGTGAGCAGCAGGTATTAAGAATATTAAATACATAATATCAACATATAATCATCATGCACAGAGACAACATATATAAGTGGAAACCCATAAGGGAGAAAACCACATCTTATTATTGTTGTGATGCAAAGGCAAGCTCAAACTCCCTCTCACCACTGATTTTTTGTAGGCTACTACCTCAATTCGGCAAGCTACAACTTTCAAGGAAGCTCCAACTCCCATCTATGTTCTACAAGCTACAACCTAGAGGAGGCTCCTACCTCAGCCAGCTACAGCTGGACTTCTATCAAGCTACAACTTGATATGGAAGCACCAAATTCCTCACACTACAATGAAAACACATGCTAATTTACCTGGATATCAGCTCTATTCTGTTCCTTCATCATTGTTGTCCTCCAGCCTTCATATCTACCTTATATCATCTTTGAATCTTCACAGCTTCTCTATTTGCTCCTCCTTCTTCTTACACTCTCTAAACTCCTGCAACTCTGTTACATTCTTCTTCCTCTCTCATCCATTCTACAGTTCTCTAACTCATGCATATGTTGGTAACATTATTTATAGATATCACCTCATAACTATTTGCATTCCACAGGGAATTCGAAATGAACAGGTATGACTCTTTGCCTTCCCCCTTCTCAGTTTCTTGTCCATCCTATTCAAAATAATATAACAGTATGTATACATTTTAGTATTACAGAGGAGTTTTTCCTTTCCTTTGAAGACTTGCCTTTGCATCACATACAATAAAAATAATTAATACATTTACATTTATAGTTACAACAAAAATATTTCACTCAGTCTTTTCATCTCTTTGCTCGTTGTGCATTTGTATTTTCTACTGCTGTCAGAGTTGTTTCAGTTCCTGCTATTATATTCAACACAGTTCTGCATAACTTGTCATTTTGGCCTAACTTGACCCAGATATTTGTTTGCAACAGTGCCACTATATTCTTCTTTTCCTGACTCTACCTCTTTTTCTCGTGCCCACAACGTTCAGCCTTCACCGCTCTTCTAAACACTCGGTTTTGCCTTTTTCTCTATGTCGGGTCCTTACCCGAGCCTTTCTACCCACGTTCATACTTTCTTTTTTGTTTTACGTTATAGTCCTCCTTTTGCTCTTTGAAACGATTTACAAAAGAAAATCCACATACTGTTGGACTTGAAATTCTTTAGGCTTCAGCTTTGTTCTTTATCATGTCCGCTTTCTTTATCGCACTTCGGTGATTCAAATATCCCATGTGCCTTCGTCCATCTGATCTCCCGATATGCGATGTGTGAAGGGTCCCACCAGGCTGTATTATCGCTTTATCGCACTTCGGCGTTTCAAACATTCTTTGCTATATGGCTCCTTTTCTTTCCGATTCGATTTACAAAGGAAAATCACATACACTCGGACTTGAAATCTCTTTAAATAATGGTTCTGAGCTGCATCGCATCCGGCTCCTTTATCGTGCTTTGTCCTAAGCTTGTGATGAGCGATATGCAATCAGGTCCCACTTGACCTTATCGCTACTTCGCATCGAAACTCTTCTTCGCATCGCATCACATTGCCACATCGCTGTATGCGATGAAATTCGCATTGCCGATGTACGATATTGCGTTGTGCTACCACATGTCCCTTCGCATCGGCACATCGCATCGCAACTTTTATCTTACGATCTTCACCCCTTCGATCTTGCGATATGCAGGCCAGGTCCACGTCATCTCCATGTCATTGTGCCACATCACCTTGCCACGTCATCACCATGTCACCTTGCCACATCATCTTGATTTATTTTCGATTTGTGGGGTCAGGTCCACGTCAGCTACCACATCACTTGCCACATCATCACATCGCACTTTTCATTTTCTGTGATCACTGTGTTTGTGCAATTTTCTCCTGCCCCGATTGCGATATGCGATCGCATCGCATTGCATCTCCTTTAATATCATCCATTTTTTTATGTTGTCCCGCTCTGTGACACTGGTCCCACACCTTTTATCATTCCTCTCTTTATATACTGTTTGCTTTAAAACAAAGCATGTCAACAAAATATATTGGCCCCACAATATACTACAGAGGCACTCCTTGGTACAGAAATATCATCGGGCTTGTGCTACCACAGTGAATGGCAGTCGTCGATCTACGGTCAACACTCGATGGGCAAGTCGACTGCGGAGGCACCCCCTTGGGTTAACTATGAGGCTGTTTGTGCCCCCACGGTACCATTGATCCCAGATCAATGTTAACCCCTTTCATTCCTCCTCTTAACTCACAATTTCATTATGTCAAAGACTGTTGAGTCTCCGCCGTTGATCCTAGAATGATCCAACGATCATCACGTTATCATGTGCCAACTAGCCCCAATGGATAAAGTTTTTGATCCTACGCGAAATAGGCGGTTTCGGTATGCCACGTGTTTCCCTTCTAACTGTATCGCGTCCATCTTACTTAAAACCACTTATCCTCCAAAAGCTATGCGAAAACTCTCTGGTGGTTTTCGAAACCACTTTCACTGTTCCATCTTCATCGTTGACTCATGGTTTCTGCTTTCAACTCTGCATATTTGGTAAAACTTTCAAGCACCCCATAAATTCATGTTTTCGCTTCTGTTCATCGGGTCCTCCACGCTGCTCCTCTCTTGAGCTTGTTTTTCTGCCTTTCTACATTCCATTAGGGGAATTTTGAGGTCTAAAATGGGCCTCCTAAGAAAAATGTACAACCAAAATAAACCATAAGAATGACAAACATTCAAGATGATGATGTCATCCATAATGGATGATTCACCATTTTAGAGCAAAAAAAAATAAAAATATTAAAAAATAATAAAATAATAAAACTACCCTTTTCAACTCGTATTTTAAACTTATCTCCCAAAATTTTTACTCAAATTTTGAGCGGGAGTACTCGTTGGATGCGGAATTTAATTCCTCATCCAAGGAGTACCCATGTTGCATACTTTCGATGAACTTTTCTACATGAAAAATGAGAAATACATAAAAAACGTGACTGTAATCACGTTTTTTTATATATTTCTCATTTTTCGTGTAGTAGGACCCATTGAAAGTATGCAACATGGGTAATCCTTGGATGAGGAATTAAATTCCGCATCCAACGAGTACTTCCGCTCAAAATTTGAGTAAAAACTTTGGGAGATAAGTTGAAAATATGAATTGAAAAAGTAGTTTTTTCATTTTTCCCTCTAAAATTTGATGATGTCAACAAATCTTATTTGATTTTTTCCACTATTATTTTATAATTTCCTTAGGAGGCGCATTTTAGACCTCAAAATTCCCCTAATGCACTGCCTCTCTGCTTTTTCTGCTTCTCTGCCTATGTTGCTTAGCTTCATTCGTTGCCTTTGGTGCTTGCCAGTGTTCTGGTGTTGTTCCTTTGTGCTCCTTTGCCTTTGCTGATGGTCTAATGTTGCTCCTTGCCTCCCTTTTTTCTTTTCATACTACATTATTACTCCACTTCTTCTTTGCCTTATTGTTGCTGCTTCTATGTTCTTTTACCTTAGTGATAATTCAGCTGATGCTCCTTTGTGCTCCTTTGCCATCAATGACAATATTTCCAACACCAACTGTAGGCGCGTATTGGCATCACTTGTCAAACTGACACAGAGGTCAGGCCAATCCCTCTCTCTCCACAAAATTTTGTCATCAAATAGGCACACATCAGTGACACTAAAAGCACCATAAAATTGACAAAATTTCCCAAAAAAATATCAAAAAAATTATTTGGATTTTCGCGCGCCTGTTTCTTAGACAGGCTCGAGAGATGCACGATTTTTTTTCTCACAAATGCGGAAAGGGCGCAGTTAAAGTCGGTATAGGCATGACAATTTCAGGCAAAACCCTTGGTTCTCCACGAAAAATACGTGCCTGTGCCTTGATAGCCTGCGCGGTCAAGGAAAAAACTTACCTAGGTTCCGTACAAACCCATTTTGTATGGACCTTGGGCTAGGCATACTAAAAATATTAAAATGAAAGACATCGTGGGGCCTACTTGGCTCAGGAATTGCAAGTCCTGGGTACTCAGGCTGACCATAATGACAAGAATAGCTCTGCAAAAGTCTTTGACCTCTCATAAACCTCAAACACTCAAATGTCGCAAATGAACTGAAGTGAGCCATATTAGCACATATGTTTCCCTTTTCAGATTATTTGGAGGACCATAATGAGAGCTCATAAGGCCCAATTGCAGAACCTAAAGCAACATAGTGATCAACACCTCGTAATGCCCAAAGGAGGTGCCACACATTCACACCTCCGAAAAAATAAATTTTTAGTGCCGGCAAGTATGCTTGCTATCATCTTCTTTCCATTTAGCACGTGTCTTTCAATAATATTTGAATGAAGAGGATGCTTTCACTTGGGTTATTTTGTTTCAGGTATTGTGAAAACCATCCATTGCTCCATCCACTGAAAGTACCAGAGTAGGTATCATTCTACCCTCAGCATGATAAAGTGCTAGAAAAACTTTGCGTATCATGACATCATTTCTCCACAAGAAATTAAACATAGGTTCCAAGCACCTGACCATGTTTATCATTTCCCCACCTTGCACATAGTAAAATCCTTGTTGGTCAGTAGAGCCTCCCCTCCATGGCACCCATCACTCAAAGTATACCATATATCAGAATAATCATGACGCCATGGCCATACCACTTCAATCCGGGAAGCACTTCATGTCCATTCACCCACCATGCATTATGTCAAGTTTTTCCATATCAAAATAAAACCCCTTTCCTGGAATAATAGGTTTTGCAAGTAGATCGAAAGAGCACCACCACGCCTTGCATGTGGCGTACCATGCCTCCATCAACACAACCCATCTACAATACTTTCCATTTGCTTCATCACCCCCACAGAAGAGGCCAACCAATGGGGCCCCCACCCTCAGAAAAAACACCCTCGTCACATCATCAGTGAGTGAGCACTTTCATGTTTTGTGGCACCCATCTCTATGTTTTGTACAATCCAAATCCAAAATTTTCATTCTTTTGGTAAGTGTAAAAAGACCGCAAATGGTGAACAACGTACCCCACTCATCCATTCATTTTTTCTCCCATGGCAGCAGTCCCTCGTCACCCTTGGTCGGAGTATCACACCTTCCACGCATAAGCCACCATGACATTCATAAGCAACATATACCCACCTTGGACGTCCTACGAACTCCAGGGATTTACCCATCATAAATAGTTATGACTACCGCGAAGTTGATTTTTTATACTCTGACCTTGGGCCACTAAATCCCCATCATCATTTTTCAGTCACCCATTACCATCATACCTATGTTAAACCTATCGCACTCGAGATCTTGATCCCTTGAATCAGTGACTACCTCGTTCGGTTGAGGCTTCCTTTTTGTCGACGTCAACTCCTATTTTCCAAAAAGGAAGCGGTACCTTGGATTACCCCTCACCACAATAGGGACATCCTCGGGTGGCACTATGGGAATAATCATTACCCACAGATGTCATCAATCCTCTTGACATTCTACTACAACACAAGCTTTCATGTCAAGATGGTATCGTGCCTTACAACCATTGCACTTTGATGAAATTCATCGAAGACCTGTGCCATTATAAGTATCTCTTTTAGCAATGCTTACACGGGAAGGTCCCAGTCATACACCCAATCATAAAATCAGAATTTATATGCCATACCAAGATTATGCATGTGGCTACCACATGTTATCACTCCAAAATTTCCAAGGGTTGTTCTAGCGTTAAAAAGAAATATCAGAGGTAACTAAAAACCTACTTTGGAGCTTACGATCTAGCCTTCCTAAACTCAGAGAGGGTTCTCTTTATGATTTAACTTTGTTTATTTTATGGATTTTATGCTAGTTATGTATGCTTAATTGGATTGATTTTGATTGGTTGGTGGAATTAATGATTTAGATGAATAGGTGCTTTTCCATTTTCCATTGGGCTATGGAGTCAATACACTTTGAAAACATAACAAAATCAAATTATAAAGAAAGTTTTACAGGGCAAGATAGGTGAGAAATATCAGATCTCCAGGCTGAATGGTGAAGTGATTTTTCAATTGGGATCAAGGAGAAATTAAGAATTCCTTAAACTAGATAATGAAGAAGGGTGAAAAAAGTCAATTGGGATCGGAGGGAAATTAAGAATTCTCTAAATCAGATATTAGAAGAAAACATAGAAATGTATAACAGTTGAAAGCATAGTGTAATGTTTAAGAAAATTCTACAGTAAAACTCCCGTTATAACATTCAAATTTAGAACACATATAAGTTTATGGAATACTTAGAAAGAGAACATGAACAATTGAAATTTATACTTCACTCAGATAGCTCAACACATGAATCCTGTAAAGAAGTTTCTTTATAGCTTGTTCTATCTGTCAACTGGAAGTTGGTACAATAATCCTCAGGCAATAGATCATTCAGCTATGGAAATATTCAAAAATCGACCTCTGATACTTCAAATGATGAAGTATTTATACAAAACATTACAAAAAACATCCTGTCAACTGACTAGGATTTATTCTAGGAAAATAAAATATCTTTATGCAAAAAGATAGTGACACCTTTCAATTGACTAATATCTGGCCCTGATTCTTTTCTTGTTGTTACCTGTTTGTTTCTTTCATCTGTCTTTTTCTTTCACCCTTTACAATAAATCACATCGCTTCTCCCATGTTTCTTCATCTGGGATTTTGATTTTCATCATCCTGTGGTAAATCTCATCTGCCTCTGAATATCTGGCAAACGTAGGCTTATTTACGAAAATGTGATTTACCTCATGCTTGAGGTAAAAGAAGTTTTCTAGAGTTTGAAGCTGTTTTTCTTGGGCTAAAGGCTCTGTTAATGACAACTCCTTCTCTATACCTTTTCAAATTCATATCTTGTGGATCTAGGGTAAGCAGGATGGAACTAGTATCAAGCTACTCCTCCATCTTCTGGTTCCGTTAATCACCTGCAGAACAAAATAAAACAACCTGTGAATTTATAAAATGGTTTTCGAGGGGGGGGGTATGGTGTTTCATGTTTTTAGCTTGGGGGGTCTGAAATCGTATGAGGCTGACATGTATGGTCAAGGTGGTATTGGAAAACAATTCTTTTTGGACCCCCCCCCCCCCCATGGTGATAATCTTCAGATAACGGAGGGGGGCCGAAAAACCACATGAGCCGTCGGATATAAAAGATTGTGATGAGATCGTGAAGGAGATGAGGGTGACTTACGAAATGGCGTGAATAGTGGGGTTTCATATTTTTGAAATCACTCATTTATCGCATAGCGTGGAGTGCGATAACATCTGTTAATGCCGCGTGGCAGGGGAGTGGGTGGAGAAAACCACCTATTTCGCACCCCCACCCTTGGTTTTAAGCATTGAATGTCGGGGGTTTGCAAAATAGATCGAGGGACGTCTAACCTTCCCAACGTTAATCGAATGATAGGTGAGGTTTCACAATTCCAAAGGAGGTGGGATCGAGAAAAACATTAGGCGGGGGGTTTAAATTAAAAGGGAACCATTTAATATTTTTGCGCTTTTAAACTAATAAAAGTGGGTTTTTTTCTTTTTTATGAAAACATAAAGTTAAATCAAGCAGAAGGGGGTTTTAAAAGGGAAAAAGGGAATTTTAGTAAGGAGAAGGGGGTTTTTAAAGGGAAAAAGGGAATTTTAGTAAGGGGAAGAAGGTTTTCAAAATGGAAAGGGATTTTTAGCAAGGGGAAGGGAGTTAGGATAAGGGGGAATGAAGAGGTAAAGGGTTTTTAGCAAGGGGAAAGGGGTTAGGATATTTTTGATAAGGGATAAGCATAATGATGCTTTATATAAATTTTGAAAAGTATTCCACCTACCATTTTATTCATGCTAACATTTTTCCTTTCCTTTATTGGGTGCATTTGAGCTAATTGCTGACCCTTTTATTTTATTTTGATAATAAAACTAATTTATTTCTAACCTTATATCTTCCAATGGCTCAGATTAAACTTATGAGCTCATTTTTATTCTCTACCTAACTACTGATATGCCAATATTAAATGGTTTGGTCAGATATTTAATCATTAACTATCATAACATAAAATTTAAAGGTATGAATTATCGAGATTAGATTGCATGATCATTATGAATTGTGGAATTTTGAACAAGCTGCACACAATTTATTTGCAAAAGTAAAGTAAACTAAGAGTAGTGGCATTTGAATGTGCAACACTTTTAGAATTTATTTTTGCTTCTTTTTATGGGGCTCATATTTTATATTTTTTTTATCTTTCTTTCTTTTGGTCCTTTGATTATTCTTTTAGGAAATACCCTCTTTTCATTTTTTAATATGGAAAACATTTGCAGAAATGTAAAGGTATGTACAATATTACAAGATTTAACATAGCCAATTCAAAATTATGATCCCTATTATTATAAGACCCTAACAATGGCTCCACTTGGGTATGGAATCTCCTTGTGAGATGTCAAGAAATTTTTGATCAATGGCCTTGGAAATTTTGGCTTTGTTTTTCTTGGAACTGCTTAATGTGATCTCCTTTATTCAAACATATGATGTTATATTTTTTAAAGCTTATAATTTCCTCTTATGGCTTCAACTTTACAAGATAATCATCCACTCAAATCCCTTTATAATGGTATTTACAATGAGTAAAATACAACAAATGAACTACTAATTAGTCTGGTAAAAAATTATGCTTCAACGTTCGACCAATGACTAGTCCACCTAGTAGGTCTGTTCCATTTAATTCTTGCAAGAAAAATGCATTGTTGCCTCTGTAACCATAAATAGTATATGGGCCTTTGAAAATAAATTCAAATTTCCCATGTTTTCCTTTGTCTTCCCTTTTGGAATCCCATTTTAGTACTTGATCACCTATGAAGAAATCATTTTATTTAGTTTTCTTATCAAATATCTTCCTGATTTTGTCTTGAATTACTTGGCCTTTGATATAAACTTCTTCCCTGATTTGTTGTAAATGAATTTTTTGATTTATCCTCCTTTGGATGTCATTTGGTTTTACTTGTAGCCCTTGAATAATTTTCATTACAGAAGTAAAAAAAAACATCCATCCCATATACTAATTGATAAGGAGATGTACCAATTGATTGCTTAGTAGTTAGTCTGTATGCCCATAGTGCATTCACCAATCTTTTATTCCAGGTTTTCTTGTTATCCTCTAATAACTTCTTGATGATGTTGACTAGGCTTTTGTTTGAAGATTGTTAAACACACACATGGTGTATGGAGAAAACTAAACACACACATAGAAAGATAGGCATTCATTGCATCTTTATTACATATAGATGTACATTTATAATACAATGGTGTGACTCTTGGATTCATCTTCCAAGGTCACTAGGACTCCTTTGTGACTCTTCGTCTTCCACACCTACCCATGGAGGATTAGGTGTTCAAAATTCCCCCCTTAATCCGAAGGGGTATGTGTGAGTCCAAGAAGAGAGTTGTAATACAAATCTGCAAAGTATGCATGACATAACTTAGGCTGGATCAACTCTTTGAAATGTTTTCAAAAAGAGGTGGTTTAAGGATGACCACCAGCACTAGAACGCAACACTTATTGCAGTTCTTAGAACTCTTCCAAAATTGGAAAGAATCTAAGGGCTTCTGCTAGAGGAATTGTCCCTCATAAAAAGGGATACCTTCAACCTAAAAGAAGGGAAGTCTACAACTTGTGATGGTTTAAGGATGACCACAAACACTGGAATGCTTGATGCAATTCCTGGAACTCAACCAAAACTGGCAAGAAGCTGAAATCTTCTGCTAGCAGAAGTGCTCCGAAAGAGGAAGAATATCAACCTCACATGGATGGTTTAAGGCTGTCCATCAACCAAAGGCATGCTCATGGGCATCCATGTCTCTGGCTACAACTCTGAATCTAGAATGACAAATTGTGGCTCAGGCTCGCTTGAATTGCTATGTCTCTGGCTACAACTCTCAATATGCAATGACAGGTTGTGGCTTAGGCTAGCTTGATCTGACTTCAAAGCTTGTAGATGAACATCATTTTCCCCCCTGTCAGGTACAAGGTGAGTTGATGGTTAAAAATAAACAGCAAGTTTACTCAATATTCGAGAACAAGTTCTAACATGTGACTTAAACATCTTCTTGGCTGCTGATGCCCATTGCCAGGAAGCGATCCATCCAAGATGAATCTTTTTTCTTGCAGGAGGCTTGTTTCTGAAGCATATGTGTGAATAATGGGTGTCCCAACCACAGTGCTTGCATGGATGAAGATCAAAATAGTGACATTTCATATGGCCAATTCGATCACAGTGTTGGAGTTTTACAATTTGTTGTTGTTGTGGAAGTGGAGCAGGATCTGGAATAGCTGCAGGTGACCTGTCATATAGGAATCTGGCACTTTGAAATTTAATGGGCTTGGAGTAGTCTGGAATATCCGAGACCAATTTTGTGCTTGTTGTGGACAAGCTCTTCCCAAGGTCTGATGATGGGCTTGGGAAGTGCAGGTTGAACTGCTGCATCTGCATGTAAATATGCTCTTGTACAAGGAACTGAATGTGAATCAACTGCAAATTTATATTATTGCTTCTGATGGGAGTAATTATCAATATTCTGAATAGAAACAGGTTAAGAATGGTGCCTCTTTTGTTGAAGTTCATCTTGCTGAAGCTGAGACTCCAACTGCAAAAACTCAATCTTTTCTTGTGCATCTTGCAAACAACTTTGAATATTACAAAGAGCATTCTTGCTCATTTTTACCATATCATGAACAATGGAATGAATGAGGTTATTCAAAAATTCTAATGCCTCATTGATTTTAGCCATTTTTCTCAACAACTTAGGCTCAAGAAATAAAGGGCGTCAGGTTCAACCGATAATGCACCCATTTACAATGTGATTCAACTTACTTTCAAAAGAATACAAATGACTTCAAATAAGTTCACAAAAATTTCTCAACAACTCAAAGTTACACTTCAAACACTAATTGTAACTATGAACAAAGAAGCAATATCCACTCACAATGTGAGTACAATACAATGTCACTGCAAATATTTTGTAAATGTGCAACAAAAAACGTTGTGTAATAACCCTTTAAGGCAGTTGGTTTCTCTCTTCTTCAAAGAGCTGTTTTACACCAACAACAACTCAACTCAACAAAATAAAGAGATTCAAAAACTTTGATGTTTGACCTTGCTGTACTGCTTCACAATAAATACTAAGATAAACTCCAAAAATCAGAAACTCTGTGTGGCCAAACTATGAGTGAATGGCACTACTGTTTTGAAAATGATGACCAATTTACAACTTGTCTTCACATGTCAATCTCTTTGAGAGAATCACCTTTCTATACATGCGACAAATCACAAAATTCATTTTTCTTCTCTATGTAGGAAATTTACCATTTCTTCATATGCCATTTCCTCTCTCTCCACTGTGTTTTTTTTTTTTGAAAAAAAAAATTTTTTTTAGGGAGAACAGAGGTATTAACTGGGGGAGGTTTTATCTGGGAGAGGTGATTACTGGGGGAGGGTTTATCTGGGGAAGATTTTACTGGGGAAGGTGATTACTGGGGGAGGGTTTAAATAGGGGATATTTTTCTGGGGAAAGTTTTTTCTGAGGGAGGGTTTATCTAGGGAAGATTTATCTGTAAAAAAAAATTAAAATTAAATGATTTGCAGATTTAAAAGGAGATGGGATTAATTAAAAAAAATGGAGGGAATTAATTAAAAAATTGGGAAGGGATTAATTAAAAAAAGGGAAGGCAGATTAATTAAAAATGAGTGGGATGGAGGGCCGAGCGGCCGAGCGAGGGAGGTCGAGGGAGTATAGCAGTGAGGGGGAGACGGATTGGGGAGGGTCGTGGGTAGGGATGAGAGAGTAGGGGGTTGGGTGAGTGGATTGAACGGAGTTGGAAGGGGGGACGAGGAGTGAGGGAGCTGCGAGTGGGGAGAGGCCGAGAGGAGAGGGGCCGTAAGGGAGCTGTGAGTGGGGAGAGGGGTCAGGTAGAGGGGGTGGAGAGGAGGGTGTAGGCAGGTGGGCGATGAAGGGTGTAAGGGGGCGGGGTAGCGTAGTGGGGTGGGTAGAGTTGTAAGGGGGTAAGGGAGCGGAGGGTGGGGAGGGTAGAGGGGTGTGGAGGTAGCATAGTAGGGCGGGGGCCAAGAGTGGAGAGGGAGTTGGTGAGGGGTCGAGGGCAGAGATGGAAGGGGTCAGGGGGGGATGGGGGAGCTGAGGAGTAAGGGGGAGGGCGGAGCCGAGAGGTGAGGTATGGTTGGGGAGGGAGAACGAGGGTCTAGGGGAGAGGGCCGATGTGTGAGGCCGCATGTAGAGGGCGAGGATGAGGGAAAAGGAGGGTGAGGGAGGACTTGAGTGGTGAGGTGTGGAGCGTATGGGAAGGGTGTTGGGATTACGTGAGAGCTATGAGGAAGTGAGTGCAGAGGCCGAGGGGCCGAGTTGCCATAAATTTTTATTTATTTATTTATTTATTATTTTTTTAATGAACAGTAGAATACAACAAAGGGAAATTGCAGCATTTGCAGAATTTTCTGAGGGAGTGGTGCTGAATATACAGCAGAGAATTTGTAAAATAATTTGCAGAAATTGCAGGAAATTTTGCCAAAAAAATATAGTTGAGAATTGGAGAATTGCAGAGGGTGAGCATAATTTCACAAATGTACTGTTGAATTTGCATAATTTTCAGTAAAAAAAACCAGATTTTTTTCTTTTTCACCACAATATTTTTCTTTCCAGCAACTCTCCAATGTGCAGAAATTAAAAGTAAGCAGAAATTGCAGGAAAAATTAAGAATTTTTCTTTTCAGAATGTAGAATGCCAAGAGCATTGAAAACCTGCAGAGTTTAAGATGCACAACGCTGCTCTTCACAAAACAAATTTATAAATGCTGTAAAGATGACTGCTGCAGAAAATCTCTAAATGTTGCAAGAATGACCAGAATTTTTGCAGATATACATAGGCCAAAAAAACAAATGGCTCACTCAAGGTTGAGCTGGTTATGAACGTATGAGCTCCGATACCATGTTAAACACACACATGGTGTATGGATAAAACTAAACACATACATAGAAAGATAGGAATTCATTGCATCTTTATTACACATAGATGTAAATTTATAATACAATGGTGTGACTCTTGGATTCATCTTCCAAGGTCACTTGGAATCCTTTGTGACTCTTCATCTTCCACACCTGCCCATGGAGGATTAGGTGTTCAACAAAGATTTTTCTAGTCCATTACCTTAAGGGTAATAGGCAGTGGAATGGCCTAGGGTGATATGGTATCGGTTACAAAAATATACCATTTTCTTGGATTTGAAGGCAACAACATTACCAGTGATGAGCTTTTGTGGGAATCCAAATCTAGAAAGGATGTTATTCTCAAGAAATAAAATAATGACAGAGTCTGTGGCTTGTCTAGATGGGATGGCTTCTATCCACTTGGTAAAGTAGTCAGTGGCTGTCGAAATCCATTTATGTTGGGCAGAGGAGGGTGGGTGAATTTCACCAATGAAGTCTAAACCCCATTGTTGAAATGGAATTTCTACTGAGATAGGTTTGAGGGGAAATGGTAAGATTTTCTTCTTCCCTTCAAATATTAGACATTTTTTACAGGAGGTCACGTACTTTCAGACATCTGCAAAAAGGGTGGGATAGTAAAAACCTACCCTCAAAATTTTGTTAGCAGTTGTTTTCTAGTACAAGTGTCCTCCAAAATCCCCTACATGAAATTCCTGCATGACTTTGTCAGCTTCATCTTTTAATAAACAATTGAACAAGATGCCACCATGATCTTTCCAAAATAAAAAATTATCTAAAATAAAATATTTCAATGCTTTCATTTTTACGAATCTACTTTTGGTTCTAGATAAACCAGGAGGAGCTTGTAGGTTGATTAAAACAAATATAAGGTCTGCATACCAGGGTGAATCTATAAACGCTTCACTGATTTTTGGAGTCACCATCTCTTCTTGATCATCTATGGTAGCAATGAAGTTTATGTATAAGGCTTGACAGTTCGATTCAGCCATGATTTTGGCCAAAACTTGGGCTTTAATTAATTTTGTAGTCTTAATCTCAATGTCATATTCTAGTATTATGGCAATCCATTTTCCTCTTTTTCCATCAGGCCCATTCAGAGTTAGAATGTCCTTTACAACTGAGTTTGGAACATATGCTATTATGTGAGAGTATAGAATGTATACTCCGAAATATTTTATGGCTTTCACTAAAGAAAGAGCTTGTTTTTCCATGATATTATACTTTAGTGTTGCATCTCTCAAAGTTTTACTGAATAAAGAACTGGGTTGTTCAAGGTCCTCATCGTTCTTTTGCAACAAGACTGCTGCAATGGTGTGCTCTGAAGCAAATGAAAAAATTATGAAATCTATGTTAAAATTAGGACTTATGAGAACAGGTGTTTTAGTAAGGGCTTCTTTGACTGGTTCAAAAGATTGTTTAGCCTCTATTTTCTAGTTAAGTATTGAATCATTTTTTAACATGTTATTTAAATTTCTAATTAGTTCTTCTAAGTTAGGGATAAATCTTCTAACAAAATTCATTTTGCCTAAAAATGCTTGTAATTCTCTAATGTTTCTAGGATGACTGATATTTAGGATTGCTTCTATTCTAGTTGGATCAATTCTAATGCCCTATTTTGAAATGATGTGTCCCATAATTTTTCCTTCTTCTAAATCAAAAAGTGACTTTTTAGAATTTAAGGATATACCAAACTTTCTACATTTTATGAATACTTTTCTTAGAATGATCTAGATGTTCATTATCTGACTTGGAAAACATTGTGATATCATCTAGGTAGATGACTAAAAAGTCATGGATTTCCTTTGAAAAGGCTATGTCCATGGCTCTTTGGAATGTTGCTCCAACATTCATCAGTCCAAAGGGCATTTTCAAGTACAAGAAAGTTCACCAGGGAGTGGTGAATGCAGTCTTAGCTTGATCTTCAAGTTGGACTAGGATTTGGTTGTATCCATAAAATCCATCAAGTAATGAAATTATGGATGACCCTACTACCCTCTAGAGAATGTGGTCCATTTTAGGGAGGGGATAGTTATCCTTTAATGATACTTTTTTCAAGTTTCTAAAATCAACACAGAGTATGATTTCTCCTATTTTCTTTCTAGTAGGGACTAAATTAGATACCCAATCAGAATATCTGATGGGTGCTATGATTTGAGAATCGTATATCCTTTTAACTTCTTTTTCTATTAATGGCATAAGAACGGGGTTAATTATCCTTAGCTTTTGTTTAAAGGGCTTATAATTTTCTTTAATTGGTATCTTATGCTGGATAATGTTGGTATCATAAGACTTGAGGTCTTCATAATTCTAGGCAAAGATATCTTGGAACTCCTTAAACAAGCTATTGTACTTCAACTTTTCAGCTGGAGGTAATGTCTTAGATATCTTGATAAGCTTGGGATATTCCTTTGTCCCTATGTTGCATTCCTCTATATCTGACATTAGAAGCTCCATTTTAGGTTTTCTAGCTACATCATTGGAGTCAAAGAGGTCTTCTAGTGGGGCTAACCCCTTAGGAAAAATGTTGTCTTTGAGGTTTAAAACTTTTGTTTCACCATTGATTAATTCCTCAATTTTTATTGTTTCTAATTGTTCTATTTCTACTTTAGTGAATCTAGTTGGTTCTATCTTATTTACATCATTTTCATCTATTTAATTATTTATTATATAATCTAATGTACAGTCAGTGTCTATATTACCATTTTGAAATTATCCTTCAGAAATCATAAAATCAAGGAATTGTTTGTCTTGTGAAAATATTTTCCAATAATTTAAATTATTAGGTATGGTTGGTCTATATCCTACCTCAATCGCGTACTGATGATTTGGTTGAAAGGGTAACCTGCATGTGCTCTAAAAAGTGGCTAAGCTATGTGCTTGCATATTCTAATTTCTTGGAATGACAACAAAGTTAGTATCAAGGAAACACCTTATCAAGTCTAGGATGTTTTCTTGGTAACACCTAAGTCTAGGGTTATTAGTAATGTATTATCCCTTGAATTTTTTTATAATAAGTTCAGATCCTGTTGGCCGGATAAATCGTTCTTGTGGACAAGACTGATCTCCCTAGTGTCAGAAGACAATCTAGCAACAAACGAACAACTAAGTTTGCCTTCCTCTAAATATATTCATTTTACAAATAAATGCTATAAAGGTGTCGATCCTACCTTAGATCCAAATGCTTATTTGCAGTCGTAAAGCTTCTGTCGCAACAAGAGTTCTTTCGTCACAACAAAGTGTCATCTTTTGTCGACCTGCAATCACAAACAAGAAAATATCAATAGCACCTGTATAAAAAATAATTATAAAACATACCTATCATAGTGATCAAGGAATCTATGAAATAAATGATCAAATGAAAGCTTATTGAAATAAACAATCGAACGAAAATTTATTGAGAAAAACAGAACAGTATATTAATCCTTGAATATCTGGAAGGGCCTGACATAATGTTAGAAAGGCCACGGGAGTAAAAGGCAGTCTCCTCGCACGATAAGTCTTGCACTCTTCCTCTAGAAGCATAAAGAGGTATGTGATCTTTCCTCTCAAAAGCTCAGCAGAAAGAAGTCTAAATCTTAACAGCACTTCAACTCAAAAATCTTCCCTTTTTAACCCTTTTTTGAGGCTACCCAATGCCTCCTTTTATAGAGCAGATGAGGAGGTTAGGATTCCACCTTTAAAGGGATAGAATCCTCTTTCAAAGCGATAGACTCCTCACATCAAGGGATTAGTTCCTTAAGGTCTGGGATACATGCACCTTACTAAAGCGTACTCATCCCCAAAAAATCTCATCTAGAACCTTTCAGAATTGACCAAAATTCAACTTTTTAATTTTACTTTCTCGCGTTTTTTCGTACGCTGTGATCTTATGGCGCAGCAACTGAAAACTACGTTTCGACCTTACGGACTGTCTTCCACATTACTGCGTACCTAGCCGGGGGTACGAGGTAATCTGTCTTCTCGCACAAAAAGTTTGCCGAAAACTTTTAGGGTTTTCTCCGTTTCGGGGGGCTTGGAATGAGAACCAAGGTTATAAGACTTGTGAAGGTAAGTATGGTATCAATAGGCTCATACGGTCGACGAAATGTGGTGGCATTTTTTTAACGATCATGATTTCCCCCTAAGTACGAGTACGAAATAGATGAAGATGAAGTCTGTCATATTTGAAGAGTGAAGAACTTTATCATTTCAAGGATCATCTTGTGGACACCCCAGTCGGAACCTGTAAAAAAATTCAATGCAAAATATATATATGTAATCATATCATCGCTGAGGTAGGCATTCCCATACTCAGATCAAAAACTAACTAAACTTGTTCTGATACAGAAATGATTTTAATATTACATCAATAGTGTAGACACAGCATGGGCGCAGCCATCTGTAATGAATAGTCTATTGTATAATAATAAAACTCCTCGCAGCCTGGATGGTAGAAACTAGATCCAGGGTCTTGATTTCTACTTCCCGAACTAGTACGATTCTATCCATGCGATTAAATGTGTTGAAGTCGAACATGGTAGAAACCACTTGATTACCAGTCAATGATGTAAACTGTTAACAAGTGTGAGAGTAACCACCAGTAATGTCAATGGCTCTCAAAGTACTCAGTACAATCCATGAAATGTGAATGAATGAGCTGAAGTCGAACATGTCACGAAATCATTCGATCGAAGGTCAATGATGCAACCTGTCGTCGAAGGCGAGAAACCTGCCATTAAGGCATGCAGATTCCAAGGTACTGATGATTTCTAGATCAACTTCCTAGATAATGAACTGTAGTCGATAGAAAGTGATCCGTCGTAGGCAAGCCCACAACACGAAATCATAGATCAAGTTTTGAAAATATATCGGCAAGGACTGACTCAGGGATGGTCAAAATGAATGACAGATATTTTGCAGATGAATGGTTTATTTGAACTGTCCTCTTGAACACATAACGACACTGCAGATGGCTTGGTGACAATTGACCCAAAGCTAATACCCAGAAACCGGCTGAAGACTTTCAATGTGGTTTGATTAACTGTTAGGAAAAGGATTTTCCCAACCCAGGTGGACAAAAGTGTCGTGTTCAAGAGTGGTTAACGGTTTTCCGAATAATCAAAATGTAACAAACAGGTTCATTTTCCTCTCTTTTCCCCCACCATTTCTGGCAAGTACCTCTTTATTTTTGACAATCTTGAGGAGGATAACATTTGCTTGTTTATAAGCTCATCCTTCGGATGAGTCCAACTTAGTTTAAGATTCGAACCCTAAGAATAAGGAATTGTTTCGTTTAAAAAAATTGAACAAAAACTCTTTACTGTTAAATTTTAACGACTCCAGTATAGGAGAAACTCGGTGTTTTTTCAATTTTAGGGAGTCAGAAGAAAAAACTTAAGAAAACTCCATGGGTGTACCTTTTCGTAAATTTAGTCTCTCAAGCCCGAAAAAGGATAAAATAATGCGGGAGAGAACTCTATTGACCATAATTAGTCAACGTATACCTTTTTCGTAAATAGTCCATTTCAGTCCGTAAAAGGGGTAAACTTATACCGAAGGGACGATCATTCATTTACTTTAACGAGTTCACTAATCAAGTACTCGACAATCTTTTCATTGTTTAGAGTGTCCTAAAAGGGCTTAACAGAGAACTCCAGGGTTTCGCTTTTTCATAATTTTAACGAGTTCAAAAAAGGGATTAAAATATACTCATCTTTTTCACTTTTTTCGTAAGTTTTAACGAGTTCAAAAAAGGGATAAAAAAGTACTCATATGGCCGACTTTCAATTTAATTTACGAGCAAGAAAATACGGAAATAACTCAGCATTTTCATGTGTTTTACGAGAATGAAAGATAGAAAAATAATCTCGGGATTTTCATGAGTTTAACAAGTCTTGAAAATAATAACTGAAATGGACTCGAGATAGGTTTCATTTTTACAAAAGCTTGAAACAGAGAAAAACTATGCTTCAGAGTGGTTTGCTTCATTTTTAAACAAGCTTTAAACAAAGGAAAAATCATGCTTGAGATAAGTTTTAATGCCCCCCAAGCGTAACTTGCTAGAGCGCATGCCCCCCAAGCTTCATTTCATTCATGAACTGACATGATCACGGTAATTAATAGTTGGATGGAATTAAGGTTCATTTAACAGATCATATGAAAGACCCGACCTAAAATTGTAAGAAAGAAAATTGTGCAAAAACTGAAATAACTAACCTAAATAAACAACTTAACATTGATGAGACTAGTCAAAGACTCGACTCAATTAGGGGAGGATTTGTTTCATTTTTTAATGAGCTTGACCCAGGAAAAGAACTATGCTCATGGCAACGTGTTTCATTTTTTAACGAGGTCGACACAGTAACAGGAACTATCCTCACCTAAATGTTTCATTTTTTAACGAGGTTGACACAGTAGAAGAAACTATCCTCGTATATACTCTCTACAATCTACCTATATAACCTACTTATTCATTTTTTAATGAGGTTGACACAAGAAAAGAACTGTCCTCATACCTGATTCATTTTTTAACAAGGTTGACTCAGTAACAGGAACTATCCTCTGACCAACTGATTCATTTTTTAAAGAGGTTGACACAGGAAAAGAACTGTCCTCATACCTGATTCATTTTTTAATGAGGTTGAATTAGTAAAGGTGAACTCATTCCCGATACCCGATTCATTTTTAATGAGGTTGAATCAGTAGTCAGGAACTATCCCTTGTGCCCGATCTTATTTTAACGAGGTTACCCCGCACAGAACTATCCTCCCACTCAACTCCGTATTCATTTTTTAACGAGGTTGACAGAAAAAAACTATCCTCATACATGATTCATTTTTTAACGAGGTATTCCGTATAGGAATTATCCTCGGTAAACCCGATTCATTTTTTAACGAGGTTGGACACAGAAAAGAATTGTCCTCATACCACTGCTTTCATTTTTTTAATGAGGTTGGACACAAGAAAAGGAACTATCCCCGAAAACCATCGATTCATTTTTTAACGAGGTTGGCACAGTAAAAGGAACTGTCCTCATCGCCGACTGATTCATTTTTTAACAAGGTTGACACAGTAAAAGGAACTCTCCTCACTAGCCACTGATTCATTTTTTAACGAGGTTGACACAGTAAAAGGAACTGTCCTCAGACCACTGATTTATTTTTTAACGAGGTTGACACAGTAAAAGGAACTATCCTCACACTCACCGATTCATTTTTTAACGAGGTTGACTCAGGAAAAGAACTATCCTCGGACCACTGATTCATTTTTTAACAAGGTTGACACAGTAAAAGGAACTATCCTCACACTCACCGATTCATTTTTTAACAAGGTTGACTTAGGAAAAGAACTATCCTCGGACCACTGATTCATTTTTTAACGAGGTTGACACAATAAAAGGAACTATCCTCACACTCACCGATTCATTTTTTAACGAGGTTGACTCAGGAAAAGAACTATCCTCACACTCACCGATTCATTTTTTAACGAGGTTGACACAAAGAAAGGAACTATCCCCGACCCACCGATTCATTTTTTAACGAGGTTGACAAGGTAGTAACTTCTCGTACTCATAATTACCCATTTTTTAACGAGGTTGACACAAGAAAGGAGAACTGCCCCAGACAAGAAAAGGAACTATCCTAAACTATTGATTCATTTTTTAATGAGGTTGACACAAAGAAAAGGAACTATCCTCACCTAACCGATTCATTTTTTAACGAGGTTGACACAAAGAATACTACGTACCCCCACTCACCGATTCATTTTTTAACGAGGTTGACACAAGAAAAGGATATATCTCGATTCACCGATTCAATTTTTTAAACGAGGTTGACATAGTAAAAGGAACTATCCCTGACCACCGATTCATTTTTTTAACGAGGTTTACACAAGACAAGGAACTATCCTCACACTCACCGATTCATTTTTTAATGAGGCTGACATAGGAAAAGAACTATCCTCATACCTAATTCATTTTTTAACGAGGTTGACTCAGTAACAGGAACTATCCTTTGACCAATCGATTCATTTTTTAACGAGGTTGACACAAGATGGTTGAAATTATCCTCACCTCCAATCGATCTATTTTTTAACATGGTTGGACACAAAAGAATATGAACTTTCCTCGAACTCACCGATTCATTTTTTAACGAGGTTGACACCGTAAAAGCGAAATTTGCCTCGCACTCACCGATTCATTTTTTAAATGAGGTTGACAAGAAAAAGGAACTATCCTTGATTCACCGATTCATTTTTTAAACGGAAAGGATACAATAACAGGAACTATCCTCATAAAATTGATCATGGCTTACAACTGGAAGAAACACATGTCAATGGACACACCTTGATCATGGCTTCCAAGAGGCCTTCATCAGAAGGAAGAATAGTTCTTTGGAAGGAACACATGTCAAGGGACTCAAAAGGGATAAGAACATCGCATTCAAATAATCCCATAGAGTTTTCCATGTCAATTACTGGATCTAATTCAAAGGAAGATGAGCAAACATTGAGAGGCTCGCTTTACATCCGTAACTGAAAACATGGGACTAATTGCCACATAATTAACCTGTGGCGGGGTAGATACCACTTTAGAATCAGGAACATTCAGGGATGTAAGATTATTGGTAGTCAAAACAAGACTAGGGAACGAAAGCTGGTCTACAGTCACAATATTACCATTGTGAGGGAACGACATCACGCGAAAGAGTGTCGATACGATAGCTTTCATTGCATAAACATAGTCTCGCCTAAGGAGTAAATTGAAATCTCATTAAGAGGGGTTCTTTGGTTGGTAAATTCCTGGAATAAATGTCATTATATTCAACTTCATGAATTTTATTAACAATTTAAAACTAAATTAACAATTCACAATTCACACCTAACAATTAAAATTCATAATTCACAATTTAAGTGGTCACTTAAAAGTAAACAAACAAATTAACACGCGTTTATCAAATCTAGGACAAACCACACACAAAATAAAAGAATTTCCGTACTAAAACACATGCCAGGAGAAATCCAACATCGTAGAATTTAATACAGAAGCGAAGTGTTGAAACATTTACCCCCGACAACCTCATTAATAATGAAAAAGACCGGCACAAGTTTCTTCACAAAACCATCTCATGTGAAGAGAACCCCCAGAGAGTCCAAGTGAGTCTAGTCGACGTCTGCTCCAGGTACAGTGAGATCTTTCCTTCACCATCACCTTAGGAAATAATCTTAATTTTATGGACACTAAGGTTACCAATAGTAACAAATACAACTGGGGGAACAGTCTACGATCTGATTCCACGCACAAGGGCAGAGTAATAAAGCTCAATCCCCTTGAAGGTTCCTCGACATGGTCAATCCGAGGTTTACCGACAAGTGACCCTAGGCTCCTCGACAATGGTTAATCTGAGGTTTACCGTTTGTAATGCATGCAAAATCTTCTGTCTTCCCCAATGAAACAGAATTGATTGTCTCAAAGGTTCGGACATGATCTCGTGATTAACTCCTTTAAGAGGAGTGTCCCAGATTGTACCAATTACAATTGGATTTATTTCCTACCACAAGATTTATCTACTTGTTTGTTTCAGTTGCTTTGGAAAGTTAACTACAACCTATTCCAAAGCTCTAATCCTGAGCTAGATTGGTGGAAAGAGCCCTAAAATGTAAAAATTACTAGATGAATTTTAATTAAGCGCTATGTTATTTAGGTTGTTATTACTCAAAAGGGTAAATGGATATGAAACCAATGGTGTTATGACCCGACCTAAAACTGAATGCAACCTAATATGACAATGTAATCTTTTCAATTCGATGAATCCTAACTAAAGTAAGGAGAGAGTTTCCATACACTTCCAACAATGCAAAAATTGATAACTAAGAGAAAATATAACAAATTCTCTACCCACCAATTTTTATCAAGAAAAACTAATGCAAATCTCAATCCTAAAACAATTTTTATTTTTGTGTTTTTAAACAATAATAAAAACATCTAAATTCAAATCAAAGAAAATTGATCTAAATCTGGCTTACTGATTTTTCGATGTAAACTATGTAATTGTAATCTATAACAACGCCGTGAAAAGTATGCAAATGTAATCTATGCATATTTTTCATTCATATTCTGAAAATGAGAATTCTAATTATGCAAATGTGACCTATGCAAGAGAATTCTCAAACACAAGATGATTCTAATGTAATCTAAGAACCAATCCAGTGCAAGTCAAGAAAATCGAGTGAGAGTTCCAAAGATCAAAAAACACTCAAAGGCGATTAACACTCATACACAATTTAGCCCCCCCATTAAGGGAAATTTTTTTGCAAAAGCAAAAGAAAAAAGATGCAAAATTGTGAAAAGACTGAGACAAACCTCCAAGTAATGACCAAAGGAAATCAAATTAAGAATTTCTCAAAAAAGAGACTAAAAACACCCAATTAATTTAATGGAGATTGATGAGATGAAAAATTGCCGAAAGAAATTCAGAAACAAGAGATTTTTGACAGAAAAATATAGATCTAGGAAGATGCTAAGAATCCTAAATTAAATCTAAAGTAAACTGGAAAAAAGAAATCTAGAGTTTTTTCCAAAATTTTAATAGGGTCCGCAGGCTCCCAGAAGTAACAGGTGCGGTCCCGCACTGTTTACTCAAGGAAAGTGCGAAACTGCCCGCACTGTGCAAAAGAACAAAGTGCGGGCCCTAGAAAAACTAAAGAAAAACACAAAAGATTTCAAAATTTGCAAAAACAGAGAAAACCGAAGCTACCCAGGTAGATATCCATCAATAAAAAACTAGGAAAAACATTTCCTCAAATCAAAATAAAAGAGAACAAAAAACAACAAGTTTTTTTCCCCAGTAGAGTTGCCAATTTGTTGGCTGGATAAATCATTCTTGCGGACAAGACCGATCTCCCTAGTGTCAGAAGACAATCTAGCAACAAACGAACAACTAAGTTTGTCTTTCTCTAAATATATTTGTTTTGCAATTAAATGCTATGAATGTGTCGATCCTACCTTAGATCCAAATGCTTATTTCATGTCGTAAAGCTTCCGTCGCAACAAAGTGTCGTTCTTTGTCAAACTCCGCAATCACAAACAAGAAAATATAAATAGCACTCGTATAACAAATAATTATAAAACATACCTATCATAGTGATCAAGGAATCTATGAAATAAACAATCAAACGACAGTTTATTGAAATAAACAATCGAACGACAATTTATTGAGAAAAACAAAACTTGATTGTATTAATCTTAAAATAACAGAAGAACCTTACAACCTTAGCCTTGATGTTCGAAAGGCCTTCCTGGGGTCCGAAGCAGGAGTCTCCTCTACTTTGATAAGTCTTTCACTCTTCCTTCAGGAGCACAAAGAGGTATGTGATCTTTCCTCTCAAAATCTCAGCAGAAAGAAGTCTAAATCTTAACAACACTTCAACTCAAAAATCTTCTCCCTTTTAACCCTTTTGAGGCTACCCAATGCCTCCTTTTATAGAGCAGATGAGGAGGTTAGGATTCCACCTTTGTAGGGATAGAATCCTCCTTCAAAGGGATAGACTCCTCACATCAAAGGATTAGTTCCTTAAGGTGAGGGATACATGCACCTTATCAAAGCGTACTCATCCCCAAAAATTCTCATCTAGAACCTTCTAGAATTGACCTCAAACCAACTTTTTAACTTTACTTTCTCGCTCTTTTGAGTTTGGAGGGGGTACGCAAACATTCCAAAGGAAAAATGCATTCTAGAATGCAGCTTCCTTCACATTACCTCGCGTACCCAGCTGTGGAACGCAGTAGTCTTAACACACCTGGCACCAGTAGTTTTTTGAGGTTTTTAGGGTTTTTTTCTCCAGTTTCTTGTGGCCGAGAGGTCCAAGGTTGTAAGACTTGCAAAGGAGGTATGTATGAGTGTTAATGAGCTCATACAGTCAGCAGAATTTCAAGGTGACATTTTTTAGTGTAATAGATCCCATGATGGAAACTCTTCCAGCCCCAAGTTTTCTTACGATTTGAAGGCCTAGCACTAATGCTTCATATTCTGCCATGTTGTTAGTGCATTTGAAATTTAATCTATAAGAATTTCCTTTTGAATGATGATTTTCTAAATTGTAGGTCCATATTCCAACTCCTGCTCCTAATCTATTTACAGAGCCATCAAAATATAAATGCCACATAGATTCATGTGTTATATTTTCACTATCAATTTCTTTGTGTTTATCTTCTGAATCCGTGATTTTATCTTTGTCATTTTCTGAATTACATAAGATAAATGAGTCCAGATCAGAATGTATGGAATAGATAGGGTAATTTTGTGGTTTGTTTGAATTTCTTACCATGAATTTCATCAAGGTTTCTCTATATAGCTTGCTTTGCTGATCAAACAAATAAATGGTAGCATATGACATGTCTAATTGTAGTGAACCCTATAATTTTGCTCCCCATGAGCGAGATAATAACATATCATATTTATGATGGATATCAACATCTACTATGTCCATCATGATACTCTTTGCTGGGCACTGGACTAGAGTTACACACATATCTTTGAACAGGACAAGGCATTTGACTTGATTAGAATCAAAGGAGAACATGTCCTTGTAGGGTTTGGTGATGTCTAAGTTTAATTTTTCCATGAATGCTTTAGGCATTAATTTATGAGATGCTCCTGAATACAACATAGCATTATGTAAGATTTTATAAGATTTTATCATGAATGTTTAAGCTAATATAGAATGGAGGGACACCCCCTTGTTGATGTTTTCCATTTACTTTAGGACCAAATAATAACTTAGGTTGAGCATCATTGATGTTGAAAACATCTTCACCTTCACCTATGTTTAGTGTTTCAGTAATTTGTGCCTTATATGAGTCACTTTTCACTAGCTCTGTTAAAGGAATTGGCATTCTTAAATTGGCTATCTCAATTTTGATATTGAATGTCATTTGAGTTTTTCCTAATTTAATTATTTCATCTTTACTAATTGTGGTTTGTGTGGTTTTGTATTTTTTATTAGCACTTGGTAATTCAATTTGTTTTTCAACTGCTTTTTTTTCAACTTCCTTGTCTAGAACGATTTGAGTAGCAGTTGATGTGATTTCTACAATCTTTGGGGTGGAGATACTCTGAGTTTCTCTAGGGATAGTTTGTAGAATTTTGGTCACAGGAGCTTCTATTGTTTTCTTAGTTTGGGTGTGGACTGGTTTCTTAATAGGAACCTCTGTGTTCTCTTTTATTCTAAGGCTATACTGTTTATGAACTTCATAGATAGTGGATTCATAGCCTTGTTTGTAGTCAAAGGACTCTTCAGATTCTAATTGTAATTGTTGTAACATGTACAAATCTTTTTCTTCCTGGGTAAGAAAAATAACATCTTCATTGCTTACTCCCATCAAGTTTATCTGAGTGTCCTGGTATTCTTCATGCTGTTGTGAAATTTCAGCATAAAGGTGGTCTCATCTGTTGATCAGGTACAACTTTTACTGATTTACCAGTATTATGATTTTTCCTAAAGTCGGGGTTTATAATTTGGGGACCTTGTTGATTTCCCACTGGGGTTTTCTTTCCATTTTCTCTATTCTATCCATTATTCTTTCTACATTTTTGGCTAAACTATTTATCTTAATATCTGAAGTGGAAGGTTCTTCCTTAATGGTCACTCTCCTCTCATTATTCATCTAAGCTCTTTTAGCTAGTAAGTTAGCTTCTACACTAACTGCATCACTTTGCATCTGTTCTAAAGTTGCAAGGTTTATTTCTCTTAACTGATAGGACATGTCAGTGTCAAAACCATTTGGAAATTTAATTAGGGCTAAGCTTGGTGGAGGTTTGATATTCACTGGAATTGCATTGTAAATGTTGTTAAACCTAGTACAATAATCCTGAACAGATTCATTAGGAGATCTCCTAATGTTCTCGTATTCAGATAATATCTGGAGAGGGTTTTTATTTCTTTCCCATATATTTATAAACAATTTGTGGAAAGTAGCTAAATCAACAATATGGTTAGTAGGTAAATATTTAAACCATTTTTTAACAGCTCCTGCTAGTGTTTGTGCAAATAATCTCATTTGTACATCAGCCTCATCAACTTCATGTAACTCAAAATAATCTGTCATTTTATCTACATGTTGTTGAGCAGTATACTGACCAGTACCATCGAACTGAAATTTTTTAATCTGGTAATCTTTGGCATGGCATGTAAAGGAGCCTGTAAGGCCAAAGGGGCAAATCTGGCTGCCATGCTTGAGATTTTAGCTTGACTGGGAGGTAAAGTAGTGGTGCTTGAAGATGAACTCGAAACATTAAGTTGGAGAGGAAGTTTAGGTATGAATGGTTTTGTGGAATGAACTGTGGTGGATATTATAGGTGAGGTGGAACTGAATGAAGATGTATTTATAGTTTCTGAAGATACTGTAGAGAGCTTAGGAGTAGCAGCTGTTAGGGCAGCTAGTTGAACTGACTGTTGAAAATAGGCTTCGTCTATGACTTTTTATCAAATTTGAGGTTAAAACATCAAGTTTGTCAAAGTATCTGGAACCTGTTTATCTAAATAAGGTTGTATAGTATCCTTCTTTTATTAAATAAATTGAATAAAATTAGGGTCTATTACAATATCATGGACCGAGTTTTCAGATTTGGTATGAAATAAAGGATGCTCAAATGATAAATCAAATTGAATATCCTGTATGCTTGATAACTCCTTAGGAAGTGAAGTTGCTTTGATTAACTCACTACTTTTTCCTTGACTCTCTACTTTTTTTAGGTTTTCTTAAAATTCTGTCAAGATCATCAACAATTGTAGCAGATTGTGGATCAGGATGAGCCCTTCTATAATATGTTCTTTTAGAAGCCATAATTTTAACTTACTATGATAAATTCAAACAACCCTTTAAAACCTTAATGTGAAAAATGAGGAAAATTTCTTCCTTTAAGATTTATTTTAACTAGGGACTGATTTTTCCCTAGTGGAGTCGCCACTATGTTATCACTCCAAAATTTCCAAAGGTTGTTCTAGCATTAAAAAGAAATATCAGAGGTAACTACAAACCTACTTTGGAGCTTAGGATCTAGCCTTCCTAAACTCAGAGAGGGATCTCTCTATATGATTTAACTTTGTTTATTTTAAGGATTTTAGGCTAGTTATATATGCTTAATTTGGATTGATTTTGATTGGTTGGTGTAATTAATGATTTAGATGAATATGTGATTTTCCATTTTCCATTGGGCTATGGAGTCAATATAATTTGAAAACAAAGCAAAATAAAATTATAAAGAAATTGTTACAGGGCAAGATAGGTGAGCAATATCAGATCTCAAGGCTAAATGGTGAAGTGATTTTTCAATCGGGATCAAGGAGAAATTAAGAATTCCTTAAACCAGATAATGAATAAGGGTGAAGAAATTCAATCAGGATCAGAGGGTAATTAAATATTCTCTAAACCAGACATCAGAAGAAAACATAGAAATGTATAACATTTAAAATCAAAGTGTAATGTTTAAGCAAATTCTATAGTAAAACTCCTGTTATAACATTCAAATTTAGAACACATATAAGTTGATGGAATACTTAGAAAGAGAACATGAATATTTGAAATTTATACTTCACTGAGATAGCTCAACACATGAATAGTGTAAATAATTTTCTTTATAACTTTTTCTGTCTGTCAACTGGAAGTTGGTACAATAACCCTCAAGCAATAGATCAGTGAACTAAGGAAATATTCAGAAATACACCTCTGATACTTCAAATGATGAAGTATTTATACAAAACATTACAAAAAATATCCTGTCAACTGACTAGAGTTTATTCTAGGAAAATAAAATATCTTTATGCAAAAAGATAGTGACGCCTTTCAATTGACTAATATATGGCCCTGATTCTTTTCTTGCTTTTACCTGTTCGTTTCTTTCATCTGTTGTTTTCTTTCACCCTTTACAGTAAATCACACCACTTCTCCCATGTTTCTTCATCTGGGATTTTGATTTTCATCATCCTGCGGTAAATCTCATCTGCCTTTGAATATCTATGAAGAAAACTAGGCCGACAAGAAAAATGTGATTTACCCCATGCTTGAGTTTAAATAAGTTTTCAGAGCTTGAAGTTGTTTTTCTTTGGGCCAGCGTTCGTTAATGACAACTAATTCTCTAGACCTTTTCATCCCGTGGGATCCGGGAGTGTTGGTGATGGAACTAGTATCGGAAGTTGCTCCTCCGTCTCTCGTCCTTAATCACCTGCACATCAAAATAAAATAACCTGTGAATTTAGAAAATGGTTTTCGGGGGGGGGGCGTATGGTGGGGTATGTTTTCATGCTTGGGGGGTCTGAACTCTTATGAGGCTGACACGTATGGTTGATGCAATATTGGAAAACTATTCTTTTCGAACCCCCCCCCGCCCCCCCCATGGTGATAAAATTCGGATAACAAAGGGGGGTCGAAAAGCCACATGAGCTATCAGATATAAAGGAGTCTGATGAGATCATGATAGAGATGAGAGTGACTTACATAATGGCGTGAATAGTGGGGTTTTATATTTTTGAAATCAATGGTTTATCGCATGGCATGGGGTGAGATGACATCTGGTAATGTTGTGTGGTAGGGGAGTGGGTGGATAAAACCACCTATTTCGCACCCCCACCTGTCTGCTCAACTTAGTGTTCCTAAATTGATGTCATAAATTGTCAACCAGGGCTAGTAAATTGTTGAAGTGAAGTGCACTATATGTGCCTAGGTATCTTCTTCCTACTTCATTGTGTTTAGTGTTTTTCTAATGTTATTGGTTTTGTGTTTTTGTGCTAAGAGGAAAAGAACTAAATTTTTGGCAAAGAAAAGTTATTGGTCACACTAAAATAAAGCAAAATCTACTCTAAACTATGTATGGCACCTAAGAATAGAAAATGATGATTCACCAATTGAAAATCTTGACAAGGAAAGTAACTCATAACATTAACTCAGTCCAATTAATTTCATTAGAGGTATGTTGGAACAACTTGAGAAAAGGATAAGTTTGATGCAATGAGGTTCTTTTAAGTAAACAACAACTTACAATATCATAGAGAAAATCTCATCCATAGTTAGAAATTTGTTGGAACATGTTGAGAAAACATTATCTGCAACATAGTAAGGAAATCTATGCTAATTTAACTTATGATACTAAAATCAACCCATTCTGCAACTCAAAATGTTACTATTAAGCCTCATTCAAGGGTTAGAGATCTCTTGGAATAGCTTTGGAAAAACGCTGTTTGTAAAATTATGAGAAATTGCAAAACAGTCAAGACCTCAAAATGATATTACTAATTCTTGTCCATATGATAATAACGTGTTAGAAGAGACTAAGAACAAGAGCAGTTTGTAAATAATGAAGGCCTTTAAGTTGAATTTAACAAAACTAGAGTACATCTAGCTAATAAAACTTGAAATGCAGTGAACAGAACTGAAATAATACGCAATTAGCCTTTGAAATACTACAACTCTATCTCATTCAGTGTTAGTGATATTTTGGAACAATTCATGAGAACAAGATTGACTGCACTATTCGATGTAAGTAAGCATAAAACATGAATTTTAGAAAACTGCCTAAATTAAGAACGAAACAGAGCTTAAGTTACTTATCTAAAAAATTATGAACAAAGCCTTTCGGACAATATGGTCCCTCTACCATGGGATTGGCACACGAATCTCCTCAAGATTGCTTCAGATCATGTATTAAAGTTGTACTTCTTTCATTAAAGGAAAATGCTTCAAAAACAGAGTATTACAGTCTTAGACAACTTAACAACAAAACATCAACTAGCTAACTGTCTCTCGGTTCACCAAGTTATTTTTATAAACAAAATACATAACTTTCATTGAGAAGAAATAGGGATAGGTGTCTTTTTCAATCAAAATTGAATTAGAACTCCTATTGAGGCCTCGTACTTTGCTGAAGACACCTGCAGAGTCCTTGTCCTGGTAGAAGTCTACTTCTTAGTTTTGGTTTCCTCCATGTGCATAGCCACTTGCAGATTTTTTCTCAGACTTCGTAGAGGGAAAGGAATGATGTAGGTGAGTTCTGGAATTCAACCATATGCATTTTTCCTTTAAGTGACACCTGTAACTTGTGTGAACATAAAGATAGCTGCGGAATAGATTGTGTGTAGCTTGTTCAAAATCCCACAATTAATAATGAATATGCAATCTAATCTCGATCATTCATACCTTAAACACTTCAGGGGCCACATCAGAACCACTTTGGAATCCTAGGACCTAGCCTTCCTAGATTCAGATAGGGATCTCTCTATATAAGTGTTTTTGGAAGATATATATTTATGCTTTGTTTAAGATATTAGGTTAGTTATGAAGCTTTGAGAACTTTGTTTGGTTTTGGTTGATTGAAAAGGTACTTGAAGTTTTAAAGGTTGGAGAAGATTGAGGAAGTGTTTCAGCTGGGAGAATAGACTATAAGAGAACATTAATCCATTGGGCTATGAAGTCATAAAAGGATTTATTAATTGTTCAACAACTATTCCAGGGTTTTCATAGGGCAAGTTATCTAGATTAAATAGGTCTTTTAGATTAAGTTGTGATATGAAACATTAAGGTGTTGTGAAGGAAATAAAGCTATAGTTAGTCAAGAATCTTCTATCTCTATTTAAACAAAAAAAGCCTTTCAAAGTAAATGTTTGAAGTAAACCAAAGGACAGGGCAAACCATAGACTTCTTTGGACAAAATTTTATTAAAGCAAACTTTTAAGACAACAATCTAGTAATCCTAAGATTAATTTCAGATAAATAAAACATACAATATAACAAGGAGAGTGGCCTAAGATCAAACATAAATAATCTAATTTGCTTTTGAAAAACTCTCTAGGGATCTTTCCAAACAACCTTTAAAGGCAGACCAGAGGATAGGGCAAACCATAGACTTCCCTGGTTTAGACTCTACTTAGCATACTTTGAAAATATCTTTCAAGAACAATATCTCAAGTTTTACTCAGAAGGATATGAGCTTACCAACACTTCCCTGGTTATACTCTATTGAATCATTCTTAAAAACAACAATCTAGATAAAACTGGAGGGAAATTAAGAATCCTTCAATCAAACCTTGCAGAAGAAATCATGAAGATAAAGCTTGTAGATAGAAATAGGGTACTTTGACAGTAAATCCTAATCTAAATTTTCTGTTCTTTATCAGAGAAAATGGACAAAATGAAATCATAAGGAGAAAACAAAAATAGTGAGGGAAAACATCACCATTAACATAGACCAGGATCCTGTGAATCAACTTGTTTTATTGCTGTTCAAACCAGTTACATACTCCAGCAGAATGAGTCTTTACAGCTCAAAGCTTCTCTATCCATCTTAACACTCCTCAACTAGATCAGAAACACTCTAAACAACTAATAGTAACCGCCTTCTACAGCCAACCAAGAACCCTTTCGAATGAAGTCCTCATGCTATATTTATAAGCAAATGAGAAGGTGAAATGAAAGCTAGGGTTAATATATTTCATTTATGACTGTGTTAATGATTTTTGACCTTTAAGACCATGCAAGGCCCAAGACAAAAATATCTGAAGTGAGTTACTCTTTGTAATGAATGTTGTTTAATTTCTAAGCTACTTAGTTGCAATATTTGAATTTTAGGCTTTTTGTGATAAATTTGTAATAACTTTTGAGCTGCTCTTTCGGAAATATCTTTGACTGCAATAACTATTGTATGTTTTTGAGGAAAATATGTGTTTTTAGGTGGCATCTTTAGCCTTTGATGAAGTAAATTCTTCATGGATTTAACATTTGAAACATTCTTTGGGCTGATTTGTCTTGATTTGTTCTTTAAACTCTGTTTTGAGGCTTGATTTTGCTTTGGCCTTTATAATCACCTTTGTTGTCTTTTTCACTTTATTGACTATTTTAATATTTTATCATCTATCTTTGAACTTTAGTCAATGTCTTTAATCTATGATTTAAGCCTTTAATCCTTTGTTCTTCATTTCTTCATTGATCTTCTTTGTCTCTTGTATGCAGGGGTTCCTTGGTGCTCTGGAGGGTTTCCTTGATTTTAACCAATGGCCATGAAGCATTGATAAAAACCTTTAAAACTTGAACCCTAGATTTCTCCTTTTCCCTTTATTTATCCTCATGGATCGTCATCCGAGATTGTGCTACTGATATTGGCTGTGGGAGGGCCTTTTAGGTCAGGCCACCATTAAACTTGCAACAAAAAATAAAAACATTAATTTAAACACTGCATTTTTTGCTAAACTGTGTTTCAGAGGCTTGGTGAGGTGTTTGGAGAAATTGCAGAGGGAAGAAATGAGCAGAGGAGGGTTCTATGAATGAAACCAGGAAGAACAGTGGACCAGTTTAAATATTGGCGCGAAATGGAGATAGGAGGTTTTGTGCAAAAACCAGCAGTTTTCACGCGGCTCATAGGTGGTAAGCAGTTTTAACCCAAATGGATGCGATACCACTCAGGAGGTGACACCTATCCAAGGGAAAATTCCCATTTCATGCAGAAATGGGGCGTTAAACCCTTTCAGCAAAATGTGTGCGACTTTGATCTGGAGCCATTGGATCTAGGGGAGCCAGATCAACGGTGTAGTTTTATCCCGACCAAAAGAAGTTGATCGGTCGTGGGAGACGATAGTGAATGGCAGGACTGAGGGTGATGTCATCTATTCTGTCGGCTAGCAGGAAGGCTGGAGGCAGAATGGGAAAGGCGGGGGCTGGATGAGAGCCATTGGATCGGGATGATCGACGGTGGAGATCTGTTCGAGGGAAAGGTGAATGAGGGTATGGTGGGGTGGATAGATGAGGAGCAGGAGGCGCGATAATGGTTAGATCTATATGGTCAATGGTGGGGATCGCTTTAGAGAAAAAAAATGGCGCAGGATAAGAATATAGGTGAAGGGCCTAAGTTAAAAGCAAAAACATGGTTCAGCGGGGAAAAATAGAACTGGAGTTATAGGCTTAGCGAATGGTTGCAGGCCTTGGGTCACATGAGGAAGGGGTGGAGGGCTTAAACCCGAAGGGGCTTAAGGCCTTATGTTACAAATAATCGGATTTTAGGAAAAAAATAGGGGTTTTTAAGCCTTTTTGAGGATTTCGATAGGGTTGAAAGAGGGTATTTTAAACCAAATAAGGAGGTTTTATATGGTTTAAAAGGTATTTTTAAGGGAAATGAAGGATAGATGGAGGGAAAATGAGTTTTTTGGAAGGGAAAATGACTGATAGAAATGGAGAGAGAAAATTAGTAAAATGAGGGGAAGAGTCATGAAGGGGTAAATGGTGAAAATGGCCTAATATTAGTTTCTTTTTGAATCAATAGGTTAACTTGGAAATGGATTTGAATGAAGATCTTAGTGAATGGATAACTTAAATATAATGAACTAAGTGAGATTTCAAAAACTCACAAGATTTTTCATAAAAGCTTGTTTTTGGAAATCTAAGGAAATATTTAGCCATCTCATCTAACAAATTTTACTGATGGATAACAGTGGCTCCACTTGGGGAAGGAAACTCCTTGGAGGTGTCAAGAACCTCAGAGAAAAAATCTCTGGAAAGTAGGCCAATGCCTTGTTTTGCATTATGAAAATCCTCCTTGACTTGATGATTTTTCTGCTTAGAGATGACCTGCAATATCATATCAAGACTGATTTTTACCCAAACTTCTGCCTACACAACCTACTTTCCTAACATTGTTTCTTCTTTAGTGGATGCATTTAGACTTGCAAACCTTTATAACATCAATTTTTCTTTCATTTGAAAGTAGAAAACTATCTACTTCTTACCCTTATATCATCCATGAGTTCATATTAAACTGATGAACTCATCATTTCTCTAATTATTCTAGCTATCTGTCAAGATTAAACTATTTGATAGATTTTCCTTCTCTAGTCTAAAATAGGAAATTGAAACATAATCAAATCAGGATTAGACAATCTGATTTGTTATGGGGCTATGGCATTTGTACAAGCTGAACATAGACTTTATTTGCAGAAATTTAAAACAAAACTGTGAAGGCTTAAGATCTAAAATTGATAAGCATCCTTGTTTCTTTCTTTGGTTCAGATTTTGATCTTTTTAGAACCATTTCTCTCTTCTCCTAATCTGTTCTACTGATAAGCCAAGTTTACATTGTTTGGCAGATCTTCATTCGCTAACCTATCAGAAATAAATTTAAACTTATTCAATCATTATTAGGCTATATGATTGAAACAAATTTCTTCTTTCAAAGCAGTGGCATTTGGACTTGCACACTTTCAGATTTTTCTATTTTTTGGTATGGGGCTGTACCTATTCTTTTGTCTGCCCTCTTTTCCTTTTTTCTTTTGTTTTTGTATTTAATGTTTCTACCTTTTTCTTTAAGCAATGTTATTTACAATGGTCAAAGCTTTGAACTAAAATTTAACAAAAATAATGCTTGAGCATCCTGCCATTGACAGGACCTCCAAAAAGTTTTGTTCCATCCATCTCCTGAAGGAAGAATGCATTGTTACATATACCAAACTGAATGAGATAAGGGCCTTTCCATAAATTTTCAAATTTTCCATGTTTGCCCTTATCTTCCCTCTTAGAATCCCATTTTAGTACCTTGTCACCAATGTTAAAATCATTTGCTTTTGTTCTTTTATCAAACAACTTTTTGATGTTTTCTTGTACTTGTTGTGCTCTATTGTAGAATTCCTCTTTGGTTTGCTGCAACTGAACAGTCTGATTAATTCTTCTTATCATGTCATGTTCTTCAGACTGTACTTCTTGGATCAACTTCATGACTGGCACTCTTAAATTGGTTGGAAATATTTCATCTACTCCATAAACTAGCTGATAAGGGGACATTCCAATTTTCTTTTTAATGGTCAATCTGTCTTCCCAAAGCGCATGTACTAGCTTGCTGTGCCATAATTTCTTATTTTCTTCCAGTAACTTCTTGATGATGTTCACCAAACTCTTGTTTGAGGATTTTTCCAACCCATTACCTTGAGGGTAATAAGCTGTGGAATGACCCAATGTAATCTGATATTTGTGGCAAAAATCAACCATCTTTTTGGACCCAAAGGGAGCAGCATTGTCAGTGATAATCTTCCTAGGGAAGCCAAAAATAGACAGGATATGGTCTTCAAGGAATTTAATGATGAATGAGTGTGTGGCATTCCTAGAAGGGAAGGCCTCTATCCATTTGGTGAAGTAATATGTTGCTATGAGGATCCATTTGTGTTGGGAAGATGAAGCAGTATGGATTTACTCAATGAAGTCTAGACCCCACTGTTGAAAATGAGCTTCAACAATGATTGGATGTAGAGGTAAGGGTAGCAATTTTCTTTTGTCTTCAAAGATTTGACATTTGTGATAGGAAATTATAATTTTATGGACATCTTGAAAGAGGGTGGGCCAATAATAACCAGCTCTAAGGATTTTGCTGACAGTGGTTTTCCAATAGAGGTGGCCTCCACATTATCCTTCATGGAACTCGTGCTTGATCTTATCTGCATCATTCTCAGGAAAAAAATTAAGCAATAATTCACTATCATTTTTCCAATATAAACATTTATCTAAAATGCAGTAATTAACAACTTTTAACTTAAGAAACCTTTCCTTTGTTTTAGACAAACCAGGAGGAACATTAATATTAAGAAGTACATACAAAATATCAGCATACCAAGATGAATTCAGAAAATAATCTTCAATGAGTGGAGTTGCTAACTCCTCCTGTTCATCTAATGCATTAAACATGTTTATATCATGTGCTTGTAAGTTGGTTTCAGCCATAAGTTTTGCTAGTCCTTGACCTTTGATGAGCTTAGTGGGCTTAATTTCTAAATCATATTCTAATATTACAACAATCCACTTTCCTCTTTTGCCATCAGGATCTTGTGTCAAAATGTCTTTCACCGCTGAATGAGGCACAAATGCAATAATGTGTGAGTGTAAAATGTAAACTCTGAAATCTTTTAAGGCTTTGACTACGAAAAAACCATGTTTTTCCATTATGTTGTATTTCAGAGGTGCATCTCTTTATGCCTTGCTAAAAAAATGCAATGGGCTACTCTTGCTCGTTTATGTTTTTATGTAATAGGATAGCTGCCACTGTATGTTCTGATGCAAAGGAAAAAAAGAAGAAGTCTTTGGTAAAATCAGGACTAATAAGAACTGGTGTTTGGGTAAGTGCTTGTTTTACCAGTTCAAAGGATTTCTTTGCTTCTATGGTCCATTTAACTCCTATTTCTCTTTTAAGCATGTTTTTAATATTTATAAGGAGTTTAGCTCAGTTGGGTATGAACCTTCTCAAGAAATTGATCTTCCCAATGAAAGATTGAAGTTCCTTGATATTTCTAGGATGATTGATTTGCAATATACCTTCAATACTCGTTGGGTGTATCTTTATCCCCTCTTCAGATATGATATGACCAAGAAGTTTACCTTTTTGGAAACCAAACAATGTTTTCTTTGGGTTTAAGGATAAACCATATTTTCTGCACTTCTCAAAGACCTTTTTTAGGTGTATTAGGTGTTCTTCATATGTTTTGGAATAGACTATTATGTCATCTAGGTAAATCACAATGAAGTAATCTATTTCTTCTGAAAAAGAAATCTCCATGGCTCTATGGAATTCGGCACCAGCATTCATTAAACCAAAAGGAATTTTCACATACATGAAAGTTCCCCAAGGTGTGGTAAAAGTTGTTTTAAGTTGATCATCAAGGTGTACCAATACTTGGTTGTATCCTGAGAAGCCATCTAGCAAAGAAATTATTTTTGAACCTATTACCCTTTGTAAGATGTGATCCATTTTGGGCAAGGGATAGTTGTCCTTTAATGAGGCCTTGTTTAAGTTTCTGAAGTCTATACAAAGCCTTATTTATCCTGTTTTCTTTCTTACAGATACAAGATTGGATACACATTCTTAGTATCTTACAGGGACAATAATTCCAACATCATACATTTTTTTGATTTCTTTCTCAACCAAAGGTAATTGAATAGGGTTTATTCTACGTAGTTTTTTTCTAAAGGTTTCTTGTTTTCTTTGAGGGGTATCTTATGCTGAATTATTTTTGTATCATATGATTTTAAATCTTCATAACTCCAAGCAAATACATCAGAAAATTCTCTAAACAGCTCAAGATATTTCAATTTAATGTGAGCTGGCAGTGTTTTGGATAATTTTATCATTTTAGGCCTTTCTTTACTGCCTATATTACACTCTTCAAAATCAGTTTCAGTGGGTTCTATTTTTGGATTTTTTTCAACATCATTAAAGTCAAAAAATTCTTCTAGAGGCACTAGTCCTTTTGGCAAGTTTTCATTAAAAGACTGCGGCACTTCTAGATCTTATTTTTCTAAATTAGTGCATATTTCTGGTTTATGTTTGCATATTTTGGTTAACGGATTTATATCAGTAGTGTTAGGAGGCTCTTCTTAGCAAGATTGTTCCTCAGTAGGGCAGTATTCTTCATATTCTGAATTTTAATTTGGCACTTCAAACTCATTTCTGGACTGTAGGAAGTCTTCTATTTGTTTATCTCCTTCAAAAACCTGCCAGTATCTTTCATTATCTGGGACTTCTGGTCTATATTTGATTTGGATTGTGTATTGTTTGCTTTGATAAGGTCTCAGACATGTACTAGTAGCAAAGACTAAACTATTGGCAAGAATATTTTGGTTTCTAGGGATAAAGGTGAGTTCAAACTCTGCAAAGGTTTTTAGGAGGTCCATGGCATCATCTCTATAGGCTCTTAGTCTTGGATGTTTGGCAGTGTATTCTCCATTTACTTCCCTAATCATCAATTCTGAATATCCATGGACATTTATCCTCTTGGCTCCTAATTTCTTCAGTAAATGTAGTCCTAAGAGGAGTGCTTCATACTCTGCTATGTTATTAGTGCATTGGAAATTTATTCTGTATGAATGGCCTTCAACATGGTTATTCTCTGTATTATGCACCCATATTCCCACTCCTGCACCAGTCTTGCTACAAGACCCATCAAAACTCATACTCCAAAGAGGACTAGCTTCATATTTTTCATTAATTTCCTCTTTGTCCCCTCTGTTTTGTTTATCTTGATTTCCACTATGTTGTTTTTGAGGGTTTGTACTATGTCTGTTTTTGTCTTGGTCCTCAAGGTTTTCAATGTGTTGAGGATTGTTTCTTTGATTTTCATGCTTAGTACTAAGTATATGGTTGTTTTGTGGCTTAAGATATTGACTCTGTTTGCTGTGATTTTCTGAATTAGCAAACTGCTTATGTTTCTTCCACTTCCCTTCCTCTTTTTCTATGGTTGGTTTCTGATCTTCTAATCCTTGCTCATTAAGATTTTCATCATTGTAAATGATGAATGAGTCAAGGTCTGTATGAATAGAATAAAGAGGGGATTTTTCTGGTCTTTCTTGACTACTCACCATGTACTTCATGTGGGTTTCCCTATATAGTCTTCTAGGTTGACTGAAGACAGTGATGGTGGCATAAGTCATATCCATTTGCATAGTGCCTTGAAGCTTGGCACCCCAAGATCTTGAAAGGAGCATGTCATACTTTGGGGGTATATCAGCCACTACTATATCCATCACTAAGCTTTTGGCTAGGATTTGTGCTAAATTGACACAAAGATCTTTTATTAGGCCTAGGCATTTGACTCTGCTAGAGTCAAAGGATTATAAAGCTTTGTAGGGCCTAGTTATCTCAAGGCCTAATCTCTCCATTATTACTTTTGGCATGAGGTTATGTGATGCTCTTGAATCAAGAATGGCATTGTGCAAAATGTTATCATGGATGTTGAGACTAACATAAAATGGAGGCACTCCTCCCTCTTGAAATTTCCCTTCAATTTTTGGTTTGAACAGAAGCTAAGGTTTATCATCACTTAAATTAACAAAATCAATGTTATCTCCTATGTTCAATGCTCTTAAAAATTGAGATTTATATACATCTTGAGTGACTAACTCTGTGAGAGGAATAGAGATTTTAATTTTGGCAATTTCACTCTCTATGCTAAAAGGAGTCTGATTTTTGGAAATGTTTAATTCATCCTTTTTAGTCACTGTTTTCTCAGCAAAATCAGCTTGCTGGTTTTTATTATGGACAACAGTTAAAATGGTTTTAGTAGGATCATTAGCTGAGTTTCTAGTGCTACTTTGGTCACCACTATGTTTGCTAAGAATTTGAGTGTTTTTCCCTTTGTTTTTATCAGAATTTTCAGCCACTGTTTTATGGTTTTCTATTGTATTTTTGGGATTGTTTACAGGTTTTTTTTTTGCAGAGATTTCAGAGGTATTTTTCTTGGGAAATCCTTGGTTCTTTTTACTCAAGTCATATTTTTTATGTACTTCTATTATGGCATTTTCAAAGCCTTGTTGGTAATCTCATATTCTAGGCTTTCTTCATTATAGGGTGTATATATGCCTTGTTCTTCTTTACTGAGGAAAACAATATCCTCATTGTTTACTCCCAATAAGTTTATCTAATTTACCTTTGTTTCTTCAATCACTCCCTCATCTTCATCAGCATAATTCTGTTGGAAAGGAGGCCTGACTTTTTGATCAGGACCTCTTTGTCTAATTTGAGGGGGATTCCTTCTAAAGTTTTGGTTCTGATTTTGATTTTTGTTTTGAGGAGCTGTTTGGTTTTCTTTAGAATAAGCTCTCTCATTAATTTTTATTCTTTCCATCATCATCTCCATGGTTCTAACCAAATTATCAATTTTGGAGTCCAATGTGGAAGGTCCAGCTTCATCTTTGTAGGTAACCTTTTTCTCTGCTTTCAATCTAGCCCTTCTGGCATTAAGGTTAGATTCTACACTTATTGCCCCTTTCTGCATATCTTCTAAAGTGAGGGGTTCTATCTCCCTTAATTGATAACACACATCCGGGTAAAACCCTTCAGGAAACTTTATTAAGGCTAAGCCTTGTGGGGGTTTCATTTGTGGAGGAAGTGCATTATAAACACTATTGAATCTATTGCAATAATCATGGACGCTCTCTCTAGTATTTCTTTTAAGATCATTGTATTCTAACATGATTTGAAGGGGGTTTCTCTTGACTTCCCATTTTTTTAGGAATAATTGATGGAAAGCAGGGAGGTCACTGATATCATTAGGGGTTAAGTCTTTGAACCATTTTCTTGCTTCTCCCCCTAATCTTTGATAAAACATTCTAAGTTTTACAGTTTCATCATCTATTTCTTGTCTGTCAAAGTAATCATTCATTATATTCACATGTTTTTGAGCTGTAGTAGAACTAATAGCATCATATAATGGAATCTTGGACTGATAGTCTTGTGGTAGAGCAACTAAAGGTAAAGGAAGGACTAAGGGAATATACCATGTTGCCATAATATGGACTTGTGGAAAGAGTGGAGGAAGGTGACGAAGTGGAGTGGTTTGAACAATGGGTGTATGTATGGGTTTAGCTAAAGTAATTGGACTAGCTAAATGATGCTGAGCAGATTTAGGATGAGAGAAGCCAAAGTTTTGGAGAAAATGGAAATCTAGAGGAGTGGATGGAGAGGCTTCCCTGCTGCTACTTTGTTGTGAATCTACAAACTCAAGGTTTACCTGGTATATACCACTTTGTGACTTAGTTCTAGCTAAGCTTATGATATGAGGTAAGTCAACTTGGGTACTTTGCAAGTTTATAAGTTTTTTAGGGACTGAACTTGCTCTCAGGATGGGTCTAACAATAGTTGGGTTTTTAGATGAAGGATACTTCCTAAGCATGTTTTCAGGATTATCAAATATTGCAGGAGGATTTGGGTTAGGATGGGATCTAGTATGGATTCTTTTTGAAGCCAGGATTTAGACACAAAGATAAGAAAAATTAGCCAAATATGACAGTTTTTTAAAGGAAAACTAATCTGTGTAAGAAAAAATTTAATCCACAAATTTTTCTTAACTGGGTTTTGTGATGTTCTAATGATCAAATAAGTTTCCCAGTGGATTGGACCACCAATGGGGTCAGCAGGCCTACTGAAAACCAATGGAGTTACCAGGTGGAAGATTTGTACTTGTTTTCTAGGACTGGTTGTTGTCCACCATCAACAATCAGGAACCACTCTTGGCAGACACTTGATTCAATTTAAGAAAGAGGTTTTTCGAGTTGTGAAGTTATCTATTACTCAGTTGTTTCCCCAATATGGTTGACACTATGTTTTCTCCTTGTGATTTACAAGACTGGCAAGAATAAACACTGCAGGGGCCACATCAGAACCACTTTGGAATCCTAGGACCTAGCCTTCTTGGATTCAGAGAGGGATCTCTCTATATATGTGTTTTTGGAAGATATATCTTTATGCCTTGTTTAAGATATTAGGCTAGTTATGAAACTCTGAGAACTTTGTTTGGTTTTGGTTGATTGAAAATGTACTTGAAGGTTTAAAGGTTGGAGAAGATTGAGGAAATGTTTCAGCTGGGAGGATAGACTATAAGACAACATTAATCCATTGGGCTATAGAGTCATAAAAGGATTTAATTTTTCAACAACTATTCAAGGGTTTTCATAGGGAATGTTATCTAGATTAAATGGGTCTTTTAGATTAAGTTGTGATATGAAACATTAAGGTGTTGTGAAGGCAATAAAGCTATAGTCAGTCAAGAATCTTCTAGCTTTATTTAAACAAGAAGAGCCTTTCAAAGTAATTGTTTGAAGTAAACCAAAGGATAGGGCAAACCATAGACTTCTTTGGACATACTTTTATTAAAGCAAAATTTTAAGATAACAATCCAGTAATCCTAAGAATACTTTCAGATAAAGAAAACATACAAGATAACAAGGAGAGTAGCCTAAGATGAAATAGAAATAATCTAATCTGGTTTTGACAAACTCTCTAGGGATATTTCCAAACAACCTTTAAAGACAGACCAGAGGATAGGGAAAACCATAGACTTCCCTGGTTTAGACTCTACTTAGCATACTTTTAAAATATATTTCAAGAACAATATCTCAAGTTTTAATCAGAAGGATATGGGCTTACCAACACTTCCCTGGTTATACTCTATTGAATCATTCTTAAAAAAAACAAGCTAGATAAAACTGGAGGGAAATTAAGAATCTAGAAGGCAATTAAGAATCCTTCAATCAAAGCTTGCAGACAGAAATAGGGTACTTTGATAGTAAATGCTAATCTAAATTTTATGTTCTTTATCAGAGAAAATAGACAAAATGAAAACATAAGGAGAAAAAAAAAACAATGAGGGAAAACATCACCATTAACATAGACCAGGATCCTATGAGTCAACTTGTTTTATTGATGTTAAAACCAGTTACATACTCCAACACAATGAGTCTTTACAGCTCAAAGCTTCTCTATCCAGCTTAACACTCCTCAACTAGCTCAACAACACTCTAAACAACTAATAGTAATAGCCTTCTACAGCCAACCAAGAACCCTTTCTAATGAAGTCCTCATGCTATATTTATAAGCAAATGAGGAGGTGAAATGAAATCTAGGGTTAATATATTTCATTTATGACCGAGTTAATGATTTTTGACCTTTGAGACCATACAAGGCCCAAGGAAAAAATATCTGAAATGAGTTACTCTTTATAATGAATGTTGTTTAATTTCTGTGCTACTTAGTTGCAATATTTGACTTTTAGGATTTTTGTGATAAATTTGTAATAACTTTTGAGCTGCTTTTTCGGAAATATCTCTGATTGCAATAAATATTGTATGTTTTTGAGGAAAATATATGTTTGTAGGTGGCATCTTTAGCCTTTGATGAAGTAACTGCTTCATGGATTTAACATTCGAAACATGCTTTGGGTTGATTTGTCTTGATCTGTTTCTTTAGACTTTGTTTTGGGGCTTGATTTTTCTTTGGCCTTTATAATCACCTTTGTTGTCTTTTTCACTTTATTGATTGTTTTAATCTTTTATCATCTGTCTTTGAACTTTATTCAATGTAGTTAATATGTGATTTAAGCCTTTAATCCTTTGTTCTTCATTTCTTCACTAATATTCTTTGTCTTCTTGTATGTAGGGGTTCCTTAGTGCTCTGGAGGGTTTCCTTGATTTTAACCAATGGCCATGAAGCATTGATCAAAACCTTTAAAACTTGAACCCTGGATTTCTCCTTTTTCCTTTATTTAGCCTCATGGATCATCATTCGACAACAAAAAATAAAAATATTAATTTAAACCCTGCGTTTTTTGCTAAATTGTGTTTCAGAGGCTTGGTGAGGCATTTAGAGTGATTGCAGAGGGAAGAAATGCGCAGAGGAGGTTTCTATGAATGAAACCAGGAAGAACAGTGGACCAGTTTAAATATTGGTGCAAAATGGAGATAGGCGGTTTTGTGCAAAAATCGGGGGTTTTGACGCGGCTCATAGGTGGTAAGCGGTTTTAACCCAAATGGACGTGATACCACTCAGGAGGTGACACCTGTCTAAAGGAAAACCACCCATTTTGCATAGAAATGGGGCATTAAACCGTTTTGGAAAAATGCGTGTGACTTTGATCGAGAGCAATTGGATCTAGGGGAGCCAGCTTAACGATGCGGTTTGATCCCGACCAAAAGAAGTTGATCGGTTACAGGAGATGATAGTGAATGGCGGGACCAGGGGTGATGACATATTTTCTATCAGCTAGCGGGAAGGCTGGAGGCGGAATGGGAAAGGCGGGGGCTGGATGAGAGCCGTCGGATCGAGATGATCGACGGTGGAGATCTGTTCAAGGGAAAGGTGAACGAAGGTATGGTGGGGTGGATAGATGAGGAGCGGGAGGCGCGATAACTGTTAGATCTATATGGTCAATGGTGGGGATCACTTTAGAGAAAAACAAATGGCGTGGGATAAGAATATAGGTGAAGGGCCTAAGTTAAAAGTGGAAACGTGGTTCGGCGGGGAAAAATAGAACCAGAGTTATAGGCTTAGTGAATGGTCACAGGCCTTGGGTCACATGAGGAAGGGGTGGAGGGCTTAATCCTGAAGGGGCTTAAGGCCTTATGTTACTAATAATCAGATTTTAGGCAAAAAATAGGGGTTTTTAAGCCTTTTTGAGGATTCTGATAGGGTGAAAGATGGTATTTTAAACCAAATAAGGAGGTTTTATATGGTATAAAATGTATTTTTAAGGGAAATGAAGGATATATGGAGGGAAAATGAGTTTTTTGGAAGGGAAAATGACTGATAGAAATGGAGAGAGAAAATCAGTAAAATGAGGGGAAGAGTCATGAAGGGGTAAATAGTGAAAATGGTCTGAAATTAGTTTCTTTTTGAATCAGCAGGTTAACTTGGAAATGGATTTGAATGAAGATATTAGTGAATGGATAGCTTAAATATAATGAACTCAGTGAGATCTCAAAAACTCACAAGATTTTTCATAAAAGCTTGTTTTTGGAAATATAAGGAAATATTTAGCCATCTCATATAACAAATTTTACTGATGGCTAACACTTTGGGGTAGAGAGAGACCTTGCACCAAGCAGCTAGGAGGTAAAAACAACCTTGCATAGGGTCTTAGAACTCCATAGTTATAAGGGCCTCTTGGAAAGTGTGTAAACATAATAGCGTAAAAACACGAAGGTAGGCTACTCTTTTGTGAGAAACGCAGGCAAAAAATTTAATTTTCCAACAATTTGACCGAAATTTTATAAACGTTCGGTCGAACTGTAAAAAAATTCAATCGAACTTTGTAAATTAGTTCGGTCGAACTAATTATACCGTTTACATTGACGATGTAATGACGACATGGGTAAATTTATTTCTGGTCGGAGATGGGAAAACCGGCATTAAAAGTTCTGTCGAACTAATAGTCCGATCGAACTTTTGAAAAGAATTCGGCCGAACTATTTCTTACAAATATACAGGCCCACATACCGCAAGAGGTTTCGAGCTTGTTACCATTTTTTTGTTATCTTTGTGTCATTTTTTCGTTGTTGCGTTGTCCAAACTTTGTCTCGCTGTTTTGTTGTTGCAGGGGTTTTCTGTTGGAGGGGCTTGAGGTGAGTAGCTTCATTTTTGTGTTTATTTTTTTTGTCTCTTTTTTGTGGGTTTTAATTTTTGTCTCTATTTTTTTGTTCGCAAGTTACAGATAACCTGCATCTTCGGTGAAATCCTTCCTCATTGCAGATAACCTGCATCTTTGACAATCTCCTTCCTCGTTGCGGCCTTCCTCGTCATCTCGTCATCTCCAAGTAGACGAAAAAACTCGTTTCTAATCAGTTTGCCTTGCAGAGTGTTTGTTTGTGGTTAGATTGTATTACCTTCCATATAATGAGCCAAACTGTGATTCAGCTACAGGGAATGCAAAATTAGTTTTATTTATACGTAACTGTAAATTGAAAAACTATTAAAATTTTAATATAAAAAACTATAAATTGAAAAAATATTAAATTTTTAATGTAAAAAATATACAATTTTAATGCATGAGAGGTTTTTGTTGAAGTATTTATTTTAGCTATATATAACTATAAATTGAATAATGGAAATTTACAATTTCATTTAAAAAAAGCAGTAATTTCATTGACTAAAACAATTATATCAACCATTACATCATCATCCCGATAGTTACCCAAAACCAAAAACAAAAATATCTATTTTGAAACAAATTCTTGACTTCTGATATATATATATAGTTTCACATTCATTTCCATGATATTCAAAATAATATAGAGGAATCATTAATATTAAAATTCCAGCAAAGGGAGCACTTGTAGCAGCTACACATGTTTTCTCAATTCATGACAGGCCACACGTATAGAATCTTCGTTGTGTTCAAAAAATGCATCAAAGTCCTTGAAAATAGACTCAATCATAGATCGCTGCAGTAGATATAGACAAATTCACATAAATTATTATTCATTTAATCATGAAGACACATTAGCTACAATAATGTGATCATAACAAGGTTCTCTGTCTAATGTGTGACAACTCAGAATCTCAAATGTTTCATAGGAAAATTTTTAAGAAATTCAATGCTACAATTAAGCCACCAGTCAAGAATAGTGAAGCTACTAGAATTTGACAGAATTTCCAACTTCGATTTCTACTTAGTCTAGTTTGCATGGAGCCTTCAGAACTGCTTCAAGACTTCAAGTAGCATTCATATCGTGCATTCTAACCAAACCACATATTGTTTAGCTACTTGAAGATTATATCTGCGGAAGAGAGCTTCCGGACACCTCATCGACCACCTCTTTACTCATTCTCTTTCTCACACAGATAGACCTTGGAATTAGATTTAGTGGAACAGGATTTCTGCTGCCTATACAACACGACATGTGAACCTTGATGCTAGGTTAGATGGTTGTTTTATTTTTTGAGTATAATTAGTTCAAGTACGTGGTTTTTTTTGTTTTCTTTCTTATTCCCGAACTGAAGCTTCCTAATATAGCTAGATTTCTAATGCCTCAAAGAGTAGAGCTGTAGGTGTTTTCCTGAAGGCTGATAGCTCTGTTCTTTCCTTCAACATCTGCAGATCTAATATCTCTATGTTGTTCTTATGAGCACCAACTCACATCTGTGTTCTTTCTTAAGCTTGTAGGTTGTATTTTTGTTTTGTTACTTGCTCAAACCTTTGTTAGATTGTCTTTGTCTTTCAACATAGTGTTTGTTTGTGGTTACAGTGCCTATGTTCCTGAATACTCCTTGCTAAGCTAAAACATAAGCTTTTCTTTCTTATTCCTGAACTGGAGCTTCCTAATATAGCTAAATTTCTAATGCCTCAAAGAGTAGAGTAGAGTTGTATGTTTTTTTCTGATGGCTGATATCTTTGTTATTTCCTTCAACCTTTGTAGATATAATATCTCTATGTTCTTCTTATGAGCACCAACTTACAAATATGTTCTTTCTTAAGCTTGTAGGTTTTATTTGTGTTTTGTTGCTTCCTCAAACCTTTGTTAGATTGTCTTTTCCTTTCAACAGAGTGTTTGTTTGTGGTTATAGTGCCTATCTTCCTGAATACTCCTTGCTAAGATAAAGCCTAATATTTTCTTTATTATTCCTGAACTGAAGCTTCCTAGTCTAGCTATCTTTCTATTGCCTCAAAGAGTAGAGTTGTATGTGTGACTTTTGACATAACTTCATCAACCACTACCACTAGTTGTTTAAGTAAGTGTATAAAATAAATGTTCACCCCTTTCCATTTATTACTACAATCATAAGTTTCTATGTGTATATTTTAGGCCCAACTCACTAGATGATGTGGTGGTTTTATTGCAATTGAGATGATTAAATTACTAGGATTGAGGTTGGCTATTTTAAAAAAATTAACCAAACATTGATTTAGTGATACTTTTCCACTGTATTCATATTTATGTTGATTCTAACTAATTTTTATGAATGTACCTAAATTTACACCTGTTGGACACCTAATCCTCTATGGGTAGGTGTGGAAGCTGAATGGACAAAAGGAGTCCAATTTACCTTGGAATGTGGAATCTAAGAGTCACACCACTGTAATATAAATGTACATCTATGGTGAATAATAACATAACTCACGCTTATATTTATGTTTATGTGTGTTTAATTTCTCCTTATGTGTGTTTACCATGCATGTGTTTAACATGGTATCAGAGCTGCAGGTGAGGTCCTGGCATTTTCATATTTGTCTAGCTCCATTTTAGATTTTCTACTCTTGTAACTCCCTCCTGGTCTGCACATTTTTTGCAGAATTGACCTCCTCTGCCATATTCTCTGTCCTTTGTGCATTGAAATATTAACACAGTTAGATAATGGTCATAGACCACACAGTCATAGACCACAAGAATACTGGTGTGACTGTGCGAATATTTTTTAGGTATTGTTGCAGCGTATTGTGTTTGTTGGTTTCCTCCACACTCAGTCCTAAGCTCTCCCCATTGTGCTTCACACCTCTCTGTAGTTATAATACCTCCCAGTCGTAGTATCGTTGTTTGGAATTATGTGTTGGCCTCTCCCTGTTCATAAGACCTTCCTCCCACATACAATTTCGCTCTGTGTTAATCATTCCTATAGACAACACCTCCCTCGATCCCATTCATAAGACCTCAGACCCTCAACCCTCACAAGATTCGTTCAAGCCATCATTCCATATCACATTTTCGATCAGATCTATTTCCTCTCGGCACCCTTGGTCATGTTAAATTCTGAAACAATCAAGGAATCTGAACAGTGCAACGTTATGCTCAGGCCTGGAGTGGGCTAATAGTGTGTGGAGCGCAGTGGTATTAAGCTGTGTTTGAAGCGTGGGGAGTATCGAGGCAATGTATGATTCGTGGGGTGTTGTATGGTATCAACGTATTGGAGGAGAAGAGAACTGAGGAGGGAGTAGAGAGGAGTGGTGGTGAGCCACGATTTAAATGCAACATTTTATGTAAACTACCACTAGAGATGATGAGATTGATATTCACGGGGCTTCAGCTGAAGCAGAGTAGAAATAGCAGAAGAATCATGACCAACATTGGATTTTGTGAATTGATTTTTGGTTCGAATTTCATGACAGAATCGTGACAATATTGTTTTGTTGAACCAACCATTGACGTTGGAATAATACTCTTCCTTCAGCCATTGGGTCCAAGAAGCTCCATCCTTGGGGCATACCTTGGTATCAAAGACATTTTTTTGTAGAACGTAGGAGCCTCTACAGTTTCCTGTAACACATTCTTGGCTTGGTCTTGTCCTCTGCTAAGAAAATATCTGAAAAATTTCCATCTCAAATCTTATCAAAGCTATATCAAGGCTAAACATTTTTGCTATCTTTGTTCAATGTTTAGTCTATCCATTTGATTCTCTTCCTTCACAGAAATGTCTTCCTTCCTCCATAGGGATGTTGATCTCTCAAGCTTGTATGTGTTTCCACATGCTCGAACATGCTCCTATCAACTCGACTTGCGCCGACTTGTATCTCTATCTATATGCCAGAAATGCATATCATAACAATGTTTCAATTCATTTGGTGGTCATTCGGTTGGATGTGAAGCCCTGTAACCCTGTAAAATTGTGTCTCAATCCATTCGGTCATGTTCTTGGCCATTTATTTTGCTACATTTAGTAAATTGTGAAGTAAAGTTCATCACTCGTGGATGAGCTCCCTCTAGCTGCCAAAGATCTAATTTCTAACAGATATGTGCAAACTTTGTCATCACAGATGACTTAAGAATAATTCTATTAAATCTCATTGTCGGGATTGTTTAGCCATGGAATGAAGATGAGTCAAAGCATTCAAACCATTTTTTCTGTATGTTTAACATGTATTGAGTGAACAGTTAAAGATAGGATACTTGCACCCAAAAGAATTTCTCTGAGGGAATTTTTGGCAATGGAGAATCAAAGTACCTCAATCCATTTATGAACACTGTTTTGTCGACTTACATTTCCATTCGAAGTTCATACCAAATTTTCGCGTTAACACATTTCCATTTGTTTGTTGAAAATAAAAGTTTGCACTCATAACTGCATTCATTGTGTGGTGGCCTTGTCATAGACCTAAAATCTTCTGTTATTTGTTTAATGTGATGAAAGTACAAGTGGGTATATTTTCCCTTATCAGTTTATCATTTGTTGAGCTTTAAAAAATAAAAATAAAAAAAAATGGCCAGACTTCATGATGCACTAGAAGTGTTGAATACCCTAATCCATTCCAATGTTGATGAGATGGTAGAAATAAGCAAAATGCGCTCTTTTTGACATTAAAACCTGCTTGCAAAATGTGCACGAGAAGATTGAATTTTTGCAACTTGAATCTCAACTTCAACAACATAATTACAACAGTGGAATCATCATTCTGAACTTGCTTCTATTCAGAAAATTGAAACAGAATCTTATAAGCAGCAAGTCAATAATGTTGTAGTCGATTCACATTCAATGCCTAGTTCAAAGCATATTTGTATGTAGAAGAAAATGTTCACACTTCTCTTCCCAAGCCCATCATCAGACCTTGGGAAGAGCTTGTACATAACAAGCACAAAACAGGTCTTGGATATGAAAAGGAGTTGTCCTTTCACATTACGAACTACTCCAAGCCCATTCAATTTCAGAGTGCCAGATCTATTCATGATAGTTCACATTCATCTGTTCCAGAGCCTGCTCCTCTTCCAAAGTAGCAACAACAAATTGAAAAATGCCAACACTGTGATCACGTTGGCCATATGAAATATCATTGTTTCGATCTTCACCCATGCAAGAATTGTGGTTGGCACACCCATTCTTCACACAAATTCTTCAGAAACAAGCCTCTTACAATAATAAAGATTCATCGTGTATGGATTGCTTCTTGGAAATGGGCATCAACAACCAAGAAGATGTTTAAGTCATATGTCAGAACTTGTTCTAGAATATTGAAAAATATTTCAGTTGAGTTTTCGCCATCATCTCACCTTATACCTGATAGGGGGGGAAATGGTGGTCATCTACAAGCTTCAAAACCCCATCAAGCGAGCCTGAGCCACAATCTCTCATTCCAGATTCAGAGTTGTAGCCAGAGACACAACACTTCAAGCGAGCATCAGCCACAACTTGTCATTCCAGATTTAGAGTTGTAGCCAGAGACATGGATGCCCATGCACATTCCTTTGGTTGGTGCATAGCCTTAAACCATCTATGTGAGGTTTATATTTTTCCTCTTTAAATAATTCAAAGCACTTCCTCTTGAAGAAGACTTCAACTTCTTTCTAGCTTTGGTAGAGTTCCGCGAAATGCATTAAGCATTCCAGTGTTGGTGGTCATCCTTAAACCATCACATGTTGTAGACCTCCCTTATTCTAGGTTGAAGGTCTCCCTCTTCAAATATGAGGGACACTTCCTCTAGCAGAAGGCTTCAGTTTCTTGCCAAATTTGGAAGAGTTCCGGGAACTGCAATAAGCATTCCACTATTGGTGGTCATCCTTAAACCATCTCTTTATGCCAACATTTCAAAGAGCTGATTCAGCCTAAGTGCTGCCATGCATACTTCACATATTTTTATTACAACTCTCTTCTTCGACTCACACATACCCCTTTGAATTAAGGGGGGGAATGTTGGACACTTAATCCTCTATGGGTAGGTGTGGAAGCCGAATGGACAAAAGGAGTCCAAGTGACCTCGGAATGTGGAATCCAAGAGTCACACCACTATATTATAAATGCACATATATGGGGAATAATAACATAACTCATGCTTATCTTCTGTTTATGCGTGTTTAATTTCTCCTTATGTGTGTTTACCATGCTTGTGTTTAACAACACCTTCCATGGTGCTTCCTCTCTTGGTGTTGTCATTTACTTTTCTAATCTTGTAAAATGTTAAAAGTGGAGTGTTTTATGATGTAATGTGTTATCATTAAATAGGACCTGATAGGCCACTAATCAAATCATTCTCATGTAACTATTTCAAACCAATATTTTTATTGAGGCTTAGCCTCCTCAACCTGAGAGGGATCTCTCAAAGGGTTAATGATTTTTGATAAAAATATAGATGGCTAACTCTATGTGGGGTAATAATAAGATAGATGATAAATATAGGTTGAAAATCACATCAACAAGTACATATTGGGCTTATGGAGTCAAAATAGTTTCAATAAACCAATAGACATACTTAACATGGAAATTGAGGCATATCAGAGTTCTAGTCAAGAGATACACATGTGAAACTGTAAAAAACACAGTCCATTTATCTATATAGGAAGTTAGAGCATCAAAGATGAATTCTGAGTAACATAGTCAAACACCACTGCAATAGGATAATAAAAGATTCAATTAGAACAAGAACACACTAGAAATCCTTCTGAATCTCAAGTTGGCTAAGTAGAAATCTCTGTATTAGCTGAAAACCAGTCAATTACAATAAGCACAGTCTTTTGCTAAAAATGTCCAACCCTAGTATTTTCGACTTCTTGATCCTTTATAGACCATTTAAAACATGATATAATATTATCTTGTGCTATATACATCGAATTCCTGACTCTTGACACCTTGCATAACCATATGACATGGTATTTATTACAAAATGACAGCTAATCTACTAAACAGTCCTATTACAAATAGGATTCAAACTCCTTATCTCTATCCATAACAAACTTATCTAACTAAATTACATCATTTTCCAAGTGTATTCACACATGGTCGAATCTGGATGATAGGTTTCAAATCTTTATGATCATAATTCTGACCTCCATCAAAGTAGGAAACAGTCCCCTGTTTTCTAGGCATAGGGTCCCTTGCACTCTTGAGACATCCTGACCACCATGAACCTCATTATTTCAAGCTCCTTAGTTGTTAGAAACTAAATTAACACATCCCAAACCTCCTCCTTAAGCTCTAGCTATCCAAACCCATCTCCAAACTGTTCAAATGGGCTATAATAGACTGCGCTATGAAAACAACACAGTTTCGTAGCGCCTTTCCTAGCGCTGCTCTTTTACCTTTTTTCTTCAAAAGATTTACATCTTTCCTCCAAAACTAACTTCATTATATTTAAATACATCCTCCTTAGCATTTTTAGTTCTTGATTCATGTTTTTATCCCCCAAAATTTGATGAAAAAGGGCAAGAAAAGCTGCTACAGTAGTTTCGTAGCGCTTTTCTCCCTTTTTACACTGTCTGCACTACGAAACTGATGAGTGAGCAGTTTTGTCCAAAATTTTCCAAAATGAAAAGTGGAAATGTACCAAAACTCTAAATAAAAATGATTCCATCATATCAAAAATCCATATGAACTGAGAACACAGTCATTTCAGCCTTCATGAGGTCCTTTCTTCATTTTCACTTAATTTAGCTTTTGACTCTTTAATGATTGTCATTTTAACACCTTTGTTCTTTAACTCATCTCGAGTCAATTTCAGCTGCTGCTCCAAGTCCTACACTTTATCTTTAAGCCTCCTATTATTAGCTCTCAAGTGAGTATTTATTACTCTAACAAATTTAGCTTCCTTGATGGCTGGAACTGTCCATGTGAAAAATAGCTCTGCACTGCTTGGAGTTTCAGAAATAGTACCAGTTTTACCTTCCCATAGTGCCTTCATTCTTTTGAACTTTGCTTTCTCAATACTGTGCTTTCTAGCGCTCTTTCTCATCACAACAATTTCTTGGTTTTCCAACCTCAATTTCTCCTCAAGATGTTTAAACCCTGTCATTTCTTCTTTTCCCTTCTTTGCTTTGCTGGTTGTATGCTTCACTGTAGGTGTTGATAAATCAACAACTTCTTCAGGGGCTTTAGCTGTCTCAATAGGTTCTTGAACTTCCTTGCTACTTTCACTAAGTTTCTTAGCATGTCTAGTTGTAGATTTCCTTGCTTGAAAGATGAAGGCTGAATTTTCACCCTCAAACTCAAGCTTCTTTGTAGACTTAGATTTTTTCTGTTTATGCTCATCTACTCCAATGAACTTAGCTTGAACAATGGGTGTCTCCTCTATGTCAATTGCATGCAGGATGTCATATAAGTTTCCCTTTATCACTGGGATGTCCTCTGTATATGTAGCAACTGTTTTTCCCTTTAATGCCACTCCTTGGCTTCTTGTTACTCTTTTGATTTCTTGCCTGCTGACATCTTGTTTCTGTTTTGCCTCTTTGACAATATTTGACCTCTATTTTGCAGGTGATGGATTTGGAGTATCAAGTACTAATGTTTGCTCTGTCCTTTCTCAACTTGTTTCCTTGGCTTCAGTTTTGCAAATTCCTTTTGGTTTTGCAACCACAGGTTGACTAGACTCTGCTACTGGTGGTGATGGAGTTCCTTTAGTTTTAGGGTTTCTAGCTGGAGTTAGGGTTTCCAACTCAAAACCATCTATAAATAAAAAGGATGACCAATATCTGCCTCTCTTTTGAAGCTCATTCAAAATCAATAACTTCATCAAACCATGATGAAACAAATATTTTTCACAACCTTTAGATTTGGCTTGTACTTTATCAGCCATTTTTGCAAGACTCCTATGCAAATAAAAGGGTAAATCAAGTGAAATCATAACTATGAAATGCAGAAGCAGCTTGAAATGATATGTGTAAACCTTATGATATTTGCCTTCACACGTAAAATACCTCTGAATGTTGAACAACAGCTTTGCATAAATTTCTTTGATGCAACTTCTAGGGATTGCGTTATTGAGGTCCATATCTGCGTACTCAGGTTTCATAAATTATTTGCATGGCTCCATATCAAATTTGAAACCTTTAAACCAAGTTTCTTGACCTCTGGGTATCTTTGTCATAGCAGCAATAATCTTTGGTGAAATTGACACATTTAGCATCCCAACCTTGGTAGTTGTTCCATTGAAGTTCAAGGCAAATTCTTTAGACACTTGTGTGTGGAAACCCTGCAACTTTTCACAAAATAGAAGACAACCTAGTCTTTTGAACGCCTCCATCACTGCTGGGTATTCAATTATGGCCTTCATATCTTCAGGCTCATGTCTCAAGTAGTTTCCCCCTCTGTGGAATTTCTTTTCCTCTACCATGCTTCAGAGAAAACCTGTCAGCCTCTCTTGAATATGTGAACAACATCCTCTCTTGATTAGTTCATATCAGCCTCACTTGATAAAGATGTAGAAAAATTGTATGGAACAACCACATGTTTGGCTTGACACTTCAGAACTTAGACACTTGGATGGAGGCAAAGGAAACGAGAATGACCAATTAAGCAAAATTTTGAATTTGAAATGTCATCTTATAACTGAATTATGCCTCATTTATGACCTATCATGATTATGATGACTACAATGTCGGTAAGTACACTGAATCTCATCATTAACTGACTCATCATACCACTAACCTACCATTTCCCAACGGATTCTGAAAAATTTCAGCTCAAATGAAAAGACAGTTAGAAACCGCGCTTTTGTAGCGCTGGCAGTGTATTTTTCCCAGTTTGCGTTGCGAAACTATTAGCGCTTTCGTAGCGCAAATAAAATTTTTTGAACTAGTGGTGCTATGAAAACGAGGTTTCTTGGCTAATTGCACAGTTTTGACCCGAAAATTTATGAAATACTCACAAATGGAAATTATGGATATTTGACAATGAATGGACCTTAACAAAGACTTTATTTGAACTTAAGTATGGGCTTTGAGCTTATAAAAATCTAACCTACCCTTGATCAAATACTAATTTGAATTCTAAACTTAATTTTGAACCATGACCAAAAAAAAACTTGACACAATGATGTTTTGAAATTTTTTTGGGTGACAACATAATGGATATTACTAATCTAGATTATGTACAGTGATATGTTGATAGTGTGTAGGTTGATGTTTAAGTTGTAAAACTCTTGTACATATCAAGGATGAATGACAGTACAAGCCAAAAATGACATTATTATATTATTAGACAATCTATTAGGTGCTAAATCATACTTCTTATTAAGAACATAACTAATGCAAGTTGAAAATTATTTTTTAATGTTCTTAGCCAATTTATAGATGTCAAAGTAAAGGTTTCTAGATGTGATTTCTCCCATTAACTTTAAGGAAAACTAAACTTTAAGGAAAACCATGTACATGTCATTTCTCCCACAAACTCTTCAAGATGTGACTTTTGACATAACTTCATCAACCACTACCACTAGTTGTTTTAGTAAGTGCATAAAATAATTTTGCAAAACATGTACATGTCATTTCTCCCACAAACTCATCGAGGTGTGACTTTTGATATAACTTCATCAACCACTACCACTAGTTGTTTTAGTAAGTGCATAAAATAATTTTGAAAGCCATGTACATGCCATTTCTCACACAAACTCATCAAGGTGTGACTTTTGGTTTAACTTCATCAACTACTACCACTAGTTGTTTTATTAAGAGCATAAAATATTTTTTCAAACTTTAAGGCATACTTTAAGGATAACCATATACATACATCTCATTTCTCCCATTTCTCCCATAAAATCAAGGAAAAATTTAAGGATAACTATTTACATGTCATTTCTATGTCATTTATGCCATAAATTTAAAGGAAAACTTTAAGGATAACCATGTACATACATGTGATTTCTCCCATTTGTCCCATAAACTTTAAGGATAACCATGTACATTTCATTTCTCCGATAAAATTTAAGGCAAAATTTAAGGAAAATCATGTACATACATGTCATTTCTCCCATAAAATTTAATGCAAACGTTAAGGCATGTCATTTCTATATCATTTCTCCCATAAACTATAAGACAAACTTTAAGGAAAACCATGTACGTGTCATTTCTCCCTTAAACTATAGGCAAGGCAAACTTTAAGGCATGTCATTTCTAGATTTGATTTCTCCCATAAAATTTAATATAAACATTATGGAAAACCATGCACATGTCATTTCTCCCGCAAACTCAAGGCTTTCTACCATAAACTCAAGGAATAATTTAAGGCCTAAAAGCCTTGGTGAGAAACTAAGGCCTAAAAACCTTGTTGAGAACCTAAAGTGGCTGAATTTCCATAGGATTTGAGTCACTCTGTTTATTGTTAACTTCTACAAGTTCTAAAGGCAGAGTCTGTAAAGGGCCAGGTAGGCTCTGGATCTCATCCTTTATCAAAGGTGACATATCTAGTAAATTCCCCTACAGTCAATCTCTAGAACAGATCTAAATAGAAGTTCTTCATTGTAATATCCATTTTTGTATATGCCATTTCTCCCATAAAATTTAAGGCATTTTCTAGTGTTTTTGGAACCATGTACATGTCATTTCTCCCATAAAATTTAAGGCAAACCATGTACATACATGTTGTTTCTCCCATTTCTCCCAAGGAAAACTTTAAGGATAATTATGTACATACCATTTCTAGCATTTGCTAGTGTTTTTGGAACCATGTGCATGTCATTTCTATGTCATTTCTCCCATAAAATTTAAGGAAAACCATGTACATGTGTCATTTCTCCCATACATGTGTCATTTGTCCCATAAAATTTAGGCAAACCATGCACATGTCATTTCTCCCAAAAACTCAAGGATTTCTCCCATAAAATCAAGGCCAACTTTAAGGCCTAAAAACCTTGGTGAGAACCTCTAGTGGCTGAACTTCCATAGGATTTGAGTCACTCTATTGAGTGTTAACTTCTACAAGTTCTAAAGGGAGAGTCTGTAAAGGGCCAGGTAGCCTCTAGATCTCATCCTTTCTCAAAGGTGACATATCTAGTAAATGACCCTACAGTCAATCTCTGGAAAAGATCTAAATATAAGTTCTTCATTGTAATATCCATTTCTATACATGTCATTTCTCCGATAAACTTTAAGCCATTTGCTAGTTTTTTTGGAACCATGTACATGTCATTTCTATGTCATTTATCCCATAAAATTTAAGGCAACCTTTAAGGCAAACCATGTACATATATGTCATTTCTCCCATAAACTCAAGACAAACTTTAAGGATAACCATGTACATGTCATTTCTAGCATTTGCTAGTGTTTTTGGAAGCTTGGACATGTCATTTCTATGTCATTTCTCCCACACATGTGTCATTTATCCCAAAAAATTTAAGGAAACCTTTAAGGCATGTCATTTCTCCCATAAAATATAAGGTAAACCATTTACATGTCATTTATCCCTTAAAATATAAGCAAGAAAAACTTTAAGGCATGTCATTTCTATATTTGATTTCTCCCATAAAATTTAAGGAAAACTTTAAGGCAAACCATGTACATGCCATTTCTCCCACAAACTCAAGGCTTTCTCCCATAAACTCAAGGAAAAATTTAAGGCCTAAAAACATTGGTGAGAACCTAAAGTGGCTGAGATTCCATAGGATTTGAGTCACCCTGTTGAGTGTTAAATTCTACAAGTTCTAAAGGCAGAGTTTGTAAAGGGCCAGGTAGCCTCTGGATCTCATCCTTTCTCAAAGGTGACATATCCAGTAAATGCCCCTACATTCAATCTGTGGAATAGATATAAATATAAGTTCTTCATTGTAATATCCATTTCTGTACATGCCATTTCTCCCATAAAATTTAAGGAATTTGCTAGTGTTTTTGGAACCATGTACATGTCATTTCTATGTCATTTCTATAGAAATTCTTCATTGTTTAATATCCATTTCTATACATGTCATTTCTCCGATAAAATTTAAGGCATTTTCTAGTGTTTTTAGAACCATGTACATGTAATTTCTCCCTTAAACTCTAGTCAAGACAAAATTTAAGGCATGTCATTTCTAGATGTGATTTATCCTATAAAATTTAAGGCAAACTTTATGGAAAACTATACACATATCATTTCTCCCATACATTTGCAATAAATGTTAATTTACTATATTTTATTAAATCTATTTTTTTTCAGGGACAAAAAAACCCACAAAATGTGGTTGAAAAATGGGCATTATGCATAGATGTTTGTTGTTATCCCAATCCAGGGAAAGTAGTGATTACATATGTTCTTTTCAATATTGAGACTAGCAAGGTCCTCCAAAGGAAAATGAATATACTGGGAAGGACAACAAATAACGAGGCATATTATATTGCATTGACAGAAGGCTTGGGAACAACTAGGGAGTATGGATCAAATGGAATTTTAGTTTTTACCAATTCTAAACTTGTGTGTAACCAAATGAAAGATGTGTACCAAGTTAAGAAGGAGAGGCTAAAAAATTTGCATGGAAAAGAAAAAATATTGTTAGCCAATTTCAATTTTTTAGTATAAGACATTGTGAAAATTCTAATAAGATGTCTGGTGATATATTATGTGGGGAAATGCCAATTCAAGATTCATCTATCAAAGATGAATTAGTATTATATGGGGCATTGCCAATTCAAGATTCATCTCTCAAAAATGAATTAGTGTTGAGGCAGTTTCCTTCAAAAATTCAAGATTCATCTCTCAAAAATGAATTAGTGTTGAGATGGTCTCCTTCAAAATTTATTGATGGACATTGTAACATATCTTTTATATGTGTGTGTTTTTTACTTATAAATGTGTATTTTTTAATGACCATGTGTTTTTTTCAATTATATACCAAGTGTGCTCCCACCATGTAAAGCACAACTTGGTGAACTTCACATTTTTATAAAATTAAAATGTAATGAATTCAACAATTTTTTTTTAAAATTGAGTTTCACACATCAATTAGTGCTTTGAAATCTGTGTTTAACATAATTTGTGTACACTAAATTACATTAATTTTTTGAAATATTTGGAAATTATTTTAAATTATAATTTAAAAATAATTGTAAATGTCCACTATAGATATATCCATATATATCATGGAGGATGAAAGACAGGGATCAATAGAATTGCATGCCTCTACAAGAGAGGGGGATCATTGATCGATGGATTTTCATGGTATTTAAATATAATATTATCTCCATACATACATGTGTGTACATATGGAATTGATTTTTTATCAATTTTGTGAGTTAAATTAGTTGTTAATAAGTTTCATTTTTTTTTAGGAGTTAGCATGACAAGGGTGTCTACTCCAACAATGGAGCATGGCCATGCTTCACGCAATCATGGTATGGTTCACACAATTTAATCAATGAATATGTACATGTATTTATATGTATGAATGTATTTTTGAATTGATTATAAATTCATTTTTTTTTATGAAGGTTCCCTCTCATCTCGTGAGGTTGGTGGTGGTACACATTCCCTTGGAAGGCCATCAATAGGTGGTGGAGAATTGCATTAAGGTGGTGATATGAATTCCCTAAGAGGCCAATTAATGGATGGTCGTGTTGTTTCTCAACCAATCAATGGTCGCTCTAGTTCACAACAGTCTCAGGGTGGGCAAGATGCTAGCCAACCATATCAAGGTGGCCATCAATCTGAATATTATTTTCATTCAATTTGTCCAAATTTGTTTACATTCTTTTTTAATATACAAAATTTTATATATTGATGCAGAGGGTGAAAATGTTGATCCAAATGTTGCTAAAAAAAGACATAGGACAGAATGCTTTATTCAAGAAGAAGGTTGTACACCAACCACGACTTATCCATCTGACATTTCCAATATACCTTGGGAATCAAACATGCAGCAATGCACCTTACAAAGGTGTCAAAATCTTCATTCAAAATTGAAGAGAGATCTCATGTCTTTGAAACTCCCTACTGAGAGTCGAGAAATCTTGGAAATAGTTACTCACTCTTTAAGTGAACTAGTAGTTGAGTACCTAAAGCTTGGGGTAACCATTAATAATTTTGTAGAAGTGATGAGAAAAAGAATGGAAACAGTGGTGGGTCTTGATACATGGTAGGTTGTTAAACAAAGAGTTACAACAGAAATGTCCAAGTCTATGTTTGATTTCAAAGAAGGGTTGAAAAGAAAGAAGCTAATGGTGCAATATTTCAAGCACCCTGATATAGCTGGCCATTTGTATAATAGGCACCTTGCTGCCTATAGAATACTCCGATGGAACGATGAGGTTACGCTTTATTATTATTTTTTATTTTGTATTCTTTTTGGGAATGAAACCCAATTATAATGACCTTCCCTCTAAATTTTTTGGTCTTGCGAAAGATCGATTGTGTGACCGTAGGGGTGCTAAGTGTGATGCCGAGTTGCCTCGCCCTGAGCCTCCATTGGTTAGTCGACCTCTTCGTGTCAAAACTTTGCAGTCAGAGATGGATGCCACTTCTCAAATTAGTCGAGAAGAATGGGATTCCATCCTTGAAAATGGTCATAGTGGATTGGGTGGAGTTGATGTTTTTCTAAATCGACAAATAGCATGAGAGAATGCATGTGCTAATTTTGTGTATCATACAGATGAAGATATAGACAACATGAGTGTTGAAGATCTTAGAACATATGCAAAGAATTGTCGTAATGGTTGGCAGGACCTAATTATTCATGAGCAAGAGGGCATGGGATCGGTATGTGTTAATGGTTAGGGTGATTATTTTAACACATGTACAATTTTTAATAAATACATATATACATACATTTATTTGTATACATTAATCTAACAAAAATGTATCGTTATATGTTAACACCATTTGTAGTTCTCACGCTTGATGAACGAAGATGTTAATATCACGGTCGGAGCCTCCAGTTCGCACAATAAAGATGGTTCTCACCATAAATATGATATGTTGGCACATGTCAGTGTTTTTTAAGTGAACATGATGATGTACAATTATTTTTTATCTATTATTATATATATCGAAACATGGTGACATATTTTTAAAATAAATAAATGTGCACACATGTACATGTATATATAATTAAATGTTAACAGATTCTGATTCCGTTCAATGTTTTTGGGATGGAGGTATGTTCTTATTCCTTGGGAGATGTGCCAAATCCACCATCACAAGTATGAACAATTTTTCACTTTTAAATATGTTTTTAAGTTATATATTGCATCTAAAAAGCTCCATTAAAAAATGATATCTCTAGATCTTAAGTTATTTTACAATTTTAAACTTTTTGAATTTTAGGTTTCTGGAGATATTCTTTCGGATCCACCCTTAGGAGATGTGCCAGATCCACCATCACAAGTATTCAAATTTTCACTTAAATATGCTTAAGTTATAAGTTATAAATTGAAGTTCAAAAGTTTATTATAAATTGAGATCCAAATCTTGAGTTATTTTATACCTTTAAAATTTTTGAATTTTAGGTTCCTGGAGATGATTTCCCTTCTCCACGGACTCTAGCAATGGAGTGTATGATGGATATAGGAAAAACCATACCATTTTAACCATTTGAACAAGTTGTCTAACTTTTTTTTTTAATATTATTGAAAATTAGTTTATATATGCATTTTCATTTGAAATTATATATATATATATATAATTGTACATGTATATTGTACAGTTAACTGTGGAATATGTTCCTGTGGAGGAAGTTTTAATGGATGAGCAACAAAACACAATGGAGAGGGAACAACATGAGGTATAACATGATTTTTTTTTTTCATTTTTTTTTTACATGAAGTTCGATATTCTCATTCAATTTTAAAACATTAAATTTTAATGTTTGTACACATTGTGTACAGGTTCCCCATGTTTCACAAGATAGCATGAGGATCATGAATTTGTTGGCAAAGACACTAGATCCATCTGTATTTGATGGAATATGCACATGTGTGAAACATTATATTTGATAGATCTAGCCTTAAATTTAATTTTTTATATATAGTCTTATCTATGCAGTCATATTTACTTTTCTATATAACTTGATACTTGTAACACTATACATTGAACTAGATATATATATTTAATTTTATTGTTCATGTGAGATACAAATTTTGGACATATTTTATTGTTTAGATATATAATTTTAAACTACATTTAATTTTATCAAAAATGATTTTAAATTTTGGATAGTTACATTTGGCATGTGATCACATGTTGTGATACATAATGTTTTGTTTTTAAAACTCAAGTCGTCATTTTATTTTTTAAATATAAAATGAATCTAGATGGAGATTTCAAATTACAAAACACATGTACATGTGTGTATATTTTGGATAGTTGAACTACATTTGGCATGTGATCATATGTTGTGATATAATTTTTTTTTTTTGAAACTCAAGTTGTCATTTTATTTGTTAAATATAATATTCAAATCTAGATGAAAATTTCAAATTTTACAAAACACGTGTATGTTTGGATAGTTCAGCTACATTTGGCATGTGATCTCATGTTGTGATATAATGTTTTCTTTTTAAATTGGATAGTTAAACTACATTTGGCATGTGATCTCATGTTGTTATATAATTTTTTGTTTTTAAAGTGGATAGTTCAACTATATTTGGCATGTGATCTCATGTTGTGATATACTATTTTGTTTTTAAAACTCAAGTTGTCATTTTATTTGTTAAATGTAAAATGAATATCTAGATGGAAATTTCAAATTACATTTTCACAATGTGTATATTTTGGATAATTGAACTACATTTGGCATGTGATTGTTATAAAATGTTTTGTTTTTAAAAATTTGTCATTTTATAAATTTGTTAAATATAAAATGAATCTCTAGATGGAAATTTCAAATTACAAACCATGCACATACATGTGTATATTTTGGATCTAGTTCAACTACATTTGGCATGTAATCACATGTTGTGATATAATGTTTTGTTTTACGATACAATGTATTTTTTTTTTTAAATTCAAGTTTTCAATTTATTTGTTAAATATAAAATGAATCCCTTAGATGGAAATTTCAAATTACATTTTCACAATGTGTATATTTTGGATGATTGAACTACATTTGGCATGTGATTGTGATATAATGCTTTGTTTTTAAAATTCAAGTTGTCATTTTATAAACTTGTTAAAAATATAAAATGAATCTCTCTAGATGGAAATTTCGAATTACAAACCATGTATACATGTGTATATTTTGGATATTTGAACTACATTTGGCATGTGATCACATGTTGTGATATAATGTTTTTCATGCTTTTAATATAGTTTAGCCCAAGTTACAAACAAAAAAGAGTTCACATGAATATATGTACATAAAAATGATTGAAGTACATGTTTGAATATATGTTAAAACGATTGAAGTACAATACATATTGATGTATATATATAAAAACAATCATAAGATTCTAGGTGTTCTTAGATGTGTCAAACAATCATAAAATTTTAAAATTGCATTCTAGAACATATATATCGAGTATGTGCAACATTTTTCATCAATGCACATAGAAAAGCTACTTTCAGTTGATAGTAAACTGGAAATTACAAAACACGTACCACACATTTTGTATTCAAGAATGAATATTATAATTTACTTTTAATAGACACGCACGTCTAAAACAAAATTGTGCAACTTCAAATTTGCATTATATCAACTATGCTAGATACACAGATATGTACATTTTGCAATAATGACATTATGAAAAATTGTACAAGGGAATGTATGAAATCATTTAGATCAGATAATCTAGACATGTGTATGTGTACACGTGTATAAATTACTCGTGTGCATGTACCAAAACAATGTACATGTGAAAAAACTTGTACAGATAACATTAAAAGGTAGTTGAATTTTTAGTCGAATTCTGGAAGTTCTAAAAAATGAATCCAAAGAGAAGAAATTGTTGGGCAGTTCAATCAGAAAAATTAGAATGGAATGCCATCTTCAATGATTTGTTCATGATCGACTTTTGACATTTTCCATTTCTTAATTTTAGTTTTTTTCTTTGATTGAACTTCTATAAAATTTATGCGTGCTGCACACACCAAGTGACTATATTGACAACTTATGCCATCAGGTTCATAGTCTTGAAAGTAAACAAAATCTCCAATTTGATTATTTTTTCTGAAAAAACAACCTTTCAGTATAATAGACCCTCTATCATATGTAAACCCATGATCATCATAGTTTTCTAATAATTTCATCTTTCGTTTAGTGCAACGCATCAAATAATACTTCACATTTTCATCGTTCATAGTAGGTGCAATTACACCGAAAACATCTCCTGCAAAATAAAACAAACTTATGTATTTAAATTTAGATCATAATTAACATGAAAAATTAGCTTTAAATTAACATGTGTACTTGATTTTATTATCTATTTCTAGATCTCTATCATTTGAAAGCAATTGAAATGTTACCTTCTCTATCAAGATCATAAACTCAATCACCATTAGATGATATTGTAGTCTCCTTTGATTGCATTTCTTCAAAGCTTGCAATAGACATTTTCCCCTATGTATTTAGTTCTGTATGTTTCCAATCTTTTACATACATTTTTTTTCACAAACATCATTGGATTATGTGTTGTCTATGCAAACATGACAAAAACAAGAATATTTTTTTTTTTATCCAATGCAAACACAATTGTGGACAACTTTGTTTTAATTGAATGCAATTTTCGAGTCCCTTTTATTGTTTTAATGTCATCTCCAATCGATATATCTACATCTTGGACCCCAATATGCTAAAAAAACCTATATGGAAAATTCAAAGAAGAATATAAATATGATATCAAAATACCATCAAAGATATAATCATTGTGATAAATGTATTGTTTAAAATTAAAAATCCAATAAAATTGAATTGAATGTGCCTTCATACTTCCCTTGATCAGTTAGTCTCATGGCTTAGTGCAACAATGCACCATTCAAAAACTTCTTCAGCTGAGACAAGTTGGTTTGCAGAGTGGTCCATTTGATATCTTCGAAGTGCTCGTTTTATGCATGCCCTTGCACCGTCATGTTCTCCTTTTCCATGACCAGTCTCAATTAAATTCCAAAAATGTTTAATGTGGGTTTTCATATGAAGATGACACAACCAAAAGAATGATCCTGAAGATTTGAATTGACTTGTACAACCATCTGACCGTATCCAATGTTCATTGAATTTTATTCCACGACTTTTGAAGGAGTCATAAATCTTTTCAAAACATTTTTGTACAAAATATGTATCATGTGTACGATCGTCACTAATATAAAAGTGATTTTTTTTAATAACATGTCGAATTTTGTTGAGATTGTAGCAAGATGATGAGCTTAGTGAAAAGAGTCGCCTTCACTAAGTGGGCCCGCAGGCTATTTTTGGCGCAAGTCTATTTTTAGACATGTCGATCATATTCTGTGAGTTGCAGGATGCTATTTGTGGATGGTTGGTTAAGTTGGAAAAATATATGGACTTATATTTTTATACATATTGGGCGGAATATATTTTTAGATTTCCAGTCTAAAAATAGAAATGTTGAATATTATTAGCTCTTAATAATATTTGGACTACAAACATTATCTTATTCTCTTGGAGCACTTCAGTTAAGTGCACAAATGTGGCACAAGAGCTGACAGAAGGAATTACGCTATTCCTGAGGGTTAAGTGGAGCTATTTCATGGATACTTCAGTTAGAACTCATGTGACAGAGTTTGGTGGAGTTATTGAAGTAGTTGATGGAGTTGTGTTCAGTTTAACTGAGTTAAACATAGTTGAGCTAGTTGTATCTAGTCTAACTGATTGATACACTAGTGAGAGTGGTGTGAATTAATTATTAATTAATTCACTAATTATTAACACATTAATCAACTAAAGAATACATCAGTTAACTACAGTGCATGGACAGTTTCAGTGGAGACCAGTGAAGAGGTAGGTGAAAGAGCAGTGTGACTACCAGTTGTGACTATAGTGTTGCATGATTTGCAACACACAGTGGTTGGAGATGCCAATGAGGATTGCGTGAGCAAGGCTGGACCAATTTGAGTTCATTCAGAGCCATTCTTCAGCAGTGATTGCGCAGTAGAGGCAGGCTAGCAGGTGGCAGAGATTGGAGCATGTGATTTGCTAGATCAGACCTAATTAGTGTGTAGCAATTGGAGATTATGCGGAAGCTTGTGAGGAGCTTTGTATGATGATTGTTACATGATCTCTATGACATATAATATACAGATAGTTGGGGGTTTTCAGCTTTAATCTTTCCCATAAAATATTGTGTTCATATGTGTGAATGTTTATGTTTTAATGTGTGCATGAAATTGATTTTATTTCCACAATTAATGATCAATGGTAGAAGAGATTATGTATTGTGCATGAAGTCAAATAGTGTGTGATCAGGAGAATCTCAGATGTATAACATATCAGTTATATAATTTCTGCATGGTATCATAGCGATATTGATCATTGGAGAAATTGGAAAACATTGAAGCGGTTGAGTTTTGTGCTGGTGGAATTCGAATTTGCAGCAGTGTTTTCTTGGTGTCGAAGTTGAGATATCTTTCAACGGATTGCGATTGGAGTATGCCCTTGAGGGCAGCTTGAATTATATTTCATGGAAGGAAAGGATGGAGGCAGTGCTGGATGACAATGGGTTGAAGGAGTTCATAGATGCAAAAATTCCAAAACCTGCTTCTAGCGATGCTGCCACACTTGACGCATGGCAAAAGAAGACAACAAAATGTCAAAGGATTCTGTTGGAAGGTGTGAAGGATCACATAGTGTCCAACCTTCATGCTAAAGCTTCTCCATTCTTGATGTGGAAAGCTTTGACATACTTTTTCCAAAGCAAGAGCGACCAGAGGAAGTTGGCACTCAAGGATAAACTCAGGAACATAAAAATGGAGAAAGGCGACAGTATACCCAAGTACCTCACGAAGTTTTTCTAGTGCAGGGATGATCTGGGAAGTGTGGGGGTTACTGTAGATGACAAGGACTTGGTGAGCTTGGCTCTCTTTGGGCTTCCGAAGAGTTGGAATTCCTATCAGGACTCTGTCAATGGTCGGGAGAAATTGCCAGGATGGGAGCGACTTTGGTTGGATCTTGTGCAAGAGGAGATAAGGTGGAATACCAGGGACAGATCTTCATCAAAGAATGCAGATGAAGAAAATTGTGCTTTGGCTGCCAAATCAAGGAAAGGGAAGAGCAAGAATAATGCTTCATTTCGGTGCGAAAGGAAAGAAGCAGGACATATCCAAGGTGAAGTGCTTTCACTGTCACCAACATGGACATTACGCCACTAATTGTCCACAGAAGAAGAAAATAAGCAGGCTGCTGGATCTGCAGCTGGAGAGGCCTTAGCCTCGTAGTTTGAGCTGGATTTTTTGCTGATCGCATGCTTAGTCTCAAGTATGATGGGTTCAGTGTGGTTTCTTGACAGTGGTGCGTATTTTCATATGACCGGAGACAAATATTTGTTTACTGATCTGGATGAGAAAGATCTTAGAGTGTACATTGAGATGGGCAATGATGGTAGATACAGTGCGATCGGTATCGGTACCATTTCCTTTGAGAGGGAGTCTGGTAAACCCTTCATATTGAAGGAAGTGATGCATGTTCCAAGATTGAAGAAGAATATGATCTCGGTGGCCATGTTAGAAGACAAGGGATATGATGTTGTCTTTAGCGAGGGAAAGGATTTCCTGCACAGTAAAGCAACTGGTGAAACCCAGAGGATAAGGGTTCGAGTTAAGAACCTTTATCAGTTGCAGGAAGATGGCTGCGCAGTAATGGCAGGAAAGGTAGAAGGAGTGGTGAGTCGGGATGAGGGCGAGCTATGGCATAGGAGATTGGGACATCTTCACCATGGTGCTTTGAAAATTTTGCAGCAAATTTCCACTGGGCTTCCCAAAGGTACACTTGCGTAGTCAGATCAGTGCAAGGGATGTACTTTGGGAAAATTTGTGAAATCCACCTTTCATGAGAAGGATAGTCACGCCACGACGATCCTTGAGAGAATTCACACAGACATGTGTGGACCTTTCTTAGTAGCTTCGATAGCAAAGCACAGGTACTATGTGATATTTGTTGATGATTTTTCTCGTAAGTGCTGGATCTTCTTCATGCAGAAGAAGAGCGAGACATACTCAAAGTTCTGTGAGTTCAAGGCATTGGTTGAGAAAGAATCAGGGAAGTAGGTGAAGGCTCTTAGGAGCGACAATGGTGGTGAATTCATCTCTGGCGAATTTAAGGACTTTTGCAGCGCAGGAGGAGTTCGAAGAGAGCTCATAGTGCCTCATAACCCACAACAGAATGGGGTCACGGAGTGAAAGAACAGAATGATCATGGGTGCTGCATGGGCGATGTTGCATGATCAGGGACTTCCCATACACTTGTGAGCTAAGGCATGCAATACTGCGGTTTATGTGCAAAACCGTTGTCCTCACAGGATACTTGGCATGAGTACACCCGAGGAGGCGTTTTCTGGTAAGAAGCCTGATATTTCTCATTTGAAGATTTTTGGCTCACCTGTTTACATTCATGTGATGAAGGATGCTAGGAAGAATCTGGAGCCGAATGCAAAGGTTGGGATATTTGTGGGGTACACTGATACACCCCAAAACTATCGTGTGTATTTTCTAGACAGTCGTAAGATTGTTGTGGGCCGGGATATCAAATTTCATGAGGAGAAAGCCATGAAGTGTTTGCTTGAGAGGGAGCCACACTTGCATGCAGATGAGGAGCTATTATTTCCTAAGGACGAGCCTCAGGATGTGGATAAGCCACAAGAGGAGGTTCATGGAGTGGAAGAGACCACTCATGCAGTGCCAACCATCAGAGTGTGGAAGCGCACTACAGAAGCTGAGAGAATGATTCAGGATGCAGAGAAGATTGTAGGAGAAGCTACATCATAGCGAAAACAAAGACAGTAACCTAACCGGTATACTAGATACATGGCTCTTATGAGCAAGTGTATTGTGACAGAGCCATCCTCTTTCGAGGAGGCTGTGGAGGACCCCACATGGGTAGATGCCATGGTGGAAGACTATGATTCATTTGTTAGAAACAGTGCATGGGAGATTGTCCCAAGGCCGGAAGGGAAATCAATGGTAGGTTCGAGATGGATCTACAAAGTGAAGCAAGCAACTGACGGGAGTGTGGAGAATTACAAGGCAAGATTTTTTGCCCGAGGCTTCTCACAGATTGAGGGTATCGATTATGAGGAAACCTTTGCACTTGTCGCAAGGTACTCTTCCATATAGATGATTGTTGCTCTCTCAGCGCATATGGGGTGGCACATTCATCAGATGGATGTGAAGACTGTGTTCCTCAACAGAGTGATTGAGGAGGAGGTGTACATAGAGTAGCCCGATGGTTTCGAGATCTTCAGCAGCGAGTCGCATGTGTGCAGGCTCAAAAGAGCGTTGTATGGGTTGAAACAAGCACCTCGTGCTTGGTACACATGAATAGACAGTTATTTCCCTGGACTTGGATTCTCCAAGAGTGAGGCGGATCCAAACCTATACCAGATTGTGGTGGAGGGTAAGTTGCTGATCATTGTACTTTATGTAGATGATTTGATTTTGACGAGTGATGAACTGTTGATACACTCATGCAAGTCTAATCTTGCAAAGGAGTTTGAGATGAAGGACTTGGGCCTCCTTCATTATTTCCTGGGATTGGAAATTTGGCAGGGTAGTGATGGATTGTTTGTGTCTCAAAGCAAGTATGCCCGGGAGATATTGGAGAAGTTCAACATGCATGGCTACAAGCCTGTCGACACTCCTCTTCCTGGTGGATGGAGGAAAGAGGATGCTACATTGGCAAAGGTAGTGGATGCCACTTTTTACTGACATTTGGTGGGGTCACTTATGTATCTAGTCAATACACGACCTGACATATGCTACGCCGTTAACCAACTTTCACAAGCTATGGTTAAGCCTACCAAGATCTTTTGGAAGGCAGGAAAGCATGTATTGAGATATCTAAGAGGCACATCGGGATATGGATTATGGTACAGACAGTCGGATGAGGTGAAGCTGTGTGGCTTCACGGATGCAAATTGGGAAGGGAGCCCAACAGACAGAAAGAGCACATTTGGAGGGATTTTCAGTATCGGGTCGACAGAAGTTTCTTGGTACAGCAGGAAGCAGAGATCTGTGGCACTCAGTTCAGTAGAGGCCGAGTATATGGCAGCGATTTTGGCTACATGAGAGGCTATATGGATGAGGAAGATCCTGGTCGGGTTGTTCGGTTCACACTTAGATCCTACTGTGATATATTGTGATAATCAGAGTTGCATCAAACTCTCGGTTAATCCAGTATTTCATGATAGATCTAAACACATTGACATCTGGTATCATCATATCAGAGATTGTGTGTAGCGGAAGATCATGTTACTTTCTTACATTCCCACGGAGGATCAGGATGTTGATATCTTGACGAAGGCGCTCACCAGGAAAAAATTCGAATACCACAGGGGCAGGATCAGGGTGGCAGATAATCCCTATCTTGTTGAGAGGGAGTGTTGAGATTGCAACAATATGATGAGCTTAGTGAAAATATTTTCCTTCACTAAGTGAGCCCGCAAGCTATTTTTGGCGCAAGTCTATTTTTAGACATGTCGATCATATTCTATGAGTTGCAGGATGCTATTTGTGGATGGTTGGTCAAGTTGGAAAAGTATATGGACTTATATTTTTAGACATATTGGGTGGAATCTATTTTTATATTTCCAGTCTAAAAATACATATGTCAAATATTATTAGCTCTTAATAATATTTGGACTATAAACATTATCTTATTCTCTTGGAGCACTTCAATTAAGTGCACAGATGTGGCACAGGAGCCGACAGAAGGAATTACGCTATTCCTGAGGGTTAAGTGGAGCTATTTCATGGAGACTTCAGTTAGAACTCATGTGAAAAATTTTGGTGGAGTTATTGAAGTAGTTGGTGGAGTTGTGTTTAGTTTAACTGAGTTAAACATAATTGAGTTAGTTGTATATTCTAGTCTAATTGATTGATACACTAGTGAGAGTGGTGTGAATTAATTATTAATTAATTCACTAATTATTAAATCATTAATCAACTAAAGAATACATCAGTTAACTACACCGCATGGACATTTTCAGTGGAGACCAGTGAAGAGGTAGGTGAAAGAGCAGTGTGACTATCAGTTGTGACTATAGTGTTGCATGATTTGCAACACACAGTGGTTGGAGATGCCAATGAGGATTGTGTGAGAAAGGCTAGACCAATTCGAGTTCATTCAGAGCCATTCCTTAGCAGTGATTGCACAGTAGAGGCAGGATAGCAGGTGGGAGAGATTGGAGCATGAGATTTTCTAGATCGGACCTAATTAGTGTGTAGAAATTGGAGATTGTACTGAGAGCTTGTGAGGAGCTTTGTATGATGATTGTTACATGATCTCTATGACATATAATATACAGATAGTTGGGGGTTTTCAGCTTTAAGCTTTCCCATAAAATACTCTGTTCATATGTGTGAATGTTTTATGGTTTTAATGTGTGCATGCAATTGATTTTATTTCCGCAATTAATGATCAATGGTAGAAGAGATTTTGTATTTTGCATGAAGTCAAATAGTGTGTGATCAGGAGAATCTCGGATGTATAACATATCATTTATATAATTTCTACAAATTTCACTGGTGCTTTCTATATGATCAACATTTTGTTCAACATGTCTATATATAATATGGACGAGCATGGAGACTTGGTCAGAATGATAGTATTCACTTTGAATTTATTTTTGTGGAACAAATGTGTAGTTTTTTGCAAAATCAACTACTAAAAAAATGGTGTCTGGTGGAAAAAATTATTGATATTTTTTTAATTGAAAGTCCTGCCATCAAGCTCTATGGGAATTCTTGGTGTATTTATAAATTACCGCCTCAAACTTTCTCAAAAAATCTATCACAAAAATTTCTTCTTCTTGTAAATCAATTCTTTTAGCACTTGTAGTACTACTTGAACCTTGAATCAATGTATGGATATATTCATATCTCTTCCATTTCACTTTCATGTTGGACAATGATTGATCATTTATATCAGTACAATATTTTTTTTGAAATTTACTCAAATTCCCACAATCATCACATTTTTACCACCAACACATTTCTTTTGGTAAAATAATGCATGGCTTTCTTTTCCACATAGAATTTGAGATATGAAATCATGGATAGTGGAAGGAGGAGGTGAATCTTTCCAAAAAATTTTACCAAAAGGTGTCATAATATAACTGAAATTCCACATGATAATGACAAAAAAAAGTGTCACGTACAATGATAGGTTTTACATACCATGTTTTTTGTTGCACAAAAGCACTGATTGAGACATCAATTTCACGATTCTCTTTTCTCAACTTGTTGAACAACTCTATCTGAGTGGTGTCCAAGAAATTTTTTGGATGTTCTTCATACTGATTTTGTGTTATTATTCTTCGCATCACATCCCTTGCTTTTGGTGAAAAACATGAATTTTTCATCCTATATTAATATATTATTTTTTAAACATTTTCTCCAAGTTTATCTTTATATGGTTGCCTACAAATAGTTGTCCAACAAGCGAGTTCATTATTTACATCTATTTTCAACTGAAATTTCTTATGTTTGTGCAAAGTTTTTCGTGAGGTTCCTAATGATCGTGCCATAGATTTTACCAAGCGATTATCTTTAGTACTTGCTGGAACCACTACCATATATATTACTCTACGTGCATTTGAAACATATTTCTTTCTAGATATTCTAATTGAATTTAAAGCACTATTTATATTTTGTATCACATTTTCCTTCATTTTTTAATTATCTTTTGTTGATTTTTGAATACCTAATAGAATTGTAGCTTCTTTTAATTTCCTTGATGTTAAGAGACCTTTCAACAATTGAGCTTGAATTGCCACAGTTTCATTTTTGAAGAAAAAATCAAAAATTTGATTAACACGATATCATATAACATGGTCAACTTTTTTATCTCCATATGTGTGAGTGTCAACATTTTCTAACATCTCATCATCCATATTGATTTCATCTATACATATTCGAATCAAACGTACATAATATGTTTACATATTCAATAAATAACTAAATGAATAAAAATGTATAATTTCAATAATACACATGTGCTCAACATCTATATATATATATAGATAGATAGATAGATAGATAGATTCATGGTGATTCAATTTCTTCACTTGAATTTATTTCAACATTTTCACCATCTTCAATCATTGGTTCAATATCTATTTCACTTTCTCTTTCAAAATTTTGTATCTCATCATCAATGTTTTGAGGAATATCTCTCTCTGTTTACATTGCAAAATCTTTTTCAAATTAGTTCATCGAATAAAAATTAAGTTTCACAATTTACACTAGGAAAATTTTAAATATCAAATTTATAATATTTACATTTACATACCTGCTTCAACTTCTAGTTGAGGTTGATTTTACCTTTAAATATTTGAGCGTTCTTCTCTCTTTTATTTGCTATATTCTCTCCCCTGTTCTCTAGGTTCCTCAGAGTCTCTTGTTCGATCATATTTTCTCTTGCAATTCCTTCTATTTCCCATGATAATTGAACATGAAGCTCAACAAATTTCCTTCAAAACTTTAGACAAAACCTCAATTTAAAAAAACATCAAAAAAGATTTAATTTAAAAAAAACTCATTTTAAAAAATTTGCACAAAAGACACACTTCAATTCAAAACACTTACTTTAAAAAATCAAAAAAAAAAAATGTCTTTAAAAAATGAAATGAAGCTCAAAATATTTCCTTCCAAGTCCTACATAAAAATTTCATTTAAAAAGTTAGACAAAAACTCATTTTATAAAATCATTATAAAATATTTACTTCAACCCAAAACACGTACTCTAAAAAAATGTCACTTCAAAAAATACCTCCAAAAAATGTCCATTGAAAATTAAGCCCAACCTCTTGAAAAATGTCACTTAAAAAAATACCTCCAAAAAATGTCCTTTGAAAATTAAGTCCAAAAACCTCTAAAAAATGTCTCTAAAAACAAAATGCCTCCAAACAATGTCCTTTGAGTATTAAGCCTAAAAAGAGTCCTTTGGAAATTAAGCCCAAAAAAAGGTCCAAAAAATGTCTTTTGAAAATTAAGCCCAAAAACCTCTAAAAACAAAATACCTCCAAAAAAATGTACTTCGAAAATTAAGCCCAAAACCTCTAAAAACAAAATACCTCCAAAAAAATGTCCTTTGAAATTTAAGCCCAAAAAGCATCCAAAAAATGTATCACATACCTCCAAAAAATTTCTTTTGAGTATTAAGCCAAAAATAGTTCTTTGAAAATTAAGCCCAAATAATTCCTTTGCAAAATCAGATCAAATGAAGAAATGTGTGAAATTATGAGAAAATAATGAATCTGTTTACGCCTATTTATATAGCCGCAATTTTTTTTGGAGGGGCTTCATTGAATTTTCTGGCCGACGTAAAGTCAATTAAACGTTCGGCCGAACTATTATGTCATTAGAATTGACGGGCCGTTGGGAAAAAATACAATTTGGCTGAAATTGTTTTAAAAGTTCGGCTGAACTAACACGTCTGCAATTACGCAGAGTCGAGCTCTGAACACATTTATTCAACTTTGGATTGATTAAACTCCATGAAAATTTATGAATTAACTGTCAGAATGAAGACAAGCATTTGCAGAATTCAATCTACTTTCAGGAAACATAAATCTTATGGAATTTCATAAATATTTACTAATTTTAATTAATTTTGTAATAAAATGGGTGCAAACAAATTTTGAAGGCCATTATGATTCACTGAAATCAATATTCTGTATCTTCCAAAATACATTGTAAAAAAATTGAAAAAATTATGGTGCATTACATTGGTCCATCGTATGTAATGGGTAGTTTTTATATTTTTAGTTTATAACTTATATGTTGAGAAATTTTATGCGAGCCGAAACATCTTCAAAATATGCAGTTTTTTCATATTGGATCAGTTAAAAAAATTCTAGTAATTATGATACGCATCAGTTGGTTTCGTAAATATAACGAAAACGAAGTAGACTCTATCTAGATTGTTGTAACATGTTTTGTTTCTAAAAAACACAAAGTTTTCAAATAATACACCAGCGCATTTGAACATGACTTTTTATGAATCTTTTGATTGTTAAAGAACACACACTCAAAGAAATGTTAAGTTGACATATGAAATGTGTATAAAAAATTTCAAAAAATAAGTAATAGAAAGCTAATAAAATTTCTAACAACTTTTATTCTTATTGTAAAATGAAATTCTAAAAAAAAAAATGTATTGGCTTGCAAAAAGTCGAAGAACAAAAAAAAAATGATATTTTTTTCTCAAAAAAGGGCAAAAAAGTGTAACCCAACTACACATTTTCACCTGTATCTTTCTTCTTAATAAAAAACAATAAGAGGAGACATTGATGCCATTGTTAGTATTATTGTTTTGTCTAACTCTATATTAGCTTTCGTGTTTTTGTTTAGTTTAAGTCTTGTTTTCTCTCTACATATGCATACTATATCATTATTTAGTGTGTTTTGTTTTATAGCATGTTCACTAACCCACTAACTCTTTTTTTTATCTGCCTGTGACCAAAAGCTTAAGAGGCAGTGACCACTTCTCTTAAGAAAGTGTGGTTTGGTACACTTGTGCGCAAAAACCGCCAACACATTGACCATGGTTGATGTTGATATTGAGACAATATTTTTCACAATGTGTGTTACAGGACAAATCACCTCCTCATCAGCTCAGAGGAGAAGGTAACATGGAAGGAATAAAATGCCCTAGACAAGACCCATTTTTGCCAAGGTAACGCACCCTAGAAACTGCTAGGCAGAGTTATAACTCACCTGAGCCATGCAAATGGAGCGTTAATGCCTAGGGTAATGCTCTGTCTTCCCCAAGGGGCAGTGTTATCCATGTTTGAATGTGAAAAGGGAAATATCTTACGGAAAAGTGACTAACATTTCCAGTTTTTTCTCAAAAAGGAATCAGTTCAAAATAGAAACTAAATGGCACAAACCTTTTATTAGGCATTTCCAAACACAACTCAACTCCCATTGAAGGCAAAAGCAAGGAAAAGCGAGAATAGATCTAGATCTTTCCCAATTTGAAATGGTTGAAAGAGTTGGCAAGGTTTGCCCTCTCCATCTCCTATAAATTGGAGTTGTGGGCTCTTGGTCTAAGGTTAAAGGTTTGATTATGTGTGGAGCATAATTTCATTGTTGTAGTGTGAGGCTTGAAGATTGGCGAAGTTCATTGAGAGATTTCTGCATTGACCATCATCACACTTGAAAATAGAGAAATAGAGAGAGGAATGTGAAGATTGAGGAGGTCTTGGTACAACTGATAGTTTTAATCCTCCTTTTCATAAATCAATAGAACTTTATCTGTTTTGTCCATTCGATGCATCAATGTCAAAATTGTTGTTCAATCGTCTATGTAGCATGATACGAATGGCTTATATCTGTATTGTTTTATGTTTCTTATATGATAGTTTAATTGATAGAAAGCTATATTTTTGTAGAGATTACACAGGTGCTTTGATTGGTTACAGGATTTGGACTTAGAGCCGGTGAAGAAGGATCTATACTTCATTTCTTTGTGTTCTCCACAGGATTTTTTGTCCACAAAGAGGTAATATTTTCCATCTCGCTTTGTCAATTATATATATTAGCATGAACATGTATGTAGTACCTTTAGAACTTTAAAACTAATCTAATAGTCTTCCTTGGGCACCGGAAATCCCTAAGAGGGATACCTAATAACCACCACCCAAGCATATTACCCTATAGCAGAAATGGTGACTCCAATGGAGAGTAAACCCCAAGTTTCTGGGTTGTTCCTACGACTTTACCTCTTTCCCTTTGTTCACATATCCTTCTGACGAGTTTATATGCTCAGTAATCATTTCAAAAGCTCACAGAGTCCAGATTAGACCCTGCTTAGCCATATGTGCAACTTTACCTTGAGTAATGATTCCCCTATAAGTGTTTAAGTGTGTTATAATGTTTCTTATGCTCAAATACAATGCGTTAGTCTCAATATTAACACTTTGTAACCTCTGTTTTCCAGCGTTACCCAGCCAAAATATGTTGTTTACACCTCTGTTGTGTTTCCCTTTGGCTGTGGAGTTATTGGCCATCAGATTAGCTTCTATTGCTGGATCCATGTGCTTGTTTACTAGTTAGCATTCTTTTCTTTAGTTCTTGTTTAAAAAGTTAATGTTAGTCGCATCTACTTTTTGAAGAAGAATTTTTATTTTTTTTAAAGTTTTTTGAACTTAGCTAAACTAATTCTCAAATTTTTTGGTTAAAAAACTTGTTAAGAGAATATAGCTAGATGTCTGCATATTTAAAGTTGAACTGTGTTATTTGAATGTTTGGTGCACAGATGTTGAAAGAATCTCTCCTTGTATAATAAACTCTTCATTGAATTGAATATTTAGAGCATGTTTTTGCATGGTTTTTGAGTCAGAGTCTCATCACATTTCATACGTCCACTTCCCCTCTGCAAGACTAATAATCAAGTACACTAAGAATCAAGCGATAATAAAATTAATCACATAACTTTTTCTGAGCTCACACCAACAGTAGTTCAGGCTAGGATCTTGGGGTAGGAGAAGTGAGAAAATCACCCAATATAAAAAAAATTGAAACTAGAGTCATTTAAAAAGTGACATCCTACTGCACTCATATTATCAGGACCACTCCACTACCACTGGAGTTAAGTGTGAGACAACACCAGGGTGCATGAGAAGGTAGCCCACCTTTGAGTGCATTTAATGGGCATGCTATATATTGGGATTCCCTTTAGGGATGTCGAAACTAGATTGGGGATCTAGGTGTTCTGCCCATATAGCGTGCTGTCTACGACCATGACCCCCTTGATGATGTCTGTGATTTGAGGTATCTTTAGTTTCCAGACTTTTTAGGGACTTACACGAGGTGACTGGGACAGGCTGTCCTAGTACCTAAAATAGACGGACCGACTTTGTCTTCGGTCTTTGGGAGGGTACTTGTCTTCATTAGAGTGCTTACATCTATTGTCTGAGGTTCATACGAAGCTCTAGAGTAACTGTAGCTGTTTTTATGACTAACCCTCTCTATATTCTATTGTGATACTGGGTTTCATCTCCAGCAAAAAATAGTACTCAGACGGGGCCACACTGTTCTGGCTGCTTGTTGATTGATTTTAGTAAGTCTTTTTTTATTTTTTAGGTGTGTGGTTACTATCACTGAGACACTATAATACATCACAAATAATTAAATTTTTTTAAAAATAAACAGGTCACCATGGCGTCCTTCGACCCTCGCCGTCTGTCTCGACGACAATGAGGTCTCCCTCCATTAAAACCGAAGGAGGAGTGGAGTCTCGGTGAGCCCGTGCCTTATTTGGAAGAGCAGTCTCTAGTGACAAACCCTGATTTTCACATAGCCCCATATCATACGTAGTTTCTAGAGGATCCTTTTACGGAAGGAGTCGTACCTCCTTGCAATCCTCCTCTCACTAACCCATCTGCGCCAGCGTTAGGTTAGGTTACACCAAGCCAAGATATGTCTTCGGTTGCACCAACATCTGTTTCACAACCAACACCCATGGGGTCGATGCCAATGGTAACCAACTCTGGTTCGCCACCATATTCCTCGTTGGTAGTTAGTTCTACGCCAATGATCAGAAACCCTAGTAGCCAGGCTATACCTGGTCCCAACAATCCAGTCACCACAACTGTCAGCAGAACTCTGAACCCTTCGGGATCTACTCCTATTGTGATTGCGTTAGGACCCATGGTTTCTGCTCCTGATAATGGGGCTACTTCGGTTCTTTTTAGCAACCATTTTTGTTGAAACCCTTTGCTGAGTTCAAACCCCTTGGCCACCATGCCAGGGGGAAGTGTCACCAACACATATATGACGGGGGGCATGTCAGTACCCCTATATTCATTGGGACAAATGTGATAGCCTATTGTTAACATTTTTCCTTTAAGTGGTCAAACTTCTGGTGTAGGGTCTATGTTGTTGCTTAACTATGCGAATAGTAGTATGCCTTTGGCTAGCTCTATTGTGTCCATATGGCCAAATCAACCCCAAAATCAATTTGGGCAAGGGGGTTTTTGGAGTCCCATGATTTAGAAAATTGGTAAACCAAATGATAGGGCAACATCAGACCAACTTTGGAGTCCTAGGACCTAGCCTTCCTGGACTCAGAGAGGGCTCTCTCTATTATGCGAAGGATGTGAACTTGTTTGCTTTGTATGTTTGATTTTAGGCTAGCTATTAAGTATATTTTTGGTTTTTTTTTTGGGTTTTTGAGGTAAAATGATAAAAAATGACAAATAGAAAGAGATTTCATTGAATCAACAGGGCTATGGGGTCAGATAGAGTTAGGAATGTCTAAATGGTGGACAAGGTATTACTGCAGGGCCGATTTAGTCAAGGTAAATGGATTATTTGGGTGAAAAATGAAGTGAAATGAACATTAAGTTTGTGAAATACAAAGAGATCTCAAACATATATAATTTTAAAGCAGGTATTCATGAGGTAGGGAAAACCATAAATCTCTATGAATAAAACTCAAAATGATACATATGAAAGATAAACAATCCGACGATACATAGAAGCATAAGAACCTCTAACTTTGGAAAATCACCTTCAGTTGTTGAGAAAACAAATAAGATAAACAAACAACTCAATATATGAAGAGGGAAATCCTAAACAACATATCTTGAGCTATCGTGAAACTTTGAAATAAGTTTTCAAGCATGGACAAAGGGAAAGATCGAATGAGACCTCTTTGACTTAACTAAAACAACCAATATTTCATAGAAAGATTTTAGAAATGGGGTTTTTAGAAGCTATAAGTAAGCAGCGCATACCTTAAATCATACAAGATAGCAAAAAATACTAACCATAAACGAAACAAATAACAATTTCTTGATGGACCTAAAGGGCATTTAAGAATCCTTTAGAAATGATCAAGAAGAGGAAAACATTAAAGTTGTAACATGCAGGATGTTTGAGGTGCTTCCATGAGCATGTATCAACATATACTTTTCTGATCTACAAAAAATGAGAAATATGGAACATTTATGAAAACAAGGGAACATAAACAAAATCAGAGAAACATCACCATTCACCAAGCCATGGAATCCTGCACACAATGCTCCTCCACCATCAAGCCAAGCAAGACATCATCCACTTCATAAAACAAGTATTTCTTCCAAGCTCATAATGCTATGTATTGCTATCAGTATATCAATTTCTGCCTCTGTATTACAATTAATCCTTTTGGTTATATAATCCAAATAAGAGGAAAGCCACATAGAGCAACTAGAAGGCCATTGGCCAAAAAAATATATCTAAAAATGTACTTGAGGCTTAACAAAGTCCAAGGCACAAAATATCCTTCAAAAATATCTTTTCGGACCAAAATAGCAAAAAAAGATCACTTTCAAGGCCTAACAAACAAGATAAACATGCTTAACACACATTTGGCCCAGTCACCTCTCAGAAAACTTCTTTTCAGCAAAATTTAGAGGAACGTAGCGCCAAAAAAAGGTCTGTGTTGCAGTGAAGTTTTGGTTGACCTCCCGATGTCGAAATGAGTCCCGTGATGGCTCGTTGGAATGCTACGGATGTATAATTTCCAAAAATACTTGAGTTTTAAAATATAATGCTTGGAATTCAGTAAAAAAGTAGAAACAGTGAAAAAACCTAGGCATGTAGCACCTCTTGATATTAGGGGCAGAAAGGTCAAAAATGGTTGTTTTTGGCCTTTTTGAGAGACCAAAACAGCTTCATTTGATATAAAATTTTATGAGCATGTTCCTTTGATGTCAAGGAATCCAAAAATATATTTTTCTTTACCTAAGGATGCTCCGAGAAAAAGTTAAGGCACTTATGATTTTATGCTTTTAGGCCTAAAATTCACAAAAAACAAGAATGTGTCCAAAAATGCCCGAATTTGGTGAGTAAACCCCTTAAGGGTTTTTAGAAACATGCAATGAAGATTGAGAAATAATTAGAAGCTGAGATAGGTCTTTTCCATGTTCTTCTGTCGCATGCCTCCTTTGGGCAAATTTGAGCTTTCTTCAAGAAAATTGATTTAACTTTTTGTAATGCTCGGTCATTCTTCTTTGTAGGCCCAAATCCTTGTTAGCTTTCTCCAATTTGGCTTCCAAATGTTGATTTGCCCTCTCAAGCCAAGGCTCTCTATTATCTTCAATTTCTTTGGCAAGGATCTTCGTAAGAGGGTACTTCTGTTCACGAGCTTATTCTTCTTCTTTCTGCTTTTGTAATGCTTTTCTAAGACCCATGGTCCTAGGTCTCTTCCTTGTTGGTCCTTCTTCTTCATCATCTTGTGCATACTCACCCATGTATTCTTCTAGCCTCACTTGTGAATTTTGCGCTTCTCTTTTATATTTGATTGCCCGAGATTCATAAATAACCATCTGTCCACTCATCTTCCTGTTTTGCATTTCCAAAAAGTGGATAAGGTCCTTTGTCCTTTCTAGGTCATTTTCCAAGTCTTTAACTTGGGCATCCTGATCTTGCAAGAGGGATCTAAGAATCCTAGCCTCATCTTCTTCAGCATCACTGTCTAGCTGTATTAGCTTAAACTCCCTCTCATGCTCATGATTTCTTTCTTGTTCTTCAATCTTCTCCTTGCCCTTACCTTTGATGGGCTTCTTTCCTCTGGTTTTCTTAGGCAATTCAACCTTGCTCTGTTTTGGAAATTTACCTCTGCTTCTTAGTGCCCTAGTGACATTGCTAGTCACTGTTTTAGTGGTTTTATTCCTTGATGTTTTGGTGTTTTTAGCCTTTGCTATTTTTGAGGAAGGAAGCATGGCCCCTTGCCTTGGAGAGGTAGTAAACACATGCTATTGACCTTGCTGATGATGAGTGAGAGGAGGAGTTAATACATGGGCTTGTTTAGTTTGTTCTCCTACAGCCTCAAGGCTGTCCTCTTCTCCAAAAACATTATCTTCTTCGAATTCTTGGTTACTTTGCTGTGGGGAATTTCCTTGTTCATTAATTTTTATACTTGTAATGAACTCATCACGAGGAGTAAACTCAGAAATATCATGCCCCTTTTCTATTTCGTGGGAGATGTCTAGGTCTATTGTTTTTTCCTTTTCAAAACTATCTCTGCCTTCATCTATCTTCTTGTTGTCATGACTGTTTTTATTACTTTCATTGTTTTCAATGTTTTCCTAATGTGGACTGCCTTCATCATGATTATTATTTTCATTTTCTTGTTGTGGGTTTTCTTCTCCTCTAGTATCTTCAATGTCTCTCTGTGGGCTGCCTCTTTCTTCATCATTGTCTTCATTTTCTTGCTGTAGGCTACCTCTTTCTTCATCGTTGTCTTCATTTTCTCCTTGTTGGCTGACAACTTCATGATTACTACTTTCATTCTCTCCTTGTTGGCTGTCTGCCTCATCATGCTTTCCTTTCCCTCTATTGTTGCTTTCATCACTATCTTGATTTTTGTCACCATCTCTTCCTTGTTCTTTGTCATCATCACTTTCTTACTCCTTGTCATCATCACTTCCTTGCTCTTTTCTTTTACTACCTCTTCTTTCTCACTGCTATCTGTGGAGGATGACTTTTGTTGGGGAGTATACTCATGAGAAGAAGAGGAAACATAAGGTGTGGAGGGAAAGGAATGAGCATGAGGAGGGCTTTGGGATGCAAATGGCCTGATCTGTAGTGGCATAGAAGATGCATAAGTGAAATCAGGGTGAGAGATGAAAGTTCCCCAAGGGATGCCCTCTTGTTTCATCTGGCGAAGGATAATGTTCTTAATGAGAGAGTGATGGAATAAACTTGCTTTCTACTGATATTGAGGCTTTTTTCTAACAATGGAAGACATCTTGTCTATACTCTTGCACAAGAAGAAAGGTAGGTTTAGCAACTTAGATTTTGTGAAATGCATAAGGAGTTTGATGTGATAGGCATATACTTGGGAATATCTACCTTCACAAGTGAAACAATTCATGACTATTTTCATGAGGGCTGCATAGTCATCCAGCAAGTGTGAGAAAGGGAAAATGGAGTTGTATGTATCTTGATGATTTGGCTTGAGAAAAGGCTGATAGTGGCTGAGTTCAAGGTATGATTGTTTGAACCACTCTTCTCCTATGTTAGGGATTTTGGTTGCGTTAGAAACAACTCTAGGAGTGAGTTCAAAATCTACACCTACTATGTGAACTTTCTTTCCATTCAACTTCAGGGAAAATAACCCTTTTAGATGAGGGTGGCTAGTGACCTCTGGTATTTTTCTGCAAAATTCAAAATAGCCTACCTCTTGAAAACAGGACAAGATTGAGGGAGAGGCAGTGATTTCTTGAATAGTGGTGGGCTCAAATCTATTGTGTTGACCTCCCTTTTTAACCCCTTTCCTTGGAGGAATTTTTAACTTTCTGTTCTTTTCCAAAATCAACTAGACAACTCTTAAATAAAAACAAGCGTTCTCTTCCGTTAACACTTCTTTCTCGTTTAATCCAGTTTTTCGAAATATTCCTTATGTTTTATGAGCAATTTGAGGGGTAAAAATAGTGATAAATACCTCCAAAAATATTTTGCAATGATGAACACTGACCTTTGAGGAAAAATGGAAAATTTGGCCATTTGAAAGAAATAGGCAAGTGCTATTCCCTTACACCCAGGCACGTAGCGTCTGAACGGAGGCTGAACGAAGAAAATGCACTGAGCCAGTTCAAAAAATTGTGTTTTTGAACGAAGTCTGAATGACAGGCGGAGACTGAACAAAGGCTCGGGTGGAGACTGAACAAGGTGTTAGCCACCTATAAAATTTGTTATACCAAAAGGTGGCTAAATATGTTTTTGAGCCTTCAAGGAACAATTTTCATTACTAAAAACTGTTGGCTCTTAAAGGCTCTTGAAGGCCTCATGCCTCTCTTCGAAATCTTCATTTTCTATTTCCATTTCATGCTCTGAAATTTTGCTAATTTCATAAGAAGAGACTGCTGAAGAACCATCATTTTCGCCCTTCTCCTGCTCAAAACTAACCTTCATATGATCCCCTGTTTTCTTCGTAAAATCCCCTTTGTTTTCATGATTCATTTTCTCCCCTTCATGAAAATCACTCTTATTAAGGTTGAAGACTCATTCTTTAGCTTTACCGAAACCCCTCAAAAAACCCATAGGACTTTATAATAAAGACTTTATGTTATAAAGCCCTACCTTTCTAACCACTTCCCCTTTTTCATACCCCGCCATACGTTATTATATAACTTTATTATAAAGTTTATATCATTTAAAGTATGGCCCACCGCTTATCGCAAATCCCAATATTGCATTATCGCGTTTTCTATGGTGCGTTTCATTAACTCATCACAAAAACTTGCGATGAGATCGTTCCGCCTGATCGCATATCGCAAGTCGCATATTTGTTGTTTCACATCCAGTGATCCATCGCAAATTTATGCGATGCGATCAACCCATCGCATTTTATGCCCATCGCATATATCCGCCATCGCACTTTTTACAATTGTGATCAACCCCGCCGAGCCCACCATATGACACCCCCGCCATTCATATAAAAAATTCATTTTCCCTTTGTAAGTCGAAAAATGTCATATTTCGTTGATTATAAAGGTTTTTCCCATTAAATCCATCCATCGCGCAATCGCAAAATCGCATTTTTATGTGAAACCCCTGATCACTCATCGCAAATATTTGCGATGCGATTTTGCGATCTATTTAACCGCCTCTGAATAAAATCTCCACCGTTGGAGGCAACCATCCATCTGCCATGATCTTTCCTGCCTTTTGAAGCAGTCTAAACCTAAAAACGCAGGATTTCTTAATTTTTTTTGTGTTTTGTAGGTGTTTTAATGGTTTTCCGTTATATAATGAAGGAGAGCCGAGGGTTGGGAAAGATGTTTCCTGTGGCTTTGAGCTATTAAAGAGAACCATTCACAGGGTTAAATTCAAATGATTTATCAATGTTTCATGAGCGTTGATAGCATAAAGAGCCCTGTGCGGCCCTGCACATCGACAAGACACTGTTTTATCCAAAAACAGTTAAAAAGTATAAGTTTGAGGACAGAGCACAACAGAATGAAGATTGAAGATAGTTTTACGGGGATTACAGCTAAGACAGTTATCAAAATCCTAATCCCCAACTCAAAACACAGTTTAAAGAAAACCTAAAGTGTTTTATTAGACAGAAAGCTTCCACCGCCACATCTTGAGGCAAATTGATTCCTAAGCTACCACAGAGCCACCTCTTGCCTCAAACCTTTCAAAACAGAGGCCGAAGTTATTGAAGAAAATCAGATATTCGCCTCCAGCGCAGCCAGGGAATTAATTCTGCAAGGAAATCAATGCAGAAATATCTGCAGAGCTACTTCAAACATTACACAAAGCCTCAAAGTCAAATAAAGCTCCCATCGAGCTTAAATCATAAATGTAAAACAATTAATACAGAGAACCACTTGTAAACTTCTTCATCGAGCCCCTCAAAAGGCTAAGAAGTCTTGAATCTGTATTAATTGCTTCAAGAGATCTTCTGTTAGATTTCACCTCCTCATTTTTCTATAAATACCTCAATAGAAGATGAGAAATTGTTGGTTGCAGAACTTTGAAATACATTTGAGCTCAAGACTTCTATTTTTATATAGTGTTCACTGGCCCTTGAAGCTCTGTTTGTGATAGAGTAGTTAGGCTGAATAATGAAGATGATTGATGAACTAAAACATTGGACTTGAAGATAGTAACTGGTTTGACATCAATAACAATCTTTTTCTTGGGATCCTGGTCTATATTACTGGTGAAGTGCTTCTTTCTTTGTTAATTTTTTTTTCCTTCTATGTATGCCATATTGTTCATATTCTGCTGTAAGGAACAGTTTAAACAGGGTTAGGATCTACTGTATATCAGTAACCTTCTCTGGTTGAGAAATCTTTATCTTAATGTTTTCCTCAAATTTTTTTATTTAAGAATGATTTAATACAGTTTAAACAGTTAGGAATGTTGGCATTCCCTCGTCCTTCTGTTTGCTTAAACATTGATCTTGAATGTGATTTCTATCATTTGCTATTAAAGTTAGACTAGAGAAGATATGGTTTGCCCTGATTCCTAGATTATTTTCTCCAAAGGCAGATTCTGGAAGTTTCCCTTGGTGTTGACTGAAAGCAGACTAGGTTTAAAAGTACCTTATCTGATCTTAAGGTTACATTGTGTTTCTCTTATGTTTTTTCATACTCTCTGAATGTAATTATGTGGATTACTGGATTGTTTGTCAATTAAGCTACTCTAATACAGACTTGCCCAAGAAGTTTATGGTTAGCCCTGTTCTTGGTTGGTTTTAAATAGTTACTTAAGAGGCTTTTTCTTGTTTGGACTGACTATAAATCCCTTGAGAAATTATTATTAGTTTCCACCCTTCCAACACTTTATTGTTTCCATTCCATCATTTTAATCTCAATAATCTTGTGATATATATGACTTGCCCCTTGGATCACCCTTGATGTTGCTGCTCAATTAAAGCCCAGATATGACTCCATAGCCCAATGGACTAAAAACCAGCGTTATATCTATCTATCAGCCAAAGCTGTTCTATTTGCTTGCAACTTCTCACTTTTGAAACTTTTGCACTTAGAACTTTCCCCTCAAGTAACATTCATGCTCAACCATCCAAAAAACAAAACAAACCCTTGGCCTTCATAACTAGCCTAATATCATTACCCAAAACTTCAAAGAAAAATCCATATTTGCACTTATTGGAGAGATCCCTCTCCAGATTCAGGAGGGCTAGATCCTAGAATCCCAAAGTGGTTGAAACGATGTTGTTTCTGTGATTGGACTTTGCCAATCTTGCTAATTACAGATTCCTAACATTTCTGGTGACTCCACTAGGGACTGAGTTGGTTTTTCATCTTAGTTTCCTTTAGTAATTCATACAAACCTTGTAAGTAAAAATCAGCCTTTTAAGCATTTCCAAGAAATGGTAATCATGATGAAACTTGTTGAATCAGTGACAAACTAGGTAAACCCTAGGATTCTCTTAAGTCTTTATCTAATCTTGAAAATCAGCTGGCTTAGCCATAAGAATACACTGTCTTTGTCTCATAATCGTAGCTAAGTTTGAAACAGAGTTAGGATATTCTTAGAAACCACACAACTGAAAAATAACTCAGAAAAACCTAATTTTTTTTTAGATTGGTATTAAATAAACATGGTGGTGGACCATAAAACCTTTTACCTCTAAAAAAGGCTAAAAAATTCCACTTGGCGACTCCACAATCCTTAACAGACCTTAATACTCCACTGGGGAGAACCCTTATCATTATAATATCAGTAAAACTCATTTAGAGGACTGTAGGATTAAATTTGTGTAAACAGATTAGTTAACCTCTTAAAGATTGTCATATCTGGTCGAACCTTTCTTGTTTACTTGGGTCTGAAAGCACAGCATAGTGGCTTCTAGAAAGATTCACACTAGAGCCCATCCTGACCCTAATCAACTTGCGATAGTTGATGACCCAAAAAGCATCCTTTGGAAGTCTCCTAGGATTAAATTATCAACTGTTTTCAGATCACCCTTGAGAGCTAATTCAGTTCCTGAAAATCTTTCAGCTCTACAACAATCACAAGATGACTTAGTAAACCCGTTTAGAACTAGGTCATTTGATGGTATAATCCAGTTAGACTCTGAATCTTCTCTTTCATCCCCGGAGACAAGTGAACATCTTGGTAACAGAGAAACAACACCTCCTAATTTACACTTTCTGTTGAATTTAGGTGTCCCTCATCCAAGATCAGCTCAGCAATCTACTACTGTTCCGTCCACATATGCTCACCCTACATCCACTGTTCAAACCACCCCACTTCAGCCCACTCCACCTCTTGTAAATCCACATCCACCTCCTATCATGGCAGCATGGTATGCCCCTTTAGTTCTTCCTGTACCACTAGTCAATCTTCCACAGGACTATCAGTCCAAAATTCCATTGTATGATGCTAATAATGCTACAAATGCATCACAACATGTGGATAAGATGAATGACTATTTCGACAGAAATGAGATTGATAATGATTCTGTCAAACTTAGGTTATTTTCTCAGAGCTTAGGGGGAGAAGTAAGAAAATGGTTTAAAGGCTTAGCCCCCCATAGTATTAATGATCTCCAAGGTTTCCATCAAAAATTCTTAAACAAATGGGAAGTAAGGAAAAATCCTCTCCAAGTTCTTGTAGATTACAACAATCTCCATAGGAGCCCAGGGGAAAGTGTACAGGCTTATTGTACTAGATTTAACAGTGTGTATAATGCACTTTCCCCAGAGCTTAAACCTCCACAAGGCTCCGCTTTAAAAAAATTTCCTGAAGGGTTTGATGCTGATATGACCTATTCGCTATGAGAAAGAGACTTTGCAACCCTTGAAGACATGCAAAGAGGCGCCCTTTCTGTGGAAGTCAACTTAATGGAGAAAAGAGAAAGGATGAAAAATGAGAAGAGAGTCTCTTTTAGAGAGGAAAATACACCTTCTACGTCTAGCTCAAAAATGGAGAAAATGATGGAAGAAATGATGAAAGAGATGAGCATAATCAAGAGAGCACAAGCGAGCCAAAATCAAAATGCTCCTCAAAACAGAAACCAAAACCAAAATCATAATGTTAGAAGGAACCAACCTCCAAACAGACCTAGGGAAGATGATCAGCAGATCGCTCCTCCCTTCCATCAAAACTTTGTGAGTGAGGTTGAGGAAACAGATGAGATAATAGAAGGAGAAGATATCAACATGTTGGGGGTAGGTAATGATGACTTTGAGCTTCATTATGATGGAAAACTGGGTCTATACACGCCTTATGATGACAAAAGAGATGATGGTGAAAATCATTATCAAATTATGGAAAATGTCATCATAGAAACTCAAAAAGAATATGACCTTAGAAGCAATACTAGTCAACAAAACCCCAATACCAAAACCTCTGACAAATCTTCACAAAACATCACTACAACCAAGCCTAAAATGGTTAAATCAAAGGACAAAACAGTAGCTGTAAATTATGATAAAGGCAAAGAGAAAGGCACTCAAGATGCTGATAAACAGAGTGCGGACCATAGCAGTACTAATACTTCAGTTAGTACTCCTGTCAAAACCATTTCGTCAAGTGTAAATAATACAAATCAGCAATCGGATGTTGCTGATAAAATGACAGCTAATAAGGTTGAGACAAGTGTTCTAAAGAGTCAGATTCCTTTCAACCTAGAACAAGAAATCTCAAAAATTAAAATTTCAGTTCCTTTGACCGAGTTAGCTACCCAACATGTATATAGGAATCAAATTTTGAAGGCCTTAAACATACAAGAGAATGAGGACACTCTTAATCTAAATGATGACCAACCAGATCTTATTTTTGTCGGGAAAAATACTGAGAGGGGGGGGGGGGTGAATCAGTATTTACAGCAATTCAAAAATTTTTACTTTTGTTTACTTCAAAACCCATACGCTACTTTCCTGAAGCAGACTCGCGTATATACGCAGATACCCTTTATTAAACTCGCGTATACACAGAGAACTAATTATGTCATTAATTCTTCACTTAAACCATTCCATCATTTATTCATCAGATATTCAATAAACAGTAAACATGTGCAGTAAGAAAAGAATAAACCATCACAAAAAGTATCACACATGAACACCAGGATTTTTAGGTGGAAACCCAAGTCGGGAGAAAACCACCGCTGCAGTTGCTCAGTCTTCAGTATTTTATTATAGAGAAAACATATTACAACATATGTGCTGGTGCAGACTCTACCAGCACGCAGGCACCCACCTGCGCTCGTTTACCAGCCTCTCCTGGAAGGGAGCTCCAACCCCCTGACTCGTTTACCCACCTGCGGAAGGCTACGACCTTCTATCTGGATTTACCAGCCTCACGGAAGGAGCTACCACCCGCTGATAGAAGGCAACAACCCTCGACACCTCTATGGACCATGTTTCATCGAATTTTCTTACTTTGGATCCATGGCTTCAATTGAACAATACTTGTGGGCCACATTTCCATCAAATTTTCGGACTAGACCCTCTCCATACATTTAAGCTCAATCATACAACCAAACTGATACGGACAACTCACGGAAGCGCAGAATACGGATGGCAATAACCATGACGGAAACGGATACGGACATTTCTTCCTGGAACTTCCCAGCAAATTCAGCAAACCCTAGTTTGCATATGCGCTTTCACTTCACTGATGTCGCGTATATACGCGCTTCCATTCACACAAAACAGCATATACTTCTGTACATATTATAGAACCAATTTAATTGCGCATACGCGCTTTTCTTTCAGCGAAGCTGCGTATATATGCGCTTCCTCTTCGGCGAACTAGCGTATGGTTCTTCAGATATTTTAGGTCATTGCATTTCTTCAGAATAGATACTTCACACAGATTTAACCCTTCACTTCAGACAGATGTTCGCCTCTTCTTGGATCTAATCATTCCATAAACAGATCTAGCACATTTCAGATCTAGATCCCCTTCTTCATCATTGGTGCATCATACACTTAGATTTATCATTCAAGTGTAACCCTTTCCATTCAGATCTACTTCAGAGAGAAGTATTCATTCAAGCTCAGACATCTTGCACCCACACTCATGATTTGCACAATGAATTTCTTCTCCTTATATAGGTTTTCCTTTTTCAATACCATGAGCCCCTTTTTCAATACCATGGGCCAAAACAGTACCATGAGCCCAAAACTACCTGGACGGGGTCAATTAGGCGGATCATTACCCAATACAATGGGTCAATACCATGGTGGTTACCCTTGGTTTTGCACTTTTTGAGCGCTTTTGCCCATACGCGACTTGGCACGTTATTTTCCGTGTGCATACGCGACTTCCCCTAGGCCAATCCGCGTATACAAAGAGACATACTCTTTTCATCATATTTTGAGCACATTCTGAATTCTTTTCTTCATTGCCTTCTGTACACACTGTAGAAACATCATATTTTCTTCATCAGGTGGTTTGCCATCAAGGAAAACACATGTCAACAGTCGCATGTCTTCATCTTCATTTAGTGGGTTGCCATCAAGGACAACACTCTGCATCATATTGCCAACAATCTCCCCCTTTGGACTTGATGGCAACCACGATGGTGTTTGGTTACCACAACAGATAGGTACATTAAGAATACAATGACACCATTCAAACACCATGTCACTCTCCCCCTTTGACATCAAGGGCAAAGGGCTGATCAAAAACCAACATACTCTCCCCCTTTTCTCCTCATGTGGAAGAAGCATTCTGCAGATCTGATATATACTGAAGTGACCAAGCTCCCCCTGAGTTCATGCTGAATCTTCAAACATATTTTCCAATGAAGTACATGACTCTATGAATTTCCTATCACCAATGACTCACACTTACATCAAAGATCCATCCAAGTGGATTTACATAAGAGACTCAACTACCCAACCAAGTGGGTTTACAAATTTGACTCAGCTACCCAACCAAGTGGGTTTACAAAATTTGACTCAGCTACCCAACCAAGTGGGTTTACAAATTTGACAAGTCCTTACATGACTGAATATTACAATTTTACATCATGGGTCAACAAGACCTTTTCATCAAAATACAAATATGACCATTTATGACCAAAACCAGAAAGACCTCAAGAGAGATCATATATCAGAAACACCATAATGCCAACAATGCATTATACTCAGCAAGACAAGGGCTCCCCCTGAAAATGTGCATCCGAACATCCTTTCCATATGACTAAGGCTCCCCCTTAGTTTGTGCATCCTGAACACTTTCACCAACAAATCATCAAGGCATCTTTATCATAACATCAGAAATAGAATTATGAGAACTGGAACACCACCAGAGATACCAAACAGTATCAGAGATACCAAACAGTACTCCAGCTGTGCTGAAGAGAGCTGACTCCAACCAAAAAATTGTCAGCAATCAGACATACGCGGTTTTCTGTGCAGGAACTCGCGTATATACGCGACTGTGTTTCAGGAAACCCGCGTATCCAATGCCATCTTCAAAATTTATGCATATTTGTTCTTTTGACTAGTAGAGAACACTCCCAGCTTCTATCTTAAATACTCGAACGCTTCCCTGGGCAGAGGTTTGGTAAAGATATCAGCAACTTGTTCTTTGGAGGGAACATACTCCAACTTCACTGTTTGCTCAAGCACTTGTTCACGTAAGAAGTGATACTTGATGGGAATGTGCTTGGTCTTTGAATGCATAACAGGATTCTTTGAAATATTGATGGCACTTGTATTGTCACACTTAATGGGGACAGGAGGAGTACATTTGATTTGAAAATCTTGTAAGGTTTGCGTCATCCAAAGGAGTTGAGTGCAACAAGATGCGGTAGCCACATATTCTGCTTCTGCTGTAGATAAGGCAATAGAGTTTTGCTTCTTGCTGAACCAAGATACTAACCGGGGCGCCATGTAGAATGCACCACCACTAGTTCTTTTCCGATCATCAACACTTCCAGCCCAATCTGCATCAGCGTAAGCATGAAGAGTAAGATCAGCATTCTTTGGATACCATAGACCAAAGTCTTGAGTTCCTTGTAGATATTTGAATATTCTTTTAACAGCCTGAAGATGAGACTCTTTTGGATTAGCTTGGAAGCGTCCAACAATCCCAACTGCATGCATAATGTCTGGTCTAGTCCCAGTGAGATAAAGTAGACTCCCTATCATCGATCTGTACTCTGGTTGATTCACCGTGGGAGAATCATCCTGAGAACTGAGATTGCATCCGGTTATCATTGGTGTACTTACAGGTTTGCATTCTTCCATGGCATACTTCTTCAGAATTTGCTTAAGATATTTTGCTTGTGATAGGAATATACCATCTGTAGTTTGATGCACTTGCAAGCCAAGAAAGAATGTTAGTTCCCCAAGTAAAGACATTTCAAATTCTTGCTGCATGACAGAAGCAAATTTTTTACTCAAAGATTCTTCGTTACTCCCAAAAATGATATCATCAACATATACAACCACAATCAATAGTTTATCATTTTCAACTTTTGTGTATAATTTGCTGTCAGCAGACCCTTTTGAAAATCCTTGTTGATGAAGATATTTGTCCAGACGATAATACCAAGCCCTTGGATCTTGTTTGAGACCATATAGAGCCTTTTTAAGTCTACAAACAAGATTTGCATCATTTCCCAAAATGAATCCTTCCGGTTGTTCTATATATACTTCTTCTTCTAGATCACCGTTAAGAAAAGCAGATTTAACATCCATTTGATAAACTTTGATTTGTTGATAACTTGAAAAGGCAAGAAACATTCTGATGGCTTCAAGTCTAGCTACGGGAGCAAAAGTTTCTTCAAAGTCTATACCTTCTTTTTGAGTATACCCTTTGCAAACCAGTCTAGCTTTGTTTCTTACAACATCCCCATTCTCATTTAACTTGTTCTTGAAAATCCATTTAGTTCCAATGACATTTTTATCATGAGGTCTTGGTACCAAATCCCAAGTGTCATTTTTTTCAATTTGAACAAGTTCTTCATCCATGGCTTGCCTCCAACATTCATCTCTGCTAGCTTGATTCACATTGAGAGGTTCAATTGTGGATAGAAGTGCCATATGACTAGAAGATCCCACAAGAGTTCTCCTTGTTCGTACACCTGATTCCTTGTCTCCCAAGATTTGAGATTCAGGATGATTCTTTTGAACATATCTAGATGGAGCTTTTTCAGATAGATCAGTTTCAGGTTCATCATTGGATTCACTGTCCATATCAAATGTAGAAGGCCATAAGTCATCATCATCTTCTTTTGTTGTTTGTTTTTCTTCTTTAGGAGCTGCAGGAGACTCATCAATAACAACATCAATATATTCAACAATCTTTTGAAGCCTTTCATTATAACATTTGTATGCTTTGCTTGAAGATGAGTAACCAAGGAAAATTCCTTTATCTGATCTAGGTTTGAACTTGCCAAGCTTTTCATCATTATTTTTGATAAAGCATTTGCTTCCAAAAACTCTAAAATGCTTTACGGAGGGAGATTTACCATACCATAGTTCATATGGAGTTTTATCACTGTTTACCCGAACATGATCTTTGTTGAGAATGTTTGCTGCTGTATGTGTTGCTTCTCCCCAGAAAGTGTGAGGTACTCCAGAATCATCAATCATAGCTCTGGCCATTTGTTGAATTGTTCTATTCATTCTTTCTGCTACGCCATTTTTTTGTGGAGTGCCAGCTACAGAGAATTGTCTTTTTATGCCATGTTGTTCACAAAATTCAAGGAATTCATTTGACATATATTCTCCTCCTCGATCAGATCTGAGACACTTTATTTTTAGATCCAATTCATTTTCAGCCAGAGCTTTGAAGCTCAGACATTTTTCAAATGCTTCATCTTTATGTTTAATGAACCCGATCCAACACATTCTAGAGTAATCATCAATGAATAAGATATAGTATTCTTCCCCACGTGGTGTCTTCTTTCTCACAGGTCCACATATGTCAGTATGAATGAGTTCAAGAGGCTTACTTGATGATCCTTCTTTGGCATTAAACCGTACTCTAGTCTGCTTACCGAATTGGCAAGATTTGCATATGATACTTTCTGGTGGATTAATATTGGGAAGATCACGAACAGCTTGAAGTCTGCTTGCTTTGTTGATTTGAGAGAAGCTCAGATGCCCCAGCCTTCTATGCCATAGCCAATTTTCTAAAGATTTGCTCAGGTAACATTGATCTTTGTAGCCCTTTAGTATATACAAGTTGCTTGGATTTCTTTTTCCTTTTATAATAATTTTACCTGTATCAAGATCACGAACCACACATTCTTTTGAACTAAAAACAACTTCTGTTCCTTGATCACACATTTGACTTACACTTAACAGGTTATGCCTCAATCCATCCACATACATGACATCTTTAGCCTTCACCTTTTCTTTTAGAAACACTGACCCTTTTCCTTTAATTATAGTAGGAGTATCATTTCCAAAAGTAACTTTCTTTTCCTTTTCTAAAGAATTATATGAAAGAAGTTTGCTTTTGTCACCTGTCATGTGTCTTGAACACCCACTATCAATATACCATTGATTTTCTTCACCTTCTGCAAATAATGCTATCCCACAATTTTCAACTGGCGGTTCTTTATTTTTCCACACTTTAGAGCTTGAGGGAACATGTTCTTTTGTCTGGATCTTGTTCCTGCATTCAGATTCTTCATGGCCAAAGTTATTGCAATAAGTACATTCAACTTCATTTTGAAGAGGAGAAAAGTTGTTATAGGTATTCTTCTTTGGTTCAGTATCCAACCTTTTCTTTCTTGCTTCTCTTGTCATGATGGTTTTATATGCAACACATTGAACAGCTTTATGACCAAAATTGTGACATGCGAAACATTGCCCATTGAAGTAGAAATTTCTGCGATCATGGAATCTTCTATTTGAATTTACCTGTTGAGTGTAGCGTCTTTGAAAGTTATCCCTGTTAGTGTTCCTTGAATTGAGATGGTCCTGCTTTCCCTGTAGAGATCCTTTATTCCCTTGCTGAGTTGCTGAATGTATTAAACCACCTGTAGCTGCTTTTAGATAGTTTGGTGCGGAAGTTTGAGAAGATTCTCCGGTATATCCAAGACCTGTCTTTATAAGAGGAGAACGTTGTACCTTGATAATCTCATTTAAGGTTTCAGATCCTTTAGCAAATCTAAGATTCAAGGTTTTTTCTTTCTCAACTTCTTTTCTTTGACTTACCACTTCACATTCTAATTTTTCAATATGTTTCTTTGCTTCTTCGAGCTGCTTTTCAATGGTCTCTCTGATTATCTTTTGTTCTTCTAAGAGAATTTTATAATCTTCTAAGCGTAGTTTGAGTTGATTGTTTTCTTCAAGAAAATCATTTTCCTCTAGAGCATCCATAAACATATCCTTTTCTTCTTTTTTTTCAAATGCCATGAGAATTCTAAGATCTTCTTCACATTCTTCCTCACTATCAGATGACCCATTACTATCTTCATTAGTATAGTAACTTTTCTTAGAGCTAGATTGGTTCTTATTCCTTCTTACTACTTCTTTTCATTTATAAGGAAATTTTGCAGCATAATGACCAACTTTTCCACACTCAAAACATTTGAAAGGAAGCTTACCTTTGAATCTTCCAGTTCCTAGTTGGAGTTTTCTCACGAAATTCACTTCTTCTTCATCGGATATGTAGCTGGATTCTTTGACGACTTCCTTTTCTTTTCCTCTTGCAGATACCTTAAAAGCAGCTTCTCTGATTTGAGAAGGACCTCCTTGTCTCATTTCAAAAGCAGTCAGAATACCATGTAATTGAACAATAATAAGAGTTTGCAGATCTTGCCTTTCTTCAATAGCTGAAACTTTAGAGTCAAATTTTGAAGTCAAGGATCTTAAGACTTTTTCCACCAGAGTAGTATCGGTTATGGTTTCACCCAAATTTCTCATCTGATTTACAATATCATCTAGACGAAGAAAGAAACTGGCAACACTTTCATCACTATGCATATTCAAATTTTCATATTCAATTCTAAGAGTTTGGAGTTTTGCACTTTTTACCTTTGTGTCTCCTTCATAGCTTAGAATGATTTTGTCCCATATTTCTTTTGCTGAATGTAGCTGCATCACTTTAGCAAATTCTGATTCGGACATGCTTCCCAATAAGACATTCACTGCTTTGGCATTGATTTCATACTTCTTCCTTTCTGCTGCATCAGTAGGAATACTTGCTGGGTATTGATAACCTTCTTCCACGATTGCCCATACATCTGCACCTAGACTTTGCAGATATGCTTTTGTTCGTACCTTCCAGAATATCAGATTGCTTCCATTGAATAGAGTGTTGGAAATATGATGCAGAGTGTTGTCCTTGATGGCAACCCACTAAATGAAGATGAAGACATGTGACAGTTGACATGTGTTGTCCTTGATGGAAATACACCTAATGAAGTTATTCTTGACTTGATGGACTTGGTAAACGATGTAAATCTGATGTGATATGATGTTTTTTAGCAATATGATGCTGAGTGTCTGATGTGATATGATGAATGGCAACTCACTTGATGAAGAAGATGGAAACTTACTTGATGAAGTTGTGCTTGCTAGAATATGTTCTTGATGAAGTAAATCTGATGTATCTACAGTGTGTATAGAAGGCAGTGAAGAAAAGAAGTCAGCATGTGCTAAATCTTGATGAAAAGAATATGTCTCTAGGAATACGCGGATATGTCTAAGGGAAGTCGCGTATGCACGCGGAAAAGAACGTTCCAAGTCGCGTATGAGCGCTCAAAAAATGCAAATCCAGGGGCCTGTGGTATTGAAGACTCATGGTATTGATTTGGCTCGTGGTATTGAAGGCTCATGGTATTGCTTTGGCTCGTGGTATTGAAGGCTCATGGTATTGCTTTAACCCGTGGTATTGAAAAAGGATAAACCTATATAAGGAGAAGAAATTCATTGTGCAAATCATGAGTGAGGGTGCAAGATGTCTGAGCTTGAATGAATACTTCTCTCTGAAGTAGATCTGAATGGAAAAGGTTACACTTGAATGATAAATCTGAATGTATGATGCACCAATGATGAAAATGATGAAGAAAAGGGGATCTAGACCAAATTTTTTTATGGAGTGATTAGATCCGTGATGAGTGCGAACATCCGTCAAGTAAAGGGTTAAATCCGGAATCGAATATCTCGATCTAAAGAAGTATGCAAAATTTAATGGTTGAAGATCTATACGCTACTGGCTGCTGATAAGCGCGTATATACGTTCGATTAAGAGAAAGCAGGGTATGCACAATGAAATATGTACCGAGGTGTACGCTGGCGATGAGGACTAGCACGTATATACGTGACATCGCGAGTAGCGCGACGCAAACTATGGTTTACGAAGACAAGATTAAGAAATGTCTCGATCTCGTTTAACGGAAGTTGTTGTCCTTTCTGAGTTATATGTATCTCTGCTTTCCATGGTTGAATGTGCTTAAAAGTATGGAAAGGGTCCAGTATGAAAATATGATGAAATGTGGCCCGCAAGTGGTGTTCTATTGAAGTTGTTGGATCCAGTGTGAAAATTGATGAAACGTGGTCCAAGGTGGTGCTGAAGGTTGTAGCCTTCAGTCAGGGGGTTGTAGCTCCCTTCCAGGTGAGGCTGGTAAACGAGATCGGGGGGTCGTAGCTCCCTTCCAGGAGAGGCCGGTAAACGAGTCAGGGGGTTGGAGCTCCCTTCCAGGAGAGGCTGGTAAACGAGCGCAGGTGGGTGCCTGCGTGCTGGTCAAGTCTGCGCCAGCACATATGTTGTAAGATGTTTTCTATATAATAAAATATTGAAGGCTGAGCAACTGCAGCGGTGGTTTTCTCCCGATTTGGGTTTCCACCTAAAAATCCTGGTGTTCATGTGTGATGCTTTGTGTGATGGCTTATTCTATTCTTACTGCACATGTTTACTGTTTCTTGAACATCTGATGAATGAATGATGGAATGATATAAGTGAAGATTTAATGACATATCTAGATATCTGTGTATACGCGAGTTTCATAAAGGGTGTCTGCGTATATACGCTAGTTTACTGAAAGAAAGTAGCGTATGGGTTTTAAAGGAATGAAAAAGTAAAAAGTTTGAATATGCAGTAAATACTGATTCACCCTCCCCCCCCCCCTCTCAGTATTTTTCCCAACAATTGGTATCAGAGCGAGGTCCTTCTACAGAAGCTTGATCGCTTGAAGGAGATCCGTCGCAATGGGAAGTCAAGAAGGAGTAATGTCTATAAAGCCACCTCTATTCAATGGAAGCAATCTAATATTCTAGAAGGTACGAACAAAAGCATATCTGCAAAGTCTTGGTGCAGATGTATGGGCAATCGTGGAAGAAGGTTATCAATACTCGGCAAGTATTCCTACTGATGCAGCAGAAAGGAAGAAGTATGAAACCAATGCCAAAGCAGTAAATGTCTTGCTAGGAAGCATGTCTGAATCATAATTTGCTAAAGTGATGCAGCTACATTCAGCAAAAGAAATATGGGACAAAATCATTCTAAGCTATGAAGGAGACACAAAGGTAAAAAGTGCAAAACTCCAAACTCTTAGAATTGGATATGAAAATTTGAAGATGCATAGTGATGAGAGTGTTGCCAGTTTCTTTCTTCGTCTGGATGATATTGTAAATCGAATGAGAAATTTGGGTGAAACCATAACTGATACTACTCTGGTGGAAAAGGTCTTAAGATCCTTGACTTCAAAATTTGACTCTAAAGTTTCAGCTATTGAAGAAAGGCAAGATCCGCAAACGCTTACTATTGTTCAATTACATGGTACTCTGACTGCTTTTGAAATGAGACAAGGAGGTCCTTCTCAAATAAGAGAAGCTGCTTTTAAGGCATCTACAAAAGGAAAGGAAAAGGAAGTTGTCAAAGAATCTAGCTATATATCTGATGAAGAAGAAGCAAATTTCGTAAGAAAGCTCCAACTAGGTACGGGAAGATTCAAAGGTAAGCTTCCGTTCAAATGTTTTGAGTGTGGAAAAGTTGGTCACTATGCTGCTAAATGTCCTTATAGAGAAAAGCATGATAAAGGGAAACAATTTGAAAAGAGAAAGAGTTATTATGCAAAAGAAGATGATGATGAAGTGTCCAGTGAAGATGAAGAAGATTCTGACCATGATCTGAAAGTGCTCATGGCAAAGAAGCAAAAGAAGAAGCCTACTCGAAATAAGGAGATACCTCAAAAATCATGTATAGCAAAAATTGAAGAAGATGAAACAGATTCTGACGAAGCTCTAGAAGTGCTCATGGCAAAGAAGAAAAAGAAGAAGGCTACTCGAAGCAAGGAGATATCTCAGAAAATAGAAGAAGATGAATCAGATAGTGATTGGGGCCATCCTTTGCATGATCTTGGTGGTACAAACAATAATGAAATTTGTGAAAGTAGTGTTTTGGAAATAGAGAAATCTCTCAAGATCAAAGATGAAGAACAACAAAGAGCAATTGATAAGAAAGATTCTATCAACAAAGAGATGATCTCTCAAATGAAAGAACAAATAGAAATGTTGAATGGTCAGGTGGACAAGTATCAAAATCGTATTAAAGAACTAGAAGCAGAAATCAACGATCTAAATGCATATCTCGAAAAATCAAGCAAGAAGAATGAAGGACTTGAAGCTGCAATCATCTTTCTACAAACAAATCTTGAAGCATCAAATAAGAAGAATGAAGAACCTCTGTCATTTGAAAAGGAAGGCCTTGAAGCAGAAATCATCTCTCTCAAAGAAGATCTGGAAAAATCAAATAAGAAGAATGAAGAGCCGCAACAAACATGTGAAGGAAATGAAGATTGGTTGAAAGAAGAGATTCTAAATCTGAAGGATCAAGTTGAAGATGGAAGAAGAAAAGAAGAAAGCATGACAAAGCAATGTCAAGCTTTGGAGGTTGAGGTAAACATTCTCAAAGGTAAATTAGAAGAAAAGGTTAAACTTTTGAGGTTTCAAGATAGTACTAATATTTTGGACAATATTCTGAGTAATCAAAGGTCTCCTGCTATCAAACATGGTCTTGGTTTCCATGAAACTATTAAAGGAGAATCTAGCTCACAAGGAAGTGCCAAAAATTCAGAAGATGTCAATGCAAAACCTGATGTGTTGAAAGAAACAAAAGATCAACCAACAATCATGAATTCTCAAAGGAATTCATTCAAGAACGTTGAATGTTTTAAATTTCATAATTATGGGCATGTTGCAGCAAATTGCAGAAGCAGAACAATTCAGCCACAAACAAACAGGTTCTACTCAGAAAGGTACTCTAGTAGCTTCAAGGGATATTGTTTTTCATGTAACAAGTTTGGACATAAAGAAGCTGATTGTAAAAGGAGGAAGAATAGAAATACTCATTATGATTCTTGTGTTTATTTCTCTGACCACATGAGATGTTATGCTTGTAACAAGTATGGACATGTAGAAAAGGAATGCAGGTTGAACAGATATGAGAAATTGGATAACTTCCAGCACACAAATAGAAAGTTTAAACAAATCTGGAAAAATATGGAGGGATGGAATAAGAATCAATCTAGAGAAGAAAAGGATACTTTTGTGGATGCTCTAGAAGACAATGATTTTCTTGAAGAAAACACTCAATTCAAGATGGAGGACCGATCAGAAACGTAGGGAATTCTGACCCTACTGCAGTCATCCGATTCTGAAACTTACTTCTCTGATTGACTGCAGAAATGATGTGGGATACATTATGAGTTTTAGTAATGTATCATCACAGGGGAAGCAATGTATGATGACTCTCATGGTTGATTTGATTATTCTGGTTATGTTTACTTCTGACAGCGCATCTGATGTGGAAAGGACAGGTACAGGAGGTACAAACTCATGAGGATATGAAGGAAGATGAAAATTTTCTATGCTTCACTTTCCATACGCGGGTTATATTAACAAAAGTTGCGTATACACGCGAGTTCCAGCAGACACAGTCGCGTATGCAGTAATGATAAGAGAATTGGGATGATAGCTGAAGATCTGGAGCAGAGGTCCAGGGGGAGCATCAGTCTGACTGCTGATGATTGCACTGTTAGCATTATTTTGTTTATACTCATGATAATGAAATGATACATGGGTTCTTGTGTTGAAGATTATGGATGAAGCCTGATGAAGAGCATTCGTTGTTGAGATGAAAGTCTTATAACTTAGAGATGAGGACTGATCATGCAGAGATTGTTGCTGATGACTTGCTGTTGAAGGTGTTTCAGATTGCACAAGTTAAGGAAGAGCACTGGTTTAGGGGGAGTAGCAGGTTGATGATTGCATTGTTGGCAATATGATTGTTTATTCTTTGATACTCATGCTCAAATGATGATGACTTGGTACATGGATTATTATGATGAGACTTTGAGCCCTAGTTGTTGATAAGTATCTTTTGTACTCACACATGGATGAGATGGATGTCATTTGATTCAGAAATAAATCATGCAGAGTTTGTTACTATGGTTGAGAGATATTTTGCCTACATATGTTACTTCATGTTAAATTTTGAAGATCATGGTGATGTTGGACCACATGGATGATTGCTCGACACCTATGTGAAGATGTTGTTCTGATATGAGAATCTCTCTTGGAAAGATTGTATTGATGCTACAAAGAATCTGAAGGCTTGGTTACTATTGTGTTGATGCTACAACCGTTGGATGACGCTTGAAGACACAACTACACTGCTCTATCTATCTATAGTCCAGGGAAGCATTCAAATGTCTCAGAAATAAGCTGAACATTGTCTTTGCCTCACAGAGAATCAGATCTAGTTGAAATTTAGAAGATGGCTTGGGATACGCAGGTTTCCCGAAACACAGTTGCGTATATACGCTAGTTCCTTCACAGAAAACCGCGTATGTCTGATTGCTGACAATTTTTGGTTGAAGTCAGCTCTCTTCAGCACAACTGCAGTGCTGTTTGGTATCTCTGATACTGTTTGGTATCTCTGGTGGTGTTCCAGTTCTCATAATTCTTTTTCTAATGATTTGATGAAGATGCCTTGATGATTTGTTGGTGAAAGTGTTCAGGATGCACAAACTAAGGGGGAGCCTTAGTCATATGGAAATGATGCTTGGATGTACAGATTCAGGGGGAGCTTTAGCGTTGCTAAGTATAATGCTTTGTTGGCATTATGGTGGTTCTGAAATTGTTCTCTTTCTTGAGGACTGTCTAGATGTTGGTCTTAAATGGTCATTTTTGTAATTTGTTGAAAAGGTCTTGTTGAGACCCATGATGTAAAATTGTAATATTCAGTCATGTAAGGACTTGTCAAAATTGTAAACCCACTTGGTTGGGTAGCTGAGTCAAATTTTGTAAACCCACTTGGTTGGGTAGCTGAGTTGAATTTTGTAAACCCACTTAGTTGGATACTTGAGTCTTATATGTAAATCCACTTGGATGGATCTTTGATGTAAGTATGAGTCATTGGTGATAGGAAAGTCATAGAGTCATGTACTTCATTGAAAATATGTTTGAAGATTCATCATGAACTCAGGGGGAGCTTGGTCACTTCAGTATACATCAGATCTGCAGAACGCTTCTTCTACATGAGGAGAAAAGGGGGTGAGTGTGTTGGTTTTGATCCGCTCATTGCCCTTGATGTCAAAGGGGGAGAGTGTGTTGGTTTTGATCCGCCCTTTGCCCTTGATGTCAAAGGGGGAGAGTGACATGGTGTTTGAATACAGATAATGGTGTCAAAGAATTGGGAGAGTGACATGGTGTCAATGTACTTATCTGTTGTGGTAACCCAAACACCATCGTGGTTGCCATCAAGTCCAAAGGGGGAGATTGTTATAAATATGATGCAGAGTGTTGTCCTTGATGGCAATACACCTGATGAAGTTATTCTTGACTTGATGGACTTGGTAAACGATGTAAATCTGATGTGATATGATGTTTGTTAGCAATATGATGCTGAGTGTCTGATGTGATATGATGAATGGCAACTCACTTGATGAAGAAGATGGAAACTTACTTGATGAAGTTGTGCTTGCTAGAATATGTTCTTGATGAAGTAAATCTGATGTATCTACAGTGTGTACAGAAGGCAGTGAAGAAAAGAAGTCAGCATGTGCTAAATCTTGATGAAAAGAATATGTCTCTAGGAATACGCGGATATGTCTAAGGGAAGTCGCGTATGCACGCGGAAAAGAACGTTCCAAGTCGCGTATGAGCAAAAGCGCTCAAAAAATGAAAATCCAGGGGCCCGTGGTATTGAAGACTCATGGTATTGATTTGGCTCGTGGTATTGAAGGCTCATGGTATTGCTTTGGCTCGTGGTATTGAAGGCTCATGGTATTGCTTTAACCCGTGGTATTGAAAAGGGATAAACCTATATGAGGAGAAGAAATTCATTGTGCAAATCATGAGTGTGGGTGCAAGATGTCTGAGCTTGAATGAATACTTCTCTCTGAAGTAGATCTGAATGGAAAGGGTTACACTTGAATGATAAATCTGAATGTATGATGCACCAATGAAGAAAATGATGAAGAAAGGGGATCTAGATCTGAAATGTTTTTTTATGGAGTGATTAGATCTGTGATGAGGCGAACATCTGTCTGAAGTAAAGGGTTAAATCTGAACTGAATATCTGATCTAAAGAAGTATGCAGCTCTGTAATGGTTGAAGATCTATACGCTACTTCGCCGCGGAGGAAGCGCGTATATACGCGGCTTTGCTTAAGAGAAAGCGCGTATGCGCAATGAAATATGTACTGAGGTGTACGCTGGTTGATGAGGACGAAAGCGCGTATATACGCGACATTAGTGAAAGTAAAGCGCGTATGCAAACTAGGGTTTGCTGAAGACTGTGGTAAGAAATGTCTGATCTGTTCTGCTGGTTTACTGATATCTGTCAGTGAGTTATATGTATCTGTTTCATATTTGATCGTGTTGTGTGATGGGGTTGGTTCATTTGAAAATATGATGAAATGTGGCTCGCAAGTGTGTCCCATTTGAAGCTGCTGGATCTCAGCAGGAAAACGCATGAAACGTGGTCCAAGGTGGTGCCGAGGGTTGTAATCTCGTCGGGGGTTGTAGTTCCTTCCGCAGTGAGGCTGGTGAGATCGTACTCCTTCCGCACGCAGTCGCGTCTGAGCCCTCTAAGAGAGGCCGGGCAACGAGCGGGTGTCACAGAAGGGTCAAGTCTCACGCCAAAGACATATGTTGTAAGATGTTTTCTCTATAATAAAATATTGAAGGCTGAGCAACTGCAGCGGTGGTTGTCTCCCGATTTTGGTTTCCACCTAAAAATCCTGGTGTTCATGTGTGATGCTTTGTGTGATGGATTATTCTGTTCTTACTGCACATGTTTACTGTTTCTTGAACATCTGATGAATGAATGATGGAATGATATAAGTGAAGATTTAATGATGAGACTTAGATTATCCGTGTATACGTCGAAGTTCATAAAGGGTATCCGCGTATATACGCTAGGTTTACCGAAAGAAAGTAGCGTATGGGTTTTAAAGGAATGAAAAAGTTAAAAGTTTGAACCTTCAAAGAACATCGATTCACCCACTGATCCGCCTTCTTCTCTCAGTATTTTTCCCAACATAGAGGTGGCTTTATAGACATCACTCCTTCTTGACTTCCCATCGCGACAGATCTTCTTCAAGCGATCAAGCTTCTGTAGAAGAACCTCGCTCTGATACCAATTGTTGGGAAAAATACTGAGAGGGGGGGGTGAATCAGTATTTACAGCAATTCAAAACTTTTTACTTTTGTTTACTTCAAAACCCATACGCTACTTTCCTGAAGCAGACTCGCGTATATACGCAGATACCCTTTATTAAACTCGCGTATACACAGAGAACTAATTATGTCATTAATTCTTCACTTAAACCATTCCATCATTTATTCATCAGATATTCAATAAACCGTAAACATGTGCAGTAAGAACAGAATAAACCATCACACAAAGCATCACACATGAACACCAGGATTTTTAGGTGGAAACCCAAGTCGGGAGAAAACCACTGCTACAGTTGCTCAGCTTTCAATATTTTATTATAGAGAAAACATCTTACAACATATGTGCTGGTGCAGACTCTACCAGCACGCAGGCACCCACCTGCGCTCGTTTACCAGCCTCTCCTGGAAGCGATCTCCAACCCCCTGACTCGTTTACTAGCCTCTCCTGGAAGGGAGCTACGACCCCCTGATCTCGTTTACCAGCCTCACCTGGAAGGGAGCTACCACCCCCTGACTGAAGGCAACAACCCTCAACACCTCTATGGACCACGTTTCATCAATTTTCACACTGGATCCAACAACTTCAATTGAACAATACTTGTAGGCCACGTTTCATCAAATTTTCAGACTAGACCCTCTTCATACATTTAAGCTCAATCATACAACCAAACTGATACAGACAACTCAGAACTGTAGAATACAGATAGCAGTAACACAGCAGAACAGATCAGACATTTCTTACCACAGACTTCAGCAAACCCTAGTTTGCATACGTGCTTTCCCTTCACTGATGTCGCGTATATACGCACTTCCGTGCACACAAACAAGCGTATACCTCTGTACAAATTATAGAACCAATTTAACTGCGCATACGCGCTTTTTCTTCAGCGAAGCCTCGTATATACGCACTTACTATTCGGCGAACAAGCGTATGGTTCTTCAGAGATTTTAGGTCATTGCATTTCTTCAAAACAGATACTTCACTCAGATTTAACCCTTCACTTCAGACAGATGTTCGCCTCTTCTTGGATCTAGTCATTCCATAAACAAATCTGGCAAATACAAGCACATTTCAGATCTAGATCCCCTTCTTCTTCATTGGTGCCTCATATATTTAGATTTATCATTCAAGTGTAACCCTTTCCATTCAGATCTACTTCAGAGAGAAGTATTCATTCAAGCTCAGATATCTTGCACCCCCACTCCTCATTTGCACAATGAAATTCTTCTCCTTATATAGGTTTTCCCTTTTTCAATACCATGAGCCCATTTTTCAATACCATGAGCCAAACCAATACCATGAGCCCAAAACTACATTAGACAGGGTCATTTAGACGAATCATTACCCAATACAATGGGTCAATACCATGGTGGTTACCCCTGGTTTTTCACTTTTTGAGCGCTTTTGCCCATACGCTACTTGGCACGTTATTTTCCGCGTGCATATGCGACTTCCCCTTGATATATCCGCGTATGCCTTGAGACATACTCTTTTTATCATAGATTTAGCACATGCTGAATTCCTTTCTTCACTGCCTTCAAGTCCATCAAATCAAGAATAACTTCATCAGGTGGTTTGCCATCAAGGACAACACATGTCAACAAGCTCATGTCTGCATCTTCATTCAGAGGGTTGCCATCAAGGACAACACTCAGCATCATATTGCCAACAATTTTTGGTCCCAAGATTGAAGGTAAGTTTCAAGAAGGACCTGTCCCTCCCTTTTATGTAAGTTTAAACATCCATGACAAGATTTTGCACAACGCTATGCATGATTCCAGGGCTTCTCATAATTTAATGCCTAAAGCTGTGATGGAGAGCCTTGGTCTAGAAATTACCAGACCATATAAAGACCTATACTCCTTTGATTCCAGCAGAGTAAGGTGTTTAGGATTAATTAAAGACCTCTGTGTTAACTTAGCCCAAATTACAGCCAAATGCTTAGTCATGGATATTGTTGTGGCTAATGTGCCCCCAAAGTATGGAATGCTTTTATCAAGATCTTGGGGGGCTAAGTTACAGGGGACTATGCAAATGGACATGACTTATGCGACTATCCCTGTTTTCAATCAAACCAGAAGACTCTGCAGGGAGTCTCATATGTAATACACTGTTACAAGTCAAGAAAGACCACAGAACTCCCCTTTATACTCTCTATATACCGGCCTTGATTCATTTATCCTTTTTAACGAAGAAACATTAGGTGAAAAAATAAATTTTACCGAGTTAATGGCCGATAGGGAGGAGGAGTTTAATACCACAAAAATGACAGAACAGTTTGTTGCGTTGGGAGACGTTAGCAAACTAAACAAGAGTCTTGAGTTACAGGTCACACGTCCTTCGCCATTCAACCTGGTCATTAAAGAAAACAACCCTCAAATGAACGAAAATCACGAGAAATCAAAACAAATTCAACTAAGTGCTGAGACTCTACAACAATTAGAAAGCACGATAGTTGAAGAGGACAATAAACGTGATGAAACCAAGACCATTCCTCTATGGAGTATGTATTTTGATGGGTCATGCACTAGAAATAACGCTGGTGCAGGTGTCTGGATTACTAACACTGAAAACAACCACACTGAATGCATTTCATGCAAATTAAACTTTCAGTGTTCAAATAACATAGCAGGATATGAATCCCTTCTCTTAGGCTTGCATCTCTTGAAGAAGTTAGGAGCCAGAAGAATTAATGTGTATGGGGATTCTGAGTTAATCATTAGGCAAGTCAACGGGGAGTATAACGCAAATCATCCCAGACTTAGAGCCTATCGGAACGATGTCATGGACCTTTTACAAACATTCGAGGAGTCCAAACTGTCTTTTGTCCCAAGAAAAAGAAACATTGCAGCTCACAATTTAGCTTTTTCAGCCAGGACATGTATAACGCCATATGAAACCGGAGACAACACGACTTCGATGAAATTTAGACCAGCAGTGCCTGATAACAAAAAATATTGGCAAGTGTTTGACAATGACAAACAAATAGAAGACTTCATGCAATTCAGAAATGAATTCGAACTGCATAGTTCGAACTCAGATTATGATACAGATTGCAGCGAAGAAAACTTTCTTGGTAAAGAAGAACCATCTCCTGAGCCTGCCAATATTAACCTATTTCCTAGCGAACTTATGAATGAAACAGAGGAATTAGAAACTCTCCATACTAAAGAAAAAAAATTTCCTAGAGGTCTAGCACCTTTGGAAGAGTTGTTCGATTTTGACGACGTGGCTAAGAAACCAAAACTGGAACCTGTAGAGACTGAAGTGGAGGAATGCAACATAGGCAGTGAGGAAAAACCGAAGATGGTTAAACTGTCTAAAACCTTACCAGCTCACATTAAACTCAAATATATAGAGCTGTTTAAGGAGTTTTCTGATGCTTTTGCATGGAGTTACGAAGATCTTAAGTCCTATGACACTGAAATAATACAGCACAAAATCCCTCTCAAAGAGAACCAAAAACCATTCAAACAGAAACTGCGCAGAATAAACTCGGTACAACTGCCTTTGGTTAAGAAGGAGATCATGAAAATGTATGATGCTGGTATTATTGTCCCTATAAGATATTCTGAGTGGGTATCTAATCTGGTGTCTGTTAGGAAGAAGAGTGGAGAAATCAGGCTTTGTATAGATTTTAGAGATTTAAACAAAGCTTCATTAAAAGACAACTATCCTTTACCAAAAATGGATCATATTTTACAAAGGGTGGTAGGGTCTAGAAGAATTTCTTTTCTTGATGGCTACTCAGGGTATAATCAGATCTTGGTATACCCCGCTGATCAATTAAAGACAACCTTTACTACACCATGGGGCACCTTCGTGTATGTGAAAATGCCCTTCGGTCTAATGAATGCTGGAGCAACCTTTCAAAGAGCCATGGACATAGCATTCTCGGAAGAATTGGGCTTCTTCATCATTATCTATCTTGATGATGTCATTGTGTTTTCAAAAACAGATGAAGAACACTTAGAACATTTGAGGAAAGTTTTCGAGAAGTGCAGAAAGTTTGGGAATCTTTAAACCCTAAGAATACTTTATTTGGTCTCCAAGAAGGTAAAATTCTTTGGCACATCATTTCTGAGGAGGGTATTAAGATTGATCCCAAGAGGATTGAGGCCATATTGAAAATCTCTCATCCTCGAAACATCAAAGAGTTTCAATCTTTCATTGGGAAGATCAACTTTTTGAGAAGGTTCATCCCCAACTTAGCTGAGCTCCTTAGGGATATCACAAACATGTTGAAGAAGGAGCAAGGGGTAAAATGGACCTTGGAAGCAAAGACATCCTTTGAGCTGGTAAAACAAGCGTTAACCAAAACACCAGTTCTTGTAAGTCCTGATTTTTCAAAAGATTTTTATATTTTTTCATTTGCATCGGAACATACCATAGCTGTAGTCCTTTTACAGAAAAATCCACAAGGACAAGAGCAGCCTATTGCATTCTTTAGCAAGGCATTGAGGGATGCCCCTTTGAAGTATAACATTATGGAAAATCAAGCTTTTTCTTTGGTGAAAGCATTGAAAGACTTTAGGGTATACATCCTTTACTCACACATCATTGCCTTTGTCCCAAATTCAGTTGTCAAAGATATTCTAACACAGGACCCAGATGGTAAGAGAGGTAAGTGGATTGTTGTTATTCTTGAATATGATTTAGAGATAAAACCCACTAAGCTCATCCAAGGTCAAGGTCTAGCTAGATTAATGGCTGAATCAAATTGTTAAGTTCTTGATATTAACATGATTAATGCTTTGGATAACCAAGAAGAATTCTCAACTCCCATTGTTGAAGATTATTTTATGAATTCTCCTTGGTATGCTGATATTATTTATGTTTTTCTTAATCTGAATACACCTCCTGGTTTATCAAAAACAAAGGCAAGGTTCTTGAAGCTGAAAGTAGTAAAATATTGCATTATAGATAGATGTATTTATTGGAAAAATGAAAGTGGAATATTGCTTAAATGTTTGCCTAAGTTTTATGCAGAGAAGGTTAAGCAGGAATTCCATGAAGGAGAGTGTGGGGGTCAGTTGTACTGGAAGTCAACAGCCAACAAAATTTTGAGGGCTGGTTTCTATTGGCCCACTCTTTTTCCCGATATACACAAAATGATCATTTCCTGTCATAAGTGCCAGCTATTTGAGGGAAAAAGAAAGCTGCTACCCCTTCCTCTGCACCTAATCACTGTTGAAGCCCCTTTTCAACAGTGGGGACTTGACTTCATAGGAGAAATCCATCCACCATATTCTGCCCAGCATAGATGGATTCTCACTGCCACCGACTATTTCACTAAGTGGATAGAAGCCATTCCTTGTAGGTAGGCCAATGATTCAGTTATCATAAAGTTTATAAAGACTGACATTATTTCTAGGTTTGGCTATCCTACCAAGATCATCACAGATAATGCAGCCGCATTTGGATCAAAGAAAATGGTTGACTTCTGTCATATATACCAAATAACATTGGGGCATTCCATAGCCTATTACCCTCAGGGTAATGGACTTGCGGAATCTTCCAACAAAAGCTTAGTGAACATAATCAAAAAACTGTTGGAGGACAACAAAAAGTCTTGGCACACAAAGCTGGTCCATGCGTTTTGGGCTGACAGGCTAACTTTGAAGAAATCTATTGGTATGTCACCTTTCCAGCTTGTGTATGGTACCGATGCAATTTTTCCAAACAGCCTTGGTGTACCAGTTATGAAGTTGATTCAAGAGTTGCAGACTGAAGAAAATGACATGACCAGGAGAATAAATCAGACCATCCATCTTCAGCAGACCAGAGAGGAAGTGTATAACAAAGCATTGCAGAAACATGACAACATAAAAAGGCTTTTTGACAAAAAAACAAAGGCTGGCAATTTCAAGATCGGGGACAAAGTTTTAAAGTGGGACTCAAGGAGGGAAGAAAAGGGCAAGCATGGAAAATTTGACAACCTATGGCTTGGCCCTTACTCTATTCATTCAGTTGCTGGTAACAATGCATTTTTCTTACAGGAACTGGATGGAAAAGAATTGTTTGGGGGTCCTGTCAATGGCAAGATGCTTAAGCATTACTTCTCTTGATCCATTTTATGTTTTGAAGCCTTTTTATATTTTTTCCATTATGAATATTTCACCCACCATTGCATTTAAAGTTATGAAAAATCAAAAAATAAAAAAACAAAGAAAAGAAAGAAAAGAGGGCAGAAATGAAAACAAGAAAGGCAAAGCCCCATGCCAAAAAAGAGAAACAAATCTGAAAGTGTGCAAGCTCAAATGCCACTCCTGAAAAACACACTTCTAGTTAGTCAAACAGACTAATCTTGACTAATTAGCTTTTAAATTTTCTGCTGATAGGGTAGTGAATTCGATTTGCCAAACTGTTTAATCTTGGCTTATCAGTAGATAAATTAGGATAGAAATTGAAGGTTCAAACAAACTCAAAATTTGAACCAAAGATTTCAAAAAGAGATGACGCAAATCTGTTTCAAATTCTGAGTTAGAAGATGTTAAAATCTGGTTCTAATTAACTCAAAATCTGAACCAGAGAAAAAGAAAGAACAGCTCAAACAAAGTAAAAAAACAGAGCTGTAAAAAGAGAAGGCAGTGCTTCAAAATTTTCAGATCTTAAACCTTCCATTTTGTTTTTATTTTTCTGCAAATAAAAATAATCTATGTGCAACTTGTTTTTATGCCATAGATCACAGCAATTCAAACAGCTTAATCTTGACTTGACTATTTTTAAATATCTGTTGTAGAATTTAGACAATGAAAGTTTGTTGGACAGTTTAATCCCAACAGACAGTAGAATAGGTAGAGAAATATCTGAGCTCAACTGTTTAATCTGAGTTCAGGGAGAAATAAGGAGTAGAATTAGATTATTTTTTATGCTTTCAAAAGAATAAAATGTTGTGGAAAGAGTTTTCCAATCCAAGTACACTCTGATGAAGAAAAAATGTTAGATCAATAGGATTGGGTAGGTAGAAAGCTTGATTAATGAAATATCCATTGTTTCTATGGTTGTTAAATTGTTTTTCAAAGCAAGATCATCCAATAAAAGAAGAGAAAATCCAAAGGTTGAGGCACCTGGTCAGCATCCCAGAGAAAATAATGGATCAGGCACAAGTCAGCCTCCCAGAGAAATCAAGTCTGAATTCTTGATGCCTTCAAGAAGGCACCATCCCCAAGTGGAGCCACTATTAGCCACCTATAAAAATTTTTATACCAAAAGGTGGCTAAATATGTTTTTGAGCCTTCAAGGAACAATTTTCATTACTAAAAACTGTTGGCTCTTAAAGGCTCTTGAAGGCCTCATGCCTCTCTCCGAAATCTTCATTTTCTATTTCCATTTCATGCTCTGAAATTCTGCTAATTTGATAAGAAGAGATTGCTGAAGAACCATCATTTTCGCCCTTCTCCCGCTCAAAACTAACCTTCATATGCTCCCTTTTTTTCTCCATAAAATTCCCTTTGTTTTCATGATTCATTTTCTCCCCTTCATGAAAATCACTCTTATTAAGGTTGAAGACTCATTCTTTAGCTTTATCGAAACCCCTCAAAAAACCCATAGGAATTTATAATAAAGACTTTATGTTATAAAGCCCTACCTTTCTAACCACTTCCCCTTTTTCATACCTCGCCATACGTTATTATATAACTTTATTATAAAGTTTATATCATTTAAATTATGGCCCACCGCTTATCGCAAATCCCAATATCACATTATCGCGTTTTCTATGGTGCTTTTCATTAACTCATCGCAAAAACTTGCGATGCGATCGTTCCGCCCGATCACATATCGCAAGTCGCATATTTGTTGTTTCACATCCAGTGATCCATCGCAAATTTATGCGATGCGATCAACCCATCGCATTTTCCGCCCATCGCATATATCCGCCATCGCACTTTTTACAATTGCAATCAACCCCGCCGGGCCCACCATATGACACCCCCGCCATTCATATACAAAATTCCTTTTCCCTTTGTAAGTCGAAAAATGTCATATTTCGTTGATTATAAAGGTTTTTCCCATTAAATCCCTCCATCACGCAATCGCAAAATCGCATTTTTATGTGAAACCCCTGATCACTCATCACAAATATTTGCGATGCGATTTTGCGATCTCTTTAACTGCCTCTGAATAAAATCTCCACCGTTGGATGCAGCCATCCATCGGCCACGATCTTTCCCGCCTTCTGAAGCAGTCTAAACCTAAAAACGTAGGATTTCTTAATTTTTTTTGTGTTTTGTAGGTGTTTTAATGGTTTTCCGTTATATAATGAAGGAGAGCCGAGGGTTGGGAAAGACGTTTCCTGTGCCTTCGAGCTATTAAAAAGAACCATTCACAGGGTTAAATTCAAATGATTTATCAATGTTTCATGAGAGTTGATAGCATAAAGAGCCCTGTGCAGCTCTGCACATCGACAAGCCACTATTTTATCCAAAAAAAGTTAAAAAGTATAAGTTTGAAGACAGAGCGCATTAGAATGAAGATTGAAGACAGATTTATGGGGATTACAGCTAAGACGGTTATCAAAAGCCTAATCCCCAACTCAAAACACAGTTTAAATAAAACCTAAAGTGTTTTATCAGACAGAAAGCTTCTACCGCCACATCTTGAGGAAAATTTATTCCTCAGCTACCACAGAGCCACCTGTTGCCTCAAACCTTTCAAAAAAAAGGCCAAAGTTATTGAAGAAAATCAGATATTCGCCTCCAGCGCAGCCAGGGAGTTACTTCTGCAAGGAAATCAATGCAGAAATATCTGCAGAGTTACTTCAAACATTACACAAAGCCTCAAAGTCAAATAAAGCTCCCACCGAGCTTAAATCATAAATGTAAAATAGTTAATACAGAGAACCACTTGTAAAATTCTTCATCGAGCCCCTCAAAAGGCCAAGAAGTCTTGAATCTTTATTAATTGCTTCGAGAGATCTTCTATTAGATTTCACCTCCTCATTTTTCTATAAATACCTCAGTAGAAGATGAGAAATTGTTGGTTGCAGAACTTTGAAATACATTTGAGCTTGAGACTTCTATTTGTATATAGTGTTCACTGGCCCTTGAAACTCTGTTTGTGATAGAGTAGTTAGGCTGAATAGTGAAGATGATTGCTGAACTGAAACATTGGACTTGAAGACTGTAACTGGTTTGACATCAATAACAAGCTTTTTCTTGAGATCCTGGTCTATATTACTGGTGAAGTGCTTCTTTCTTTGTTAATTGTTTTTTCCTTCTATGTATGTCATATTGTTCATATTCTGCTGTAAGGAACAGTTTAAACAGGGTTAGGATCTACTGTATATCAGTAACCTTCTCTGGTTGAGAAATATTTATCTTAATGTTTTCCTCAAATTTGTTTATTTAAGAATGATTTAATACAGTTTAAACAGTTAGGAATGTTGGCGTTCCCTCGTCCTTCTGTTTGCTTAAACATTGCTCTTGAATGTGATTTCTATCATTTGCTATTAAATTTAGACTAGAGAAGATGTGGTTTGCCCTGATTCCTAGATTCTTTTCTCCAAAGGCAGATTCTGGAAGTTTCCCTTGGTGTTGACTGAAAGCATACTAGGTTTAAAAGTACCTTATCTGATCTTAAGGTTACATTGTGTTTCTCTTATGTGTTTTCATACTTTCTGAAAGTAATTATGTGGATTACTGGATTGTTTGTCAATTAAGCTACTTTAATACAGACTTGCCCAAGAAGTTTATGGTTAGCCCTGTTCTTGGTTGGTTTTAAACAGTTACTTAAGAGGCTTTTTCTTGTTTGGACTGACTATAAATCCCTTGAGAAATTATTATCAGTTTCCACCCTTCCAACAATTTATTGTTTCCATTCCATCATTTTAATCTCAATAATCTTGTGATATAGATGACTTGTCCCTTGGATCACCCTTGATGTTGCTTCTCAATTAAAGCCCAGATATGACTCCATATCCCAATGGACTAAAAACCAGCGTTATATCTATCTATCAGCCAAAGCTGTTCTATTTGCTTGCAACTTCTCACTTTTGAAACTTTTGCACTTCGAACTTTCCCCTCCAGTAACATTCATGCTCAACCATCCAAAAAACAAAACAAACCCTTGGCCTTCATAACTAGCCTAATATCATTACCCCAAACTTCAAAGACAAATCCATCTTTGCACTTATTGGAGAGATCCCTCTCCAGATTCAGGAGGGCTAGATCCTAGAATCCCAAAGTGGTTGAAACGATGTTGTTTATGTGATTGGACTTTGCCAATCTTGCTAACTACATATTCCTAACACGAGGGTCGAGCAGAGACTGAACGGAGGCTCGGGTGGAGGCTGAATGAGGGTTGGGCAGAGACTGAACGAGGAAACGCATCGCGCCAGTGCACAAGCATGTCGCATCCTTTGTAAAATCCTGCGGTGAGGCGCTACAGGCACGTCGCGACCAAGAAAAATTGCACGGGGCTTGCTGAGGAACTAGAGAAACCCTCCTTTTTTTCCAATCGGTAATACGAAAATAAAATATGCCCTTTGAGGCCTTTGTGCCTTGTGCAATTCTTTTTAAAATATGAAGCCTTCCTTTGAATTTTTCCAAATGGTTTTATCAAACCTATGCCCTTTTTACTTATTTACCCTTATTTCTTATGAAAAAATTTGAAAAAAGTGCTTTGCAAACATCACAATAAGTTTTCATTTTGTGTGTAAAAACAAAAATCCCCAGTGTTAACTTATAAAATTGTGCCCTCCACTTTTTATGAAAAAGGATCTTTTTCCAACTATAGTTTTCCCTCTACTTATAATATTGAAGGAGGTATTTTAAACCAGTTTTTTTCCCTCTGCTTATATTTGAAGGAGGCATTTCAAAGAAAATGTGGTTTTTTGCCCTCTGCTTATATTTGAAGGAGACATTTCAAAGAAACTTTAGGCCCAGTCTCTATTTTCCAAATGAAGCTTCTAGCCTCCTACACAAACTGTTTGTGTCATGCCCTTTGCTCATCATCCTTGAATGAGGCTTGTTAGACATAAGCTGTTTATGGCCTTCTGCTCATGGTTTGAATGAAGCCTCTCTTTGAAAACTAGACCTTGTGCCCTCAGATTATCATCATTGAAGGGGGCACCTCATAAAAACAAGTGATTTCCACCTGCTTTTTATGAAGGAGACAATTCAAATGCTTTATCCTTTATCAATCTGTATGAGACAGGTCTCTTTGTAGAAATTTATAGTGAATATAGTGAGCAGGTAAGGTATTTCAAACTCCAACATATCTGCTTGTGTCTCTTAGGTTAACTTTCCTTTGTAATAGATTTAGCTTCCTTGTGATGACAGAGCCTTTGATGGTTCAGAGTCTAGGCTACAGGGATATTAAAAAGGTAGTTGTTCCATTTTTATATTCTTTCACTTTGATGCCTAAAACTACTGGAAATATTTTTCTAGAGAACTAATACACCTAGTCTCATAAGTCTGTTTTTAGAGCTGTGCCCATATGTTCGGGAAGAATGTGCAAATGCCATTGTGAGTTGATATGAAGTGCTAGATGCAGAAAACTCCCGACCTTTGTACCCATTTTTCCATAATGGATTATTTTTTACTTTCTTGGTGCTTTGAATTTGTAGATAATGAACCATATAGGTTCCTTTATCTCTAAAATCTTCATTTCTTTTATTTCCCAACAGTCAGTTGTTCCAGCTTTGAAAACTTTCCTTGAAGTGTCCCTTTGTTTCAAAATTGCTTATTGCCATCTATCCATAGCACCCCTACAAAGATACATGGATAAAATGTCTTTGACCGTTGGAGACCTTTTCTGAGGTATCATGATGATAATTCTTGAAAATTTCACTTGATTAATTTCTTCTAACATAGGACCTTCTTACTCTATTTCTTCCTGAATTTGAAACTTACAAGCTTTGCTAAGACAAAATACAGTGATAATTTTGATGGTGTATGACCTAGGGGTAAGCAAAGTTTTGTATTTCCAGATAAGACAGAGGATGGCTGACTCATATTTGAAACCATGTTTTTTACTAAAGGCATTTTTCTCAAGATACCTATTCTAAACACAATCACCTAAACCTAGACACTTTGTCATGACTTCTGAAGGGTTTTTTAGACATAGTCAGGTCATCAAATGGACATTCAAACAGTGAGAGGGGAAACAGACAAATTGTCTTATGCTTTGACAGAGAGCAGTGTGAAAATAGAGAATTTTGGATATCAAATATACAAGGCTTGTGACAGTTATGGACAAGGGAGTTTTATCAAGACTAAAAACTTGATGAACACCTATAACACAGTATTTAAGAGAGGAAAAAAGATAAAAATTTCTCTGAGGGGTTTTCTGGAGGACAAATTGACTGTTTAAAATTGGTTTCTAGAAAACCTAGGCAAGGCATATAGTCATCACAACATGCAAAAATACTGATGACTAACAATGGCTCCATTTGGGGAGGGCAGCTCCTTTTTGGGAGGTGTCCAGAATTGCAGATCTCTGGCTTATGAATACTAGGGCCTCCTCCATTGGTGCACATTTCTCCTTTTCTTGATGCTTTTCCTGAAAATGATGCTTTCTGACAAACTGACAGCATGATTAGCATCAACCTCATCTCTACTTACCCAGCTACTTTGCCTAACATTTTTTCTTCTTTGGGTGCACTTGGACTGGCAAACCCTTGATATGATATTTTGAAAGTGAAAACAATATCTACTTCTACACTTATATCTTCCAGGAGTTCAGATTAAACTAATGAACTCCTTCATTTCTCGACCTATACTAGATCAACCGTCAAGATTAAGCTGTTTGACAGGATTTCATTCGCTAGAATAGAACATGAAATTGAAAAAAATGGTCAAATCAGGATTAGATAGTCTGATTTGTCATGTGTTTGTGGCATAAATACAAGCTGCACACAAATGTTGTTTTTGTACAGAATGAGATTTAGAAAAACTAGAGCTAGGATACATAGTTTGCTTTTCATCCCTATTTTCCTCTTTGGTTCTTTTTTGAGTACGTGGAACCAACATCTTTGTTTCATAATCTACTTTCTTTGATAAGTCAAGCTGGAATATTTTGACTATCATTGTTTTTCACTAACTTATCAGCAATCAATTTAAAACATGCTCAGTTATGATTAGGCTATATAACTGAACAAGACATCTTTTGAGCACTAATAGTGGCATTTAGACTTGCGCACTTTCAACATGACTATTTTTTAGGTATGGGGTTGTACCGTTGCTTTAAGACTGCCCTCTTTTTCTACTTTTCTTGTTGTTTTTGTGTTTTCTTTTTTTCTCAAAACAAACTAAAAGAAATATGCCCATGGGGCTGAGCTTATTTTGCATGCCTATCTATTCTAATCTAACCTATATATGATAAACATTTATTTGGTGAACTCTTCTTTCCAATATAACCAGTCAAGTAGATGATTGCATGGTTGATCTTGGTTTGGCTCTTTGATGATGCCGAAGAAATCAAAAGGCCACTTCCACCTCACTTGTTTTCGGACAGTAGTGCTTAAGTTTTTTCTCACACTTTGCAACAAATTGTTCATGGTAGAACACACTCCTCCCTCATATTTCTCAAGGAAAACAACAAATGGATCTTGGAATAACACCTGATCTGGAGGTTTTGAGAAATAAGCTCCATTCAGGACTACTCCTTCTTTCACTTGGCTATGTTTGGGACTCTATTGGAAAGAAACTCTTCCCCTTGCTCATGATCACTTGAATTGTCAGACTCATCATATATTGCAGTGTAGTCCTCTTTCCAAGCTGATGTGTTCCGATTGAGTGGACTGAAAACTGTGTGAAGGTCAGCATGTTGATGAGTAGGGATACTCTTTGGCAACAAATCTTCTCGAGAAAGAAGATCAGCAAATTTCTTGTGATCATCAATTTTCAAGCCTTCATTTGCTTCCAAATTTTCTAAGCTTTCCTCATCACTATCATAGCTGCTATGCATTGGTTTTTTACCTTTCTCAAGTTGATGAAACTGAGCTTCCTCCCAAAAAACAAGTGCTGAATACTCTGCAAGATTAGCTTCTGTTTGGAAAGCATCATCATTATCAACATAGTGATCAAACTTTGGAGAATCATCAATATAATTAATGTCACCAACCATACATATTGGACTATTAGATTTTTTATCTTTGAATTGATCTATAAATGCATTTTCTACTATGTGATAGTTAAGATTAGGAGGAAAATAATTAGAGGCTGATTGTATGTTTATGAGTTTATCTATCTCCTCTTCAGTTAAAAAGGGGGGCATTTTTATCTTTCTTTGGATATAACTACAATAATCATCTTTCTCTTGGGAAAGCTGATTTTGAGGATGAATGTCTTTTTGGGCCTTACCTAAGAGAGATGATGAATCATCACTTGTGCCTTTAGAGAGATCCTATGGGTTCTCTTTCATTTCTTGATTGGTTTCATCCTCAACCAACTCTTCTTAATGTTCGGGACAATTAGCATGGGATTCATGAGTTGCCTCTGATAGATTTTCAGGAGGCCAATTTTCTTGTATAATTTGAAAAGAATCAAAGCACAAAGGTAGAGATCCTAAAGGTTTTGATTTTTCTTCCATTTCAGATTTGATTTCATCCTCAACCAACTCTTCTTGATGTTCGAGACAATAAGCATGGGATTCATGAGTTGCCTCTGATAGATTCTCAGGAGGCCAATTTGCTTGAAATCTGAAATGAATCAGAGCACAAAGGTAGAGATCCTAAAGGTTTTGTTTTTTCTTCCATTTGTGACTGTTCATAGGGTTGAATGTTTTCTTGAGGAGGTTCTGCAATAATATGTTCCTTTGTTTCTTTATGAGTATTTTCTTTAGTAGGTAAGGCAGTAGTGGATAACATCTAATCTATTTATTTTTTAGTTAAAGGAGGAGGCATTTTCTGTTTTCTTTGGATTGGGCAACAATTGCTTTCACTTTTTTGTGGAGGTCGATCTTGTGGCTGAATGTCCTCTTGTATTTTACAAAAAGGGGCAGATGGATTGTTATTTGTTTCAACCTTTTCAAAGATCTCTTGTGGATCCTCTCTTATTTTTTGATGGATTTCATCCTTGATCAACTCTTCTTGGCCATCTTGATGGTTAGTTTGGGTAAGAAATGTATGGATCTCCTCTAACAAATCTTCATGATGCCAATTTCCCAAATCTTCATCAATGCTAACAAGGTGTTGTATGAGATCTTCAGATTGATCACAAAAATTTTCAGCTAAGGATAGAGATAGAAAATACCATATATAATGTTTGTAAAATACCTTGTGGAAATCCTTTAAAGAAAACAAGATGCCAGGTTCTAACCATTCATACCAATTTCTTGCCTTACCTTTTAATGTTGCCATGAACATTTTCATAAGATATTCCTCATGCCATTCAACTTTTAACCTCCATATATGTATATGAAACTTGATGAGATGTAACAAGGGGTCATCAAAGTTTTCATCTTGAAAAATAGGCAGGTTTTTCATCCAATCTATTTGAGGCATTTTGTGTGGGAATCCAGGGATATGATCTCTGTTCATTGGAGCATATCTCCTTTGTATCCTTGGATCCATATTTGTTAATGAGAAAGTATCACTGCATCTTTTCAACCAGTTTAGAGTTCTCTACTAGTGGAGTATTTTGGTCTATTGAGGGTTGTGGAGTCACCAGGTGGAAGATTTGAACTTTTTTTCCACCATTAGCATGATTGGGATTTCTCATTGCATTCCTAGAAGATTTTATAAGGAATAGTGGAGTAATAGGCCTATTGGAGGCTAGTGGAGTTGCTAGGTGGATGTGTTTTTTTGTTTTTAGAGATAATTTTTTATGGTCCACCGCCAATGACTGATAGAAACTAATCTAGGGATGTTTTTTGTGAGGTTTTTAAAGATTTTTATATGCAGCCTGGTTTGTAAAAGTGTCCTATATTTGATTCATCACTTAGCTAAGGTGCTGAAAAAAAGAGAGTCTACTCTAAATGGATTTATAGGTTGTTTGTATGATTTTAATATATAAGGACTAATGAGTCTACCAAGGTTTGTTAGGCTGTTTATGTACTTAGTGTTTCCACCTTAATCACCATTATGTTAGTGTGGCGATGAGGAGGCAGATTCACTAGTATTTCTAAGTCTAACTAAGCTTGTATGAGGTACTCAGGCAACTATGTACTTAGAAGTCCCACCGTGATCACCATTATGTTGGAGTCCCGTGATTTAGCAGATTGGTAAACTAAATGACAAGGAAACATCAGACCAACTTTGGAGTCCTAGGACCTAGCCTTCCTGGACTCAGAGAGGGCTCTCTCTATTATGTCAAGGATGTGAACTTGTTCGCTTTGTATGTTTGATTTTAGGCTAGCTGTTAAGCATATTTTTAGTTTGTTTTTTGGGTTTTTGAGGTAAAATGATCAAAAAGGACAAATAGAAAGAGATTTCATTGAATCAATAGGGCTATGGGGTCAGATAGAATTAGGAATGTCTAAATGGTGGACAAGGTATTACTGCAGGGCCGATTTAGTCAAGGTAAATGGATTATTTGGGTGGAAAATGAAGTGAAATGAACATTAAGTTTGTGAAAGACAAAGAGATCTAAACATATATAGTTTTAAAGTAGGTATTCATGAGGTAGGGAAAACCATAAATCTCTATGCATAAAACTCAAATTGATACATATGAAAGATAAACAATTCAACGATACATAGAAGCATAAGAACCTCACTTTGGAAAATCACCTTTAGCTGTTGAGAAAAAAAATAAGATAAACAAAAAACTCAATATATGGAGAGGGAACTCATAAAAAAAATATCTTGAGCTATCAGGAAACTCTGAAATAAGTTTGCAAGCATGAACAAAGGGCAAGATTGAACGAGACCTCTTTAATTTTGCAGTGAATTTTTGGCTGACCTCCCAATGTAGAAATGAGTCTTGTGATGGCTCGTTAGAAAGATAAAGATGTCTAATTTCCAAAAATACTTGATTTTTTCCAATCTGATGCCCAAAAGTAAGTCAAAAAGTAGAAACAGTGAAAAATCCAAGAGTGTAGCACCTGCTGATATTAGGGGAAGAAAGGTGAAAAATGGTTGTTTTTGGCCTTTTTGAGAGTTTCATTTGATCTGAAAATTTATGAGCATGTTCCTTTGATGTCAAGGAATCCAAAAATATATTTTTCTTCAGCTGAGGATTCTCCGAGAAAAAGTTAAGGCACCAATGATTTTATGCTTTTAGGCCTAAAATTCACAAAAAACAAGAATGTGTCCAAAAATGCCCGAATTTGGTGAGTAAACCCCTTAAGGGTTTTAGAAACATGCAATGAATATTGAGCAAGAATTCTAAGCTGGGATAGGTATTTTCCATGTTTTTCCGCTGGGAGCCTCCTTTGGGCAGATTTGAGCTTCCTTCAGGCAAACTAGTTTAACCTTTTGTAGTGCTCAGTCATTCTTCTTTGTAGGCCCAAATCCTTGTTAGCTTTCTCCAATTTGGCTTCCAAATGCTAATTTTCCCTCTCAAGCCAAGGCTCTCTATTATCTTCAATTTATTTGGCAAGGAGCTCCGTAAGAGGGTACTGTTGTTCATGAGCTTATTCTTCTTCTTTCTGCTTTTGTAATGCTTTTCTAAAACCCATGGTCCTAGGTCTCTTCCTTGTTGGTCCTTCTTCTTCATCATCTTGCGCATACTCACCCATGTATTCTTCTAGCCTCACTTGTGAATTTTGCGCTTCTCTTTTATATTTGATTGCTCGAGCTTCATAAATAGCCATCTGTCCACTTATCTGTCTGTTTTTCATTTGCAAAAAGTGGATAAGGTCCTTTTTCCTTTCTAGGTCATTTTCCAAGTCTTTAACTTGGGCATCTTGATCTTGAAAGAGGGATATAAGAATCCTAGCCTCATCTTCTTCAACATCACTATCTAGGTATATTAGCTCAAACTCCCTCTCATGCTCATGACTGCTTTCTTTTTCTTCAATATTCTCCTTGCCCTTGCCTTTGATGGGCTTCTTTCCTCTGGTTTTCTTAGGCAATTTAACCTTGCTTTGTTTTGGAAATTTAACCTTGCTTTGTTTTGGCAATTTACCTCTACTTCTTAGTGCCCTAGTGACATTGCTAGTCACTATTTGAGTGGTTTTCTTCCTTGATGTTTTGGTGTTTTTATCCTTTGCTATTTTTTAGGAAGGAAGCATGGCCCCTTGCCTTGGAGAGGCAGTAAACACATGCTCTTGACCTTGATGATGATGAGTGAGAGGAGGAGTTAATACATGGGCTTGTTTAGTTTGTTTTCCTACAGCCTTAGGGTTGTCCTCCTCCAAAAACATTCTCTGCTTGCAATTCTTGGTTACTTTGTTGTGGGGAATTTCCTTGTTCATTAATTTTGATACTTGTAATGAAATCATCACCAGGAGTAAACTCAGAAAGATCACACCCCTTTTCTGTTTGGTGGGAGATGTCTATGTCTACGGTTTTTTCCTTTTCAAAACTATCTCTTCCTTCATCTATCTTCTTGTTGTCATGACTATTTTTATTACTTTCATTGTTTTCAATGTTTTCCTGATGTGGACTACCTTCATCATGATTATTGTTTTCATTTTCTTGTTGTGGGCTGCCTTCTCCTCTATTATCTTCAATGTCTCTCTGTGGGCTACTTCTTTCTTTAGCACTGTCTTCATTTTCTTGCTATAGGCTGCCTCTTTCTTCATCATTGTCTTCATTTTCTCCTTGTGGGCTGACAGCTTCATGATTACTGCTTTCATTCTCTCCTTGTGGGCTGCCTGCCTCATCATGCTTTCCTTTCCCTCTACTGCTACTTTCATCACTGTCTTGATTTTTGTCACCATGTCTTCCCTGTTCTTTGTCATCATCACTTTCTTGCTCCTTGTCATCATTACTTCCTTGCTCTTTGCTTTTACTACACTCTTCTTTCTCACTGTTGTTTGTGGAGGATGATTTTTGTTGGGGAGTAGACTCATGAGAAGAAGAGGAAACGTAAGGTGTGGAGGGCAAGGAATGAGCATGAGGAGGGCTTTGGAATGCAAATGGCCTGATCTGTAGTGGCAGAGAAGATGTAGAAGTGAAATCAGGGTGAGAGATGAAAGTTCCCCAAGGGATGCCCTCTTGTTTCAGCTGGCGAAGGATAATGATATTAATGAGAGAGTGATGGAATAAAATTTCTTTTTACTGAGCTGGAGGCTTTTTTATAACAATGGAAGACATCTTGTCTATACTCTTGCACAGGAAGAAAGGTAGGTTTAGCAACTTAGATTTTTTGAATGCATAAGGAGTCTGATGTGATAGGCATATACTTGGGAATATCTGCCTTCATAAGTGAAAAACTTCATGACTATTTTCATGAGGGATGCATGGTCATCCAGCAAGTGTGAGAAAGGGAAAATGGAGCTACATGTATCTTGATGATTTGGCTTGAGAAAAGGCTGATAGTGGCTGATGTCAAGGTATGATTGTTTGAACCACTCTTCTCCTATGTTAGGGATTTTGGTTGCCTTAGAAACAGCTCTAGGAGTGAGTTCAAAATCTACACTTGCTATGTGAACTTGCTTTCCATTCAACCTCAGGGAAAATAACCCTGTTAGATGAGGGTGGCTAGTGACCTCTGGTATTTTTCTGTAAAAGTAAAAATAGCCTACCTCTTGAAAACAAGACAAGATTGAGGGAGAGGTAGTGATTTCTTGAATAGTGGTGGGCTCAAATCTGTTGTGTTGACCTCCCTTTTTAACCCCTTTCATTGGAGGCATTTTTACCTTTCTATTCTTTTCAAAAATCAACTAGACAACTCTTAAATAAAAACAAGCTTTCTCTTCCTTTAAAACTTCTTTCTCGTTTAATCCAGTTTTTCGAAATATTCCTTATGTTTTATGAGCAATTTGAGGGGTAAAAATAGTGATAAATACCTCCAAAATGCTTTTGCAGTGATGAACATTGACCTTTGAGGAAAACTGGTGAATTTGGCCCTTTGAAAGAAATGAGCAGGTCCTATGCTCTTACACCCAGGCACGTAGCATCTGAACAGAGGTTGAACGAAGAAAATGCACTGAGCCAATTCAAAAACTGTGTTTTTGAACAGAGTTTGAATGACGGGCAGAGATTGAACGAAGCCTCGGGTGGAGATTGAACGAAGGCACGGGTGGAGACTGAATGAGAATCAGGCGGAGACTGAATGGAGGCTCGGGCGGAGACTGAACGAGGGTCGGGCAAAGACTGATCGAGGAAACGTGTCGCGCCAGTGCACAGGCGCATCGCATCCTTTGTAAAATCCTGCGGTGAGGTGCTACAGTTGTGTAGCGCTCGGCTACAAGCACGTTGCGACCAATAAAAATTGCATGGGGCTTTCCGAGGAACCAGAGAAGCCCTCCTTTTTTTCCAATTAGTAATATGAAAATGAAATATGCCCTTTGAGGCTTTTGTGCCTTGTGCAATGCTTTTTAAAACATGCAACCTTCCTTTGAATTTTTCCAAATGGTTTTATCAAACCTCTTCCCTTTTTACTCATTTACCCTTATTTCTTATGAAACAGTTTCGAAAAATTTATTTGCAAACATCACAATAAGTTTTCATTTTTTGTGTAAAAACAAAACTCCCCGGTGTTAACTTATAAAAATTTTCCCTCCAGTTTTTATGAAAAAGGATATTTTTCCAACTGTAGTTTGCCCTCTGCTTATAATATTGAAGGAGGTTTTTTAAACCATTTTTTTGCCCTCTGCTTATATTTGAAGGAGACATTTCAAAGCAACTTTAGGCCCAGTCTCTATTTTCCAAATGAAGCCTTTAGCCTCCTACACAAAATTTTTGTGTCATGCACTTTGCTCATCATCCTTGAATCATGCTTGTTAGACATAAGCTGTTTATGGCCTTCTGCTCATGGTTTGAATGAAGCATCTATTTGAAAACTAAACCTTGTGCCCTCTTCTTATCGTCATTGAAGGGGGCGCCTCATAAAAACAAGTGATTTCCACCTGCTTTTTATGAAGGAGGTAATTCAAATGCTTTATCCTTTATCAATCTGTATGAGACAGGTCTCTTTGTAGAAATTTACAGTGAAGATAGTGAGAAGGTAAGGTATTTCAATCTCCAACATATCTGCTTGTGTCTCTTAGGTTAACTTTCCTTTGTAATAGCTTTAGCTTCCTTGTGATGACAGAGTCTTTGATGGTTCAGAGTCTAGGCTATAGGGATATAAAAAAGGCAGTTGTTCCCTTTTTATATTCTTTCACTTTGATGCCTAAAACTACTGGAAATATTTTTCCAGAGAACTAATACACCTAGTCTCATAAGTCTATTTTTCAGAGCTATGCCCATATGTTCGGGAAGAATGTGCAAATGCCATTGTGAGTTGATATGAAGTGCTAGATGCAGAAAACTCCCGACCTTTGTACCCATTTTTCCATAATGGATGATTTTTACTTTCTTGGTGCTTTGAATTTGTAGGTAATGAATCATATAGGTTCCTTTATCTCTGAAATATGCATTTATTTTATTTATCATCAGTCAGCTATTCCAGCTTTGAAAACTTTCCTTGAAGTGTCCCTTTGTTTCAGAACTGCTTATTTCCATCTATCCATAGCACCCATGCAGAGATACATGGATAAAATGTCTTTGACCATTGGAGACCTTTTATGAGGTATCATGATGATAATGCTTGAATATTTCACTTGATTAATTTCTTCTGACATTGGACCTTCTTACTCTGTTTCTTCTTGAATTTGAAACTTACAAGCTTTGCTAAGACAAAATACAGTGATCATTTTGATGGTGTATGACCTAGGGGTAAAAAAAGTTTTGTATTGCCAAATAAGACAAAGGACGGGTGATTGATATTTGAAACCAAGTTTTTGACTAAAGACATTTTTCTCAAGATACCTATTCTAAACACCATCACCTAAACCTAGACACTTTGTCATGACTTTTGAAGGGTTTTTTAGACATAGTCAGGTCATCAAATGGACATTCAAACAGTGAGAGGGGAAACAGAAAACTTGTCTTATGCTTTGACATAGAGCTGTGTGAAAATAGAGAATTTTGGATATCAGATATACAAGGCTTATGACAGTTATGGACAAGGGAGTTTTATCAAGACTGAAAACTTGATGACCACCTCTAACACAGTCTTTAAGAGAGGAAAAAAGATAAAAATTTCTCTGAGGGGTTTTTTGGAGGAAAAATCGACTGTTTGAAATTGGTTTCTAGAAAACCTAGGCAAGGCATATAGTCATCACAATAGGAAAAAATACTAATGACTAACAGGGGTAACTTTTATAGTAGGGGCAACCAACAGTTCACCCCCCAGTACAACATACCCTACGAACAAAAACCATACAGCCTTACACCCCCACCCATAGGGAAATTTTATCAAAAAATTCCTAGTTATCCCATTAGTAACACATTTATGGGCGGACCCCATAGTCCGAACGGTCAAACAATACTTCCTTGGCTAAATCCCGGGGCAAACACTCAATTGCCATTTTTGGCAGCTCTAGAAATCCATGAAATCTAAAAACTAACCAATGATCCCATCAACCACAACCCAATCTAGCCTCCAGTACCGCACAATATTCCGTCTGACATCCCTAAATTCGATGGGAAATAAGGGGACGATCTGGCTATGCATGTCACCACCTTTAATCTATGGTATATTTCTAACTCCATGGTGGATGATAGTATATATCTTCGACTTTTCCCCTACACTCTCATAGGAAACGTTGCCAAATGGTACATTGAGTTACCACGTGGGGCCGTCAACACTTTTGGCACCTTAGCGATGGAATTTATCAAGAAATTCCAATTACCTATTAGATACGAAATCAGCACGAAACTCTTAACCTCTTTGTGCCAAGACACCACCACCCACATCTTCGATCACATTCATGAATGGAGACGTAGGTTGAGGATCGTCAAAGCGCTAATCCGGGATCATCTCTTATCCAACTGGTTTTGTAAGTCACTCTTACCCCTCCTAGCTAAGGACGTTTGTTTGTCCACTGCAGTCACGGAAGACCAATCCATTCGTCGTGCACAAAATTTTGATATGATCTATTCGCTATCTGGCACGTTGTATGATTTACTCCCCCATTCCCCCGATAATCCGAATCCTCCCGCTACTTAAAAACCTGGAGCACATGCCGATGACCTTGTTGGTGCAATCTCCAGCATAGCGATAAAACAGCGTAGTGGGAAAACCTCCCAGCCATCTACGACTACCACTACCCCTAACCAATTGACTACTCTTCCTACCGCTGAGGTAAATTCTGTCCAATTTTCACAAAAACCTAGTGGAAATAACAAGAAGAACAAGAAAAATACCTCTTCTTCTAAAGAGCAGTTGGATACTCAGAATAATTCCAATCAGAAAAACACTGCTAAGAACAAAAAAGGAAAGGATAAACCCATGGAATTTCCTTGTAGAATCTGTGCAGAGGACCACTTGACATACAAATGTCCTTGGCTATAGGAATGCATAGATTTTATCACAAACAAGGACTCTGGGAGGACTCCATCTGTTCTTCATAATCCCTTCCCTAATCCATAGCAACAACAACAGCACATGGTCACAAACCCACCAAAACCAACGCAAAAGGGCAATGGTGGTACACATCCTTCCGGTGAAGGATCATCCGCCATTTACGGCGTTGAAAGTGTTGAACTCCAAACACGACCAAACTCTACGGAAATCCTGTAATTGATGCTCAGGAACCTAGTACCAGTTTGAATCCACTACCACCCAACGAATTTCATATTGAAAGGCCTGCTGCTCACCCTGCGATTCATCCCCCCAAAGGGATACTTCGATGCACGACTCATAACACCTCTGCACGTGCTGCCCAAAACTACAATATAATAGAAGATTTTGCGCAAGCACCGTCAGCCATGTTTACACTTGAAGTATTACAAACTTTCCCAGTGCAAAATAAAGCTTTTCTTTCATCCATTGGTCGAATCGACCCCCAGGATTCTATGCTAGCCATCTTTAACATGGAGAAATATAAACCTCGCCTCTCACACCAACTTGCGTTCCAGGTGCAATTTGTGTTGAAAGGGAGACCAATCCATCACACTGTCATAGACGAAGGTGCTTTGACCTGCGTTATGTCAACTTCTTGTTGGCTCGCTTTGGGTTCTCCTACTTTGTCTCTGTCGTCAAATTCCCTTAAATATTTCGATGGCCACACATTCCTCCCAAAAGGCTACCTTGCTAGATTTCCCATTTCGCTTAGTGGGAAAATGATAACGTGGACATAGAAGTCATAGATCATCATCTCAACTATAATCTGTTGCAGGGTCGCAGTTGGTCTACGCAATGACTTCCATTGTCTCTTCGGTCTTCTGATTCATCCTCTTTCCATAGGATGGGAAGATAGTCACAGTGGATCAATTATCTTTTTGCACTCCCAATTATTCCACGTTACCAAGTAGCACTGTATCCCTAGTAGGAGGTAGTCCTGACTCATACGTCAGCATCGGTACCACTCTTCTGAAGGCATATTCCCTGATGGGTTTCTTTCCTCTCCTGTTGCCTGAGGTTCCACATACAATTGCAATGATATCCACCATTTCAGATGGCTCCATCGATCCATGGATCCTACCGACATCTTCAGATATTTATTCCTACGGAGATCAGATGCCGCTATCACTAGTAGAGTTGGCTTATCAAGCCATCCAAATCACATTTGAACCCTCCACTGCTTTGGTTTCGACCAATGGTACCAACCTCCCGCCCATCATGTTTCTTTCTAAATATCTCCTCGATGAAGTCCTGCCTATGGAAAAAGCTATTCGAGAGGTCATCTCTCTAGAAGAACGACCTTTGGGAGAGTTCCATAATCGTGCTTTGATGTTTGATTCAGACACGATAACTACTCAAATCCCATCTTTTGACCCACCTGAGATCGTTCCCTCTACTTACATGACTATTCAAACTATCTATTCGGAAGGGAACATGGGAAATCTTCCTAAGACTATGCTCATAGATATCTTGGTCAAAACGGGTATCATGGAAAACATTCATATTGGAGCTTATTGCAATCCCGAGGAAATTGAATGCTTCACATCCCTTTCTAAGGAATTCCGCGATGTTTTTTCTTGGTATTATGATGAAATTCCCGACATAGATCCATCTATTGTTAAGCATGAAATCAAAGTTTATGAAAATTCCAACCCTGTTTGGCAAAGACTTGGACCTGTCCACCCTCGCAAAGTAGCTACCATTAAGAGTGAAGCCCAAAAACTCTTACAAGCTGGTTTCATCTATCCTGTTCCTTTGAAGGAATGGGTTTCCAATCCGGTTCCCGTAGATAAAAAACAAGGCACTATCGAGGTCTGTGTTGACTATCGTGATCTGAACACCGCTTTTCCAAAAGCCAATTATCCTACACTTTTTATAGATCAAATTCTCGACGATTGTGCTAGATGTGAATATTTCTCCTTCATGGATGGTTTCTCGGGCTACAACCATATTGTGATTAAAAAATATCACTAGCATAAAACCGCCTTCATTTGTCCTTGGGGCACATTTGGGTATCGTAAGCTCCCATTCGGTCTGAAGAATGTGGAGCAACTTTTAAAAGGGCTATGGACTATGCCTTTCACGATACTAGGCACATTGTGCAATATTACTTGGATGACCTTCCATCTCACTCCAATAAGCGAACCCACCACCTTGCGCATCTGAAAAAAATATTTGCTCGGTGTAGGTTCTACAATATACGTCTGAATTCGCATAAGTGCGTATTTTTTGTCGAGTCTAGATGACTTCTAGGCTTTATTATCTCCAAGCACGGGATTATGTTTGATTTCGATAAGGTTAAGGTGATCATTGAATTACTCATGCCACAATCCATTCTGCAACTCGAACGTTTGCAAGGGAAGGAAAACTTCTTATGTCGATTCATAGTAAACTATGGTGAGATGACGAAAGGCTTTATGTGTTTACTGAAGAAACGAACACTATATCTGTGGGATGACCAAGCTCAACTGTCATTTGATGCCTTGAAATGAGCACTCGTTTCCGCCCCACTTCTTAGTGCCACCAACTACTCACGCAATTTTCTCCTTTACTTGGCAGCCTCACCATCCTCACTAGGAGTGGTTTTGGTTCAATTTCACAATGACAATAGTGAACATGTGATATATTACTTGTTAAAAGGTATCATTGGACCCTAAATATGATACTAACATGTGGAGAAACTATCTCTCGCGATTTCTTTTCTATCACCCGACTCCGACACTAGATATTGATATGACAGACCACCATCATTGCTTTGGAGAATCCCATGCGACACATTCTGTCTCGACAAGTTATTGGAGGAAAATATCCCAAATGGATTGTAATCCTCCAACAATTTGATTTGGTTTTCACTACTGCCAAAGAAAATAAATCTCTAGTATTCACCAAATTACTATCCGACCTTCCCAGAATTGACCTGGAAGATGTGGCTCATGATCCATTTTCTGATGAATTTGTCTACCTAGTCGATTCTTTTGATCCTTGGTATGGAGAAATTTTGTTCTACCTCGAAACTCAATGTTTTCAGCCAACTCTCACGTCATATGACCGTCGTCGTATTCGTCACCGAGTGAAACATTACCTCGTGCTAAATGATACTCTATGTCGTCATGGTGTCAATACTATTCTTCAACATTATCTCACTCTTAATGATGCGAAACACATTTTAAATGACTATCACGTAGGGGCGTGTGGTGGTCATATTTCTAGCATAGCTACTGCCCAGAAAATCTTGCGGGCTGGATACTATTGGCCCACTTTGTTTAAAGGCTGCGTCACAACGGTCTAGAAGTACCATCTGTGTCAAATTTTTACGAAGAAAATGTGTGCCCATCTTCCCCCTCTTCATCTGGTTGTCTCTGTTGGTCCTTTATCTAAATGGGGAATAGACTTCGTTACATGCAATCCTACTTCTGTGGACGGACACAATTACATTGTAGTTGTGGTCGAATATTTCACGAAATGTGTGGAAGCCATTCCCACCTTTAAGGCCGATGGAGAAACCACTGCTCTATTCTTGTTCAATCAGGTTGTCTGCCATTTTGGCGTGCCCCTCTCAGTCATCACAGATCATGGGTCACATTTTCAGAACCATATAATGACGGAATTGAATTCCATGCTAGGTTTTCGACAAGATCTGTCTTCATCCTAATATCCACAAGAGAATGGTCAAATCGAAGCCTTAAATGGCATCCTCAAAACCATGATTTGTCGGTTAGTAGGCAACCATAAAACCACATGTCATCAAAAGTTATATTCTGCATTATGGGCATACCGAACGTCAGTCAAAACTGCTACAAGCTTCACGCCATTCCAACTTGAATTTGGCCTGGAAGCAGTACTCCCAATCGAGTGTGAGATTCCATCACTTAAGCTCGTTGTTGAACTCCTACCCAGCACAACTGCCACAAAAGAGAGCTTGCTCTCACTCGATCAATTGGATGAAACTCATCAAGATGCCACGTTGGCACTCGAAGCTCACAAGCACCGAGTAAAAGCTCAATACGACAAATCTGTCAAGCCTCGTTCTTTCCAAGAGGGTGATCTCATTCTACTCTATGATCAGAGACACGACCTCTTGGGGGCAGGAACACTCCAACCATTATGGCTTGGTCCTTACATCGTCATAAAAGTCATTTCAAAAGGAGCTTATGAACTTCAGGACTGTAATGGAATTCTGTTCGCAGAGCCCTGCAACGGGCTCTATCTGAAGAATTATTTCTCCTAGTGTTCCACTAGGAATATGCTTTGTAACTTTTTGTATATCAGTTTTTTCTTTGCTTGATGTGTCTGGCATTTTGGGTTTTTGAGTGTTTTTCTCATAAACACTTTTTATTTTTACACATATGTTGTTTTCATCCTTAACATACGTTGGATACGCAGATGGTGCCAGTTGTCATACTCGGAAAATTGTGTCGGTTGCTTGGGTCCTCTACACACCTGAGGTGGAGTTCCTTGGTTCTGGGGGAATATTCCTAGGCAATGCCACCAACAATATTGCAGAATACATGTCGGTGATACAACTCCTCACAGAAGCTTCATCTCGAGACATCTCCAATTTCGTGGTCTGGTTAGATTCCCAACTCGTTGTTATGCAATTAAAAAATTGTTGTCACATTCATCATCTAGTCTTATTACGTTATTACTTAAGGATACTACTTATAGAACGTCAATTTCAAACCATCGTGTTTGAGAATATTCCTAGAGAATTTAATACATTAGCTGATTCATTGGCAAATTTTGTGTTAGATTGGCATTTGGCACATTTATTATAGAAAGAGTCATACATGAGTGTATATTTTTACCATAAAAATACATAAAAATTAAAAGCACATGCATCAAAACCACCAAAATATGTATATGTATATATATATATATGTCGTGTTCAGTCAGGTTACATAAAAAAAATTCACAAAACATGGGTGTGTTACAAACAAAAATTATGCTCTGCTAAGCCACGCTCTGACATGTACACATCTATCCACTATTCATCCTGAGCCTGCTGCTCAAAATAGAAGATAACTGCTCTGCCTATCCTCCTAAGAGGCACCAAGAACCTCTCTGGCACACCCACTGTGTGCCGTTGTAGGTGAACCAGGATCTCCCTCATGGGAAGAGGTGGCATGCCCATGCTTAGACCCTCAAGGTTCCTAGCAAGCTCATGCAAACTACGTGTGTCATCACCCTCTTCGGCGGCTGCTATGGCCTCTACTACTACGCCAGCCCCAGGTAGTTGCATTCATTTGCTTTGATGTGAAAGACATGTTTCCTGTCATCCCACTGCTGGATGATCCATTTCAGAAGGTCTTCTTGCCCTCTCATTAGTTCTAAATGAGCATACTTCAGTAATCCACATCTGCGGAGAACCAGCAATGTAGCAGCATCAGTAATCATTTCACGTTCTTCCCGCTCATGCTCTCTTTCGTGCCAAATGCTCATGGTAAACTACTTCACACCTGCACAAGAAAAATTTTAAATGGATTATTTTTTGGCTAGAACACTCTTGGATTAAGAAAATAAAGTTCACAAAACATTTTTGTTGGCTAACGCGGGCCCTAGTGCAAATTAGTGCGTGCTAACACACTGTCCCTTAATGGGAACTGTGTTTAATGCGGCCCAAACACTGGGCACTTGCGTTAGACACTAAAAATTTATAGGGCCTGCTAAAAATCACACTTTTAACTAGCAAAAAGAACTAAAATGACAATGGAAAGCTAGATAAAGGTTCAAGCTGTTACCTGGATCTCACGAAATCCAAAACCATTGCCTAGTTCGTCCACAATCAACACTCGAAGTTTCACCATTTTTCACTCCGGAGCTCTATCACAACACTCAAAACAGTGAAAATGAAGGTTTGTTGCCTTCTTATAGCCATTCTAGAGGTAAGACTCACTGAGCTAGTCTGTTAAATTTGTTAAATTATAGCCATAATTTGTTGCAACTATTGGTTTTTAAATGTTACCGATGCTCTGATGAGTTGTTAGTGTTCATGTGTAGATTTGACTGTGTTCAACCGGGTTTTGAGCTTTCTTTTTAGGGACTTTTTCTAGCTCGTAGAATTGAAAAAACCCCAAGTTGCCTTCATCGGTCTCTTTAAACTACTACGATGAAGAAATAGGAGCCATTATTTTCCATATTTTTCAAAGATAATTAAACAGAAAAAGTAACAGAGTTTTTCATCGTGGGACTCGTTAGAAATTCACAAAAAGAATCTAGTTTTTCTTAGTTGGACTAGTTAAAATTTCACAAAGAACATTGAGTTTACTTCGTCTCCTCGTACTCATAACAAAATGAGGCAGATTTCCATTGAACATAGGTTTCTCACTTTTCTGGATTCAATGGACTAACTCATAGAAAATGAACTATTTCGGGCTTACTATTCTCCCTTTATCGTGCTCAGTTATCAAGCATGAAAAATGCACCCCCTGGATTTGTCTTTTACAATGTTTTTCAGACTCTCTAAATATGAAAAAATCAACGAGTTTACCTGCCTGGACTCATTAAACTTAATCAGACAGGGAAATTTTTTTTTACGAAATGGATACTTATCCTGTTACATTTTAAAGGTCGATTTGGCAGCACACAATCTTGAACATGGCACTTCCTAGAAAAATCTCTCGCATTTAGCCAAGCCCTACCATCTATGATTTTAGCTTTCATATGCCAATGTTCATGCATTTTTGAATCCTGATACTCTTTGGTGTTCATTAAGCCTAAGCTGCCTGGTACCCTGTTAGAGTGCCTTCTATTGTTCAAGAGGATCCCACTACCTACTGCTCCTTGTATCAACCAATCCAACATATACCATAACTTATTTTTTTTCAGTTATTCCCATTTTCTCTTGATTATTTCCATAAAAAAAATCATCTTTTCCCGCTTCGTGTTGACTGATGTAGGACGCCTCAATACCTACCTTTTCACAAATCTCTTCTTATCAACTTCAACATTTTATCTAGGAAGTTGATTCAGAAACACATCAGTACCCAGATACTTGCAGACATTAGTGGCAGGTCATCTTGTGTTTGTTTGGAGGTTCTCATTATTGGCTCCCGATCGAATGATTATACGAGTGTTCGACATCAACACCTTTTATTCACACTCACTATATTGTATTGTGAATCTTAGGGACCATCATCATTATCGGTGGCTACCCTTGCGTCCATTAATAGTTTTTTTTATTTGCTGGTAATCAGACGATTTCTCGCATGTTCGACTACAAATAATTCATTCACATGTACGGAAATATTTAGTTTAGTGAAGCGGAGACCAAGACCTTGGGTTGAGGCTTACACCATTACAGTTGTGTTTCCTCTCCCAAGTTGTGATATTTTTTTTGGAGATAGATTATCAGTTTGATCCTGTTATGCTAGACACTTCCATGTTATGCTTATTGGTGGACACACTATTCATATCTCTGCTCTAGAGAAATCATTTTGATTAGCTACTGAGCATGGGAATGCCTGACTTAGGAAAAATACTATATTTTATGACATATGTTGTTGTTTCAGGCTTTCCTCAGTCCTCCAATTCCTATCATTCTACTACACTTGTCATAAAGTATTTCGGTCATCATCTTCATCTCTGACCTCACACTTTAGGGGGCATCTATTACAGGACAAATGACCTCCTCATCATCTCAGAGGAGAAGGTAACGTGGAAGGAAGAAAATGAACTAGACAAGACCCATTTTTCCAAGGTAACGCACCCCAGAAACAGCTAGGTAGAGTTATAACGCACCTAATCCATGCAAAGGGAGCGTTAATTCCTAGGGTAACACTCTGTCTTGCCCAAGGGTCAGCATTATCCATGTTTGAATATGAAAAGGGACATATCTTGTGGAAAAATGATTGGAATTTCCAAATTTTTCTCTAAAAGGAGTCAGTTCAAAATAGAAAATAAATGGCACAAATATTTTATTAGGCATTTCCAAACACAATTGAACTCCCATGGAAGGAAAAAGCAAGGAAAAGCAAGGAAACATCTAGATATTTCTCGATTTGAACTAGTTGAAAGAGTTAGCAAGGTTTTCCCTCTCCATCTCCTATAAATTGGAGTTGTGGGCTCTTGGTCTAAGGTCGAAGGCTTGATTATCTGTGGAGAAAAATTTCATTTTTGTAGTGTGAGGCTTGAATATAGGTGAATTTCATTGAGAGATTTCTGCCTTGAGCATCATCACACTCAAAAATAGAGAAAGAGAGAGAGAAATTGGAAGATTGCGGAGGGCTTGGTACAACTGACGGTTGTAATCCTCCTTTTCATAAATCAATAGAGCTGTATATGTTTTGTCCATTCGATGCATCAGTGTCACAATTGTTGTTCAATCGTCTATGTAGCATGATATGAATGGCTTATATCTGCATTATTTTATGTTTCTTATATGGTAGTTTAATTGATAGAAAGCCATATTATTGTAGAGATTACACGGGTGCTTTGATTGGTTGCAGGATCTGGACTTGGAGCTAGTGAAGAAGGATCTCTATTTCACTGCTTGGTGTTCTCCATAGGATTTGGTGTTGACGATAGTTGACCATGGTTGACGTTCATATTGAGACAATCTTTGTCACAATCTAACATTGGACCATGATTGACCATGATTAATTTTCATGTTGAGACAATCTTTGTCATAATGCGACGTCAGACCATGGTACACCATGGTTGACCACGATTGAACATGGTTGACTATGGTTGACCATGGTTTTCCATGGTTGATTTTCATATTGAGACAATATTTGTCACAATGCAACATTGGACCATGGTTGACTATGATTACTGACTATGGATAACCATGATTGACCTTGGAGGACCATGGTAGATTTTCATATTGAGACAATATTTGTCACAATGCTACGTTGGACCATGGTTGACCATGGGAGACCATGGTTTTTCATGATTGATCATGGTTGACCATGGTTGACGATAATTTACCATGGTTGATGTTCATATTGAGACAATACTTGTCAAAATATGATGTTGGACCATGGTTGATGTTCATATTGAGACAATATTTGTCAGAATACGATGTTGGACCATGGTTGACTATGCTTGATGTTCATATTGACAAAATATTTGTCGCAATGTGACGTTGGATAATGATTGACCATGATTGACCATGATTGATTTTCATATTAAGACAATCTTGGTCATAATGTGATGTTGGACCATGGTTGACCATGGTTGATTTTCACAACGAGACAATAATTTCCACAATGTGACATTAGACCATGGTTGACCATAGTTAACCATGGTTGACCATAATTGATCGTGGTTGCTGAAATGTGGCATTGGACCATGAGGTAATCATTGTCACAATACAACCATGGTTATTGACCATGTATGAGATTGGTTGACCATGATTAATTTTCATATTGAGAAAATATTTCTCACAATACAACATTGGACCATGGTTGATATTCATATTGAGAGAATCTTAAAACCTAATTTTTATAGGAAAAATAACCTCCTCATCAGCTCAAAGGAGAAGGTAACATGGAAGGAATAAAATGACCTAGACAAGACCCATTTTTGCCAAGGTAACGCACCCCAGAAACAGCTAGGAAAAGTTATAATGCACCTGATCTGTGCAAAGGGAGCATTAATGCCTAGGGTAACACTCTGTCTTGCCTAAGAGGTAGCGTTATCTGTGTTTGAATGTGAAAAGGGAAATATCTTACGGAAAAATGACTGGCATTTCCAGCTTTTTCTCAGGAAGAGTAAGTTCAAAATGGAAACTAAATGGCACAAACCTTTTATTAGGCATTTCCAAACACAACTGAACTCCAATGGAAGGAAAAAGCAAGGAAAAGTGAGGGCACATCTAGATCTTTCCCGACTTGAACTGGTTGAAAGAGTTGGCAAGGTTTTCCCTCTCCATCACCTATAAATTGGAGTTGTGGGATCTTGGTCTAAGGTCGAAGGTTTGATTATATGTGGAGCAGAATTTCATTGTTGTAGTGTGAGGCTTGAAGATCGACGAAGCTCATTGAGAGCTTTCTACCTTAATCATCATCACACTTGGAGATAGAGAAAGAGAGAGAGGAATTGGAAGATTGAGGAGGGCTTGGTGCAACTGATGGTTGTAATCCTCCTTTTCATAAATCAATAGAATTGTATCTGTTTTGTCCATTCGATGAATCAGTGTCACAATTATTGTTCAATCGTATATGTAGCATGATATGAGTGGCTTGGATATGCATTGTTTTATGTTTCTTATATGCTAGTTTAATTGATAGAAAGCTATATTTTTGTAGAGATTACACGGGTGCTTTGATTGGTTGCAAGATCTGGACTTGGAGCCGGTGAAGAAGGACTTCTACTTCACTTCTTGGTGTTCTCCATAGGATCTGTTGTCCACAAAGAGGTAATATTTTCCATCTTGCTTTGTCAATTATATATATTATTATGAACTTGTATGCATTACCTTTGAAACTTTATAGCTAATCTGATAGTTTGCCTCGGCCACCAGAAAGCCCTAAGAAGGATACCCAATAACCACCACCTAAGCATATTACCCTATAACAGAAATGAAGACTCCACTAGGGAGTAAACCCAAAGTTTCCAGGTTGTTCCTATGACTTTAACTCTTTTCCTCTGTTCACATATCCTTCCAACCAGCTTATATGCTTAGTAATCATCTCAAAAGCTCACAAAGTCTAGATTATACCCTGCTTAGCCATATGTGCAACTTTACCTTGAGTAACGCTCCCCCCTGAGAGTGTTTCATTGCATTATAATGCTGCTCATGCTTAGATACAATGCATTAGTATCAATATTAACACTCTGTAGCCTCTTCTTGCCAGCGTTACCCAACCAAAATCTGTTGTTTACACCTCTGTTGTGTTTCCCTTTGGCTGTGGAGCTATTGGCCACCATATTAGCTTCTTTTGTTGGATCTCTGTGCTTGATTACCAGTTAGAATTTTTGTCTTTAGTTCTTTTTTAAAAAGTTAATGTTAGTAGAATATACTTTTTGAAGAAGAATTTTTTTTTAAGTTTTCTGAACTTAGCTGAATTAATTCTGAAATTTTTTGGTTAAAAAGCTGTTAAGATAAGATAGATAGATATCTGAATCTTTAAATTTGAAAATTGTTATTTGAATGTTGGTGCATGTATTTTGAAAGAATCTCTCCTTGTAGAATAAACTCTTCATTGAATTGAATATTTAGAGCATGTTTCTGCATGGTTTTTGAGTCAGAGTCTCATCACATTTCATACGTCCACTCCCCCTCCGCAAGACTAATAATCAAGTACATTATGAACCAAGCGATAATAAAATTAATCATATAACTTTTTCTGAGCTCACACTAACATTAGTTCAGGCTAGGATCTTGGGGTAGGAGAAGTGAGAAAATCACCCAAGATCTCAAAACTTGAAACTAGTGTCATTAAAAAGTGAAATCCTACTGCACTCATATTATCGGGGCCACTCCACTACCACCAGATTGAAGTATGAAATAACACCAGGGTGCATGAGAAGGTAGCCCACCTTCGAGTGCATTCAGTGGGCATGCTATATATTTGGGTTCCCTTCGGGGATGTCAAAACTAGATCAGGGATCTAGGTGTTATGCCCATATAGCATGTTGTCGACGATCGTGACCCCCCTGATGATGTCTGTGATTTGAGGTATCTTTAGTTGCCAGAATTTTTAGGGACTTACATGAGGTGACTAGGATGGGCTGTCCTGGTACCTAAAACAGATAGACCTACTCTGTCTTCGGTCTTTGGGAGGGTACTCGTCTTCACAAGTGTGCTTACACATATTGTATGAGGTTCGGGCGAAGCTCTAGAGTAACCATAACTGTGTTTACGACCAAACCTCTCTGTATGCTATTGTGATACTGGGTTTCATCTCCAGAAAATGACAATAATCAGACAAGGCCACCCTGTTCTGGCTGCTTGTTGATTGATTTTAGAAATTTTTTTTATTTTTTCTTTTTTAGGTGTGTGGTTACCATCACTGAGACTTTATAATACATCACAAATAATTAAAATTTTCTAAAAATAAATAGGTCACTTTGGCATCCTTCGACCCTTGCCGTCTATCTCGACGACAGTGAGGTCTCCCTCCATTGACACCGGAGGAGGAGTCGAGTCTCAGTGAGCCCGTGCCTTCTACAAAAGAGCAGTCTCTGGTGACAACCCCTGATTTTCACATAGTCCCGTATCATACGGAGTTTTTAGAGGATCCTTTTATGGAAGGAGTCACACCTCCTTGCAATCCTCCTCTCACTAACCCATTGGTCCCAGTGTTAGGTCAGGTTACACCAAGACAAGATATGTCTTCAGCTGCACCAACATCCATTTCACAACCGAAACCCATGGGGTTGATGCCGATGGTAAACAACTCTGGTTTTCCACCATCTTCCTCGCTGATTTTTAGTTCTACACCAATGATTGGCAACCCTAGTAGCTAGGCTATAACTGGTCCTAGCAATTCGGTCACCACAACTGTTAGTGGACCTCTGAATCCTTCGGGATATACTCCTATTTTGACTGTGCCAGGACCCACGGTTTCCACTCCTGCTAGCGGGGCTACTTTGTTTCCTTTTAGGAACCCTTTCGGTTGGAACCCTTTGCTGAGTTCAAACCGCTTGGAAATCATGCCAGGGGGCAGTGTCACCAACACATATATGCCTAGGGGCACTTCGATACCGCTACAGACATTAGGACAAGAAGGACAACCTATTGTTAACATTTTTCCTTTGAGTGGTCAAACTTCAGGTGTAGGGTCTATGTCGTTGCTTAACTATGCGAATAGTCATATGCCTTTGGCTAACTCTATCTTGTCCATATGGGCAAACAAACCCCAAAGTAAATTTGGGAAAGGGGGTAACTTTTACACTATGGGAAACCTACAGTTCACCCCCTAGTACAACATACCCTACGGAAAAAAACCATACACCCCTACACCCCCACCCACAAGGAAATTTTATCAACAAAGTCCTACTTATCCCATTGGTAACACATTGATGGGAAAACCCTATGGTCTGAACGATCAACTAATACTTCTTTGGCTAGATTCTGGGGAAAACATGCAATTGCCATTTTTGGCAACTCTAGACATCCCCAACATCTATAAACTAACCAATGATTCCATCAACCACAACCCACTCTAGCCTCTAGTACCACACAAGATTTTTTCTGACATCCATAAATTCGACGAGAAACAAGGGGACGATTCGGCTACACATGTCACCACCTTTCATCTATGCTTTGTTTCTAACTCCATGGTGGATGATAGTATCAACTTCGAATTTTCCCCCGCACTTTCACGGGAAACGTTTCCAAATGGTACACTGAGTTACCACGTGGGGCCGTCAACAATTTTGGTGCCTTAGCTATTGAATTTCTTAAGAAATTTGAATTACCTATTAGATACGAAACTGGCACGAAACTCTTAACCTTGCTGCACCAAGACACCTCCACCCACATATTCGATCACATTCATGAATGGAGATGTAGGTGGAGGCTCGTCAAAGTGCCAATCCTAGATCATCTCTTATCCAACTAGTTTTGTAAGTCACTCTTACCCCCCCAGCTAAGGACGTTTGTTTGTCAGGTGAAGTCATGGAAGACCAATCCATTCATTGTGAAAAACATTTAGATCTGATATATTCACAATTTGGCATGCTATATGATTTACTCCCCCATGCCCTCTGCAATCCAAATCCTCCTACTACTCAAAAACCCATAGCGCACACCAATGGCCTCGTTGGTGCAATCTCCTGCCTAGCCCTAAAAAATCCTAGTGGGAAAACCTCCCAACCATCTTCGGCTGCCACCACCCCTAACCAATCGACTACTCTTCCTACCACTAAGGTAAATTCTGTGCAATTTTCACAAAAACCTAGTGGCAAGAACAAGAAGAACAAAAAAAATACCTCTTCTTCTGAAGGGAAGTCAGATACTCAGAATAATCCCAATCAAAAAAATGTTGCTAAGAACGAAAAAGGAAAGGAGAAATCCATGAATTTTCCTTGCAGAATATGTGCGGAGGACCACTTGACATAAAAATGTCCTCGGCTGCAGGAATGAAAATTTTTTATCACAAACAAGGACTCTGGGAGGAATCTTGTCATTCTTCATAATCCCTTCCCTAATCCACAACAACAACAACAACACATGGTTGAAAACCCACTACAACGCCCCCAAAGGGGCAACGGTGGTACCCATCCTTCTGGTGAAGGATCATCGCCATTTATGGCGTAGAAAGTGTTGAACTCCAAACACGAGCCAAACTTTATGGAAATCCTGTCATTGATTCTCAGGAACCTGGTACCAATTTGAATCCACTACTGCCCAACGATTTTCATATCGAAAGGCCTGCTTCTGACCCTGCAATTCGTCTCCCCAAAGGGACACTTCGACGCATGACTCATAACACCTCTGCATGTGCTGCCCAAAACTACAATATTGTATAAGATTTGGCACAAGCACCGTCAGCCATGTTTGCACTCGAAGTATTTCAAAATTTCCCAGCGCAAAGGAAAGCTCTGCTTTTGGCCATTGGTGGAATTGACCCCCAGGATTCTATGCTAGAGATCTTTGACATGGAGAAATCTAAACCTTGCCTCTCACACCAACTTGCGTTCCAGGTGCAAGTTGTGTCGAAAGGGAGACCAATCCATTGCAATTTCATAGACGAAGGTGCTTTGACCTGCGTTATGTCAACTGCATGCTGGCTCGCTTTGGATTCTCCTACTTTGTCTCTGTCATCAAATTCCCTTAAATATTTCGATGGCCAAAATTTCCTCCCAAAAAGATACTTTGCTATATTTCCCATTTTGCTTTTTGGGAAAACAATAATGGTGGACATAGAAGTCATAGATCGTCATCTCGACTATAATATATTTCTAGGTTGCAGTTGGTCTTACGCAATGAATACCATTGTCTCTTCAGTCTTCTGACTCATCCTCTTTCCATTGGATGGGAAAATAGTCACAGTGGATCAATTATCCTTTTGCACCCCCGATTATTCCACATTACTAAGTAGCATTGTACCCCTAGTAGGAGGCGTTCCTGACTCGTACATCAGCATTGGTACCGGTCTTCTGAAGGAATTTTCCCTGATGGGTTGCTTTCCTCTCCCGCTGCCTGAGGTTCCACATATGATTGCAATGATATCCACCATTTTGGATGGCTCTATCAATCCATGGATCCTATCGGTGCCTTCAGAAATTGATTCCTACAGAGATCAGATGCCACTATCATCGGTATATTTGGCATATCAAGCCATCTAAATTGCATCTAAACCCTCCACTGCTTTGGTTTCGACCAATGGTACCACCCTCCCGCCCATCACGATTCTTTCTAAATATCTCCTCAATGAAGTCCTGCCTACCGATGAAGCTATTTGAGAGGTCATGTCTCTATAAGAATGACCTTGGGGAGAGTTCCATCATCACGCTTCGATGTTCAATTTATATGAAATCACTAATCAAATCCTATCTTTTGAACCACCTAAGATCATTCCCTCCACTTACACGACTGTTCAAACTATCGATTCGGAAGAGAACATGGGAAATATTTCCAAGACTATGCTCATAGATATCTCGGTAAAAACAGGTATCGTGGAAAATATTTAGATTGGAGCCGATTTCAATCCCGAGGAAATTGCATGCTTCACATCCCTTTTTAAGGAATTCCACAATGTGTTTTCTTGGTCTTACGACGAAATTACCGACATAAATATGTCTATTGTTGAGCACGAAATTAAATTTTATGACAATGCCAAGCCTGTACGGCAAAGACTTCGACATGCCCACCCTCACAAAGCAGCTGCCATTAATACTGAAGTCAAAAAACTCTTACATGATGGTTTCATCTATCCAGTTCCTTTGATGGAATGGGTTTCCAATACGGTTCCCATAGATAAAAAATAAGGCACCATCCGGGTCTGTGTTGATTATCGTGATCTCAATGCCGCTTGTCCAAAAGACAATTATCTTACGTCGTTTATAGATCAGATTCTCGATGATTGTGCTGGATGTGAATCTTTCTCCTTTATGGATGCTTTCTCGGGATACAACTAAATTACGATTAAAAATATGACCAACATAGAACCACCTTCATCTTTCCTTGGGGAACATTTGCGTATCGTAAAATCCCATTCGGAGAGAAGACTGCAGGAGAAACTTTTCAAAGGGCTATGGACTATGCATTTCATGATATTCAACACATTTTACAAGCTTACTTGGATGACCTCCTGGCTCACTCCAAGAAGCGAACCCACCATCTTGTGCATCTAAAACAAATCTTCGCTCGGTGTAGGTTCTACAATATACGTCTGAATTCATATCAGTGCGTATTTTTTGTTGAGTTTGGACGCCTTCTAGGCTTTATTGTCCCCAAGAATGGGATTAGGGTTGATCTCGATAAGGTTAAGGTGATCATTGAATTACTCACACCACAATCCATTCTGCAACTCCAACGTTTGCAAGGGAAGGCTAAATTTTTACATCATTTCATAGTAAACTATGCTGAGATGACGGAAGTATTTATGTGCTTACTAAAGAAAGGAACACTATATTTGTGGGATGACCAAGCTCAATTTTCATTTGATGGCATATTCCGCGCCACTTCTTAGTTCCCACAACTACTCGTGTGACTTTCTCCTTTACCTGGCAGCCTCACCATCCTCATTAGGAATGGTTTTGGTTCAAGTTCACGATGACGGTAGTGAAAATGTGATATATTATTTGTCAAAAGGTCTCATTGAACCCGAACTATGATATTTGCATGTGGAGAAACTAACTCTCGCGGTGGTCTTCGCTGTCACCCGACTCCGACACTATATATTGTTGTGGAATACTACCATAATTGCTTTGGATAATCCCATATGACACACTCTGTCTTGAAAATTTATTGGAGGAAAATATTCCAAATGGATTTTAATCCTTCAACATTTTGATTTAGTTTTCACCACTGCCAAAGAAAAGAAATCTCTAGTCTTTGCCGAATTGCTGTCATACCTTCCCAGAATTGACCCAGAATATGTAGCTCATGATCCATTTCCTAATGAATCTGTCTACCTAGTCGATTATTCTAATCCTTGGTATGGAGAAATTTTGGTCTACCTCCAAACTCAACGTTTCCACCCAACTCTCAAGCTAGGCAACCGCTGTCGTATACGTCACCAAGCGAAACAGTACCTCGTGCTAAAAAATACTCTATATGGTAATGGTGTCGATACTATTCTTCGACATTATCTCACTCTTAATGAGGCAGAACACGTTTTAAATGACTGTCATGTAGGGGTGTGTGTTGGTCATCTTTCTAGCATAGCTACTGCCCAGATTTTTTTTTTGCAGGATACTATTGGCCCACTTTGTTTAAATATTGCATCGCAGCGGTCCAGAAGTGCCATGCGTGTTAGTTTTTCACAAAGAAAATGCTTTCCCATCCTGCCCCTTTTCATCTGGTTGTCTTTGTTGGTCCTTTCGCTAAATGGGGAATAGAATTAATTACATGAAATCCTAATTTTGTGGATGGACACAATTACATTGTAGTTGTGGTCGACTATTTCACAAAATGGTCAGAAGCCATTCCCACTTTTAAGGCCGATGGAGAAACCGCCACTCTATTCCCGTTCAATCAGGTCATCTATCATTTCAGCATGCCTCTCTCAATCGTCACAGATCATGGGTCACATTTTCAGAACCATATGATGATGGAATTAACTTCCATGCTAAGTTTTTGATAGGATCAGTATTCATCCTACTATCCACAAATAAACGGTCAAGTCGAAGCCGTAAATGGCATCCTCAAAACCATGATTCATCGGTTAGTCGGAAACCATAAAACCACATGGCATCAAAAGTTATATTCTACATTATGGGCATAATGAAAATCAGTAAAAATTGCTACAGGCTTCATGCCATTCCAACTTGCATTCGGCCTGGAAGCAGTACTCCCAATCAAGTGTGAGATTCCATCACATAAGCTCGTTGTTGAACTCCTACCCGACACCACTGCTGAAGAAGAACTCTTGCTCTCACTCGATCAAATGGATGAAACTCATCGAGATGCCATGCTGGAACTCGAAGCTCATAACTGCCGAGTAAAGGCTCAATATGACAAATCTGTCAAGCCTTGTTCTTTCCAAGAGGGTGATCTCGTTCTACTCTATGATCAGATACATGACCTCTTGGCGGCAAGAACACTCCAACCATTATGGCTTGGTCCTTACGTTGTCATAAATTTCCTTTCAAAAGGAGCTTATGAACTTCAGGAGTGTAATGGAATTCTACTCGCAGAGCCCCGCAACAAGCCCTATCTGAAGAATTATTTCGCCTAGTGTTCCACTAGGCATATGCTTTGTAATTTTCTGTATATCAGTTTTGTATTTGTTTTATGTGTCTAGATATTTTGGGTTTTTGAGTGTTTTTCTCATAAACACTTTTTCTTTTTACACATATTCCATTTTCATCCTTATCATATGTTGGATACGCGGATGGTGCCAGTCATCATACTCAGCACATTATGTTGGCTGCCTGGGTCCTCTACACACATGAGGCGGAGCTCCTTGGTTCTGGGGTAATCTTCCTAGGCAATGCCACCAACAATATTGTTGAATACATGTCGGCAATACAACTCCTCATGGAAGCTGCATCTCGTGACATCTCCAATATAGTGGTCAGGTTAGATTCCCAACTCGTTGTTATGTATTTAAACAATTGTTATCGTGCCCATCATCCAGTCTTATTAGGTTATTACTTAAGTTTACGACTTCTAAAATTAAAATTTCAAACCATCACGTTTGATAAAATTCCTAGAGAATTTAATACATTAGTTGATTCGCTGGCAAATTATGTGTTAGATTGACATTTGGCACATTTATTATAGAAAGAGTCATACATGAGTGTATATTTTTTACCATAAAAATACATAAAAATTAAAAACACAAGAATCAAAATCGCAAAAATATGTATATGTATATATATGTCGTTTCCAGTCAAGTTACATAAAAAAAATTCCCAAAACTTGGGTTTTTTACAAGAAAAAATTGGCTCTGCTAAGCCTCGCTTTAACATTTACACATCTATCCACTATTCCTCCTGAGCCTACTACTCAAAATAGCAGATAACTGCTCTAGCTAACATCCTAAGAGGCACCAAGAACCTCTTCGGCACACCCATTGTGTGCCGCTGTAGGTGAACTGGATCTCCCTCATGGGAAGAGGTGGCATGCCCATGCTTAGACCCTCAAGGTTCCTAGCAAGCTCGTGCAAACTACATGCGTCATCACACTCTTTGGCTGCTATTGCATCCTCTACTACTCTGCAGGCCCCAGGTAGCTACATTCCTTGCCTTGCATAGCAAGGGGCTCCAACTTGATGGAAAAGTTTCACATCTGTGTCAAGCAACAAGCTTCATGTCAAAAACATTTTCACCCATTAAAAAACAAATTGCATAAACATTCAAAAGATAAAAATAATTCAAATCACTGTTCAAGTTCTTTCTTACCATCTAGACCCCATTGAGTGCCCAGTGGAAATATCAACTTCGAATCTCTTGTATATTTCATCCCTGCATAGGATAATATTCAATCATCAGGATCTGGGTGTCTAACCACTCAAAGAATGCATCATCAAAACAATGACAGATTGGACCCTCTCTAGTCTGCGGTATCAAAGCTAACTAATGAGCCTATCTTGGCTCCCGAGGTCCCAACGCATATATGATCATTCTTTGCCTCATTGCGGGCACCCACTCTAGTATAAAAGACACGATCAATGTGCCACACCCAAAATTTCTTTAGGTCCTAGTCATACATATTGTCAGTTCTTCTCGAACCCAGCGGAAAACACCTTCACACCAGTCGAAAACCTGAGGCTACATGCAATCCAGTGCCAACAATACCTGGGCCTTGGTGGCCATGTGTTGACTCTTGGCTCCTACCAAGAAAACTATCATCCACAAGAGAGACCTCAACAATCTCGCTGCCACCTGTGCAATAGGCACCCGGTTACTTACTGTCGTAGTATTATTTATACAGTGAGTTCATATCAGATCTGTCGTAGTGCGGGGATCAGCCTTGGAACCTGTTATATTGGGCCTTGGTCCTCCGCATGACAGGCCAGTCAAGTAGCAGATGTCATCTTTCTTGATTGAGAGTTCATTACCCCCGATATTAAAGACATGCTGTTGGTCATCCCACTACTAGATGATCCATCTCAAAAGGTCTTCTTACCCTCTCATGAGCTCTAAATGAGCATACCTCAGTAATTTGCATCTGCGGAGAACCACCAAAGTAGCAGCATCAGTAACTGTTAAACACCATTTTAAACACACACATGGTGTATGAGAAGAATAAACACACACACACACAAGAGACTCAACACACAATGAAGGATAAGCGTGAGGCATTCTTATTTTTTCCATTATACATGATGTACATTTATAGTACAATGGTGTGACTCTTGGTTTCACATTCCAAGGTCACTTGGACTTCATTATGACTTTTCGCATTCCACACCTACCCATGTAGGATTAGGTGTTCCAACATCCCCCCTTAATCCGAAGGGGTATGTGTGAGTCCAAGAAAAGAGTTGTAATACAAATCTGCAAAGTATACATGGCAGCACTTGGGCTAAATCAAATCTCTGAAATGTTGGAAAAAGAGGTTGTTTAAGGATGACCACCAACACTAGAATGAAAAACTTGTTGCAGTTCCCGGAACACTTCCAAAACTGGCAAGAAGCTAAAAGCTTCTGCTAGAGGAATTGTCCCTCATAAAAAGGGAGACCTTCAACCTAAAAGAAGGGAGGTCTACTACCTGTGATGGTCTTAGGATGACCAACAACTCTGGAATGCTTTGAAGCATTTCCTGGAACTCAACCAAAGCTGGCAAGAAGTCAAGGTTTGGCAGGAGGAAGTGTTCCTCATATATGAAAGGGAGACCTTCGACCTAAAAGAAGGGAGGTATACTACCTGTGATGGTTTTAGGTTATCCACCAACCAAAGATGATGGTTTAAGGTTATCCACAAATCGAAGGCATGCTCATGGGCATCCGTGTCTCTGGCTACATCTTTGAATCTGGAATGACGAATTATGGCTCAGGCTCGCTTGAACTGCTGTCTCTGGCTACAACTCTGAACATGGAATGAGAGATTGTGGCTTAGGCTCGGTTGATATGACGTTGAAGCTTGTACATGACCACCATTTCCTCCCCTGTCAGGGACAAGGTGAGATGATGGCGAAAACTCAACTGCAAGTTTACTCAATATTCTTGAACATGTTCTGACATGCGACTTAAACATCTTCTTGACTGCTGATGCCCATTGCCAAGAAGCGATCCATCCAAGATGAATCTTGGTTCTTGCAGGAGGCTTGTTTCTGAAGCATCTGTCTGAAGAGTGGGTGTGCCGACCACAGTGCTTGCATGGATGAAGATCAAAACAGTGATCTTTCATATGGCCAACTCGATTACAGTGTTGGCATTTTTCAATCTGTTGTTGTGGAAGCGGAACAGGATCTGAAACAGCTGCAGGTGAATTGTCATACATGAATCCGACACTCTGAAATATGATGGGCTTTGTGTAGTCCGGAATATGAAAGGACACATCCTTTTCATATCCAAGACCAGTTCGGTGCTTGTTGTGGACAAGCTCTTCCCAAGGTCTGATGATGGGCTTAGGAAGTGCAGGTTGAGCTGAATCACGTATTTGCATGAATTTATGGCTCGTGCAAGGAACTGAATGGGAATCGACTTCAACTTTACTGACTTGCTACTGATGGGAGTCCTTCACAATGTTCTGAATATAAATAGGTTCATAATGGTGACTCTTTTGATGAAGTTCATCTTGCTAAAGATGAGATTCCAACTACAAAAACTCAATCTTTTCTTGTGCATCTAGCAAACAACTTTGAATGTTACAAAGAGCATTCTTTCTCATTTTTATCATATCATCAACATTGGAATGAATGAGGTTATTCAACAACTCTAATGCCTCATTGATTTTAGCCATTTCAATAACTTAGGCTCAAAAAATAAAGGGTGTCGGCTTCAACCGAAAATGCACCCATTTACAATGTGATTCAACAAATACAAATGACTCTAAAGAATTTCCAACTATGGAAATCTCAAAGTACAAAATCTGCTCCTCAAATGATGGAGGGCAATCAACAATTTTTCAACTACTCAAGTACTGATTGCAACTATGAAGAAGCAATATAATGTCAATATAATAGAATATCTCTGATAAATATTTTGCAGCTGAAAACACTATGCAAGAAGCTTTAAAGTAGCTAAATTTTTTTTTTCAAAGAGCTTTTTTGAAAATGAGGACCAATCTTCACATGTAAATCTCTTGTAGAAAATCACTCTTCTACCAATGTCACAAAATGAAAATCTTCTCTTTTCACTATGTACTCAGTCCATTTTCTTCATATGTCATTTCCTCTTTTCTATTGTTCATATTCCCTCTTTCCTCTCTCTCTGCTTTTTTTTTTGTTTTAATTAAAAATTAAGTAAAAAATAAATAAATTAAATTAAATTAAATTAAAAAAGGTGAAGGATAAAAATAGGAAAGGGAGGGAATTTTAAAAGGGTGGGGGAGGAGGTATTGTATGGGGGAAGGGTCTATATTAAAAAAAAATTTAAAAATTTAAAATTTTGAAAATTTTAAAATTCCCGCTCATTTCGCATTCTTCTCGCTCATGCTCTCTTTCACGCCAAATTCTCATGGTATATTTCTTCACACTTGCACAAGAAATATTTCCAATGGATTATTTTTTGGCTGGTACACTCTAGGATTAAGTAAATCAAGTTCAAAAAATGTTTCTGCCTGCTAACGTGGCACCTAGTGCAAATCAGTGCGAATTCACTCAAAAGACCGGGCACCCATGTTAGCCGCTAAAAATATTTAGGCGCTAAAAATATTTAGGGCCTGCTAAAAATCACATTTATAACCAAAAAAAGAACTAAAATGACAATGGAAAGATAGAGAAAGGTTCAAGCTCTTACCTGGATCTCGCAGAGTCAAAAACCGTTGCCCGGTTCATCCACAATCACCAGCGAAAGTTTCACCACTTTTTTCCCTCCAGAGCTCTATCACAACACTCAAAAAAGTGAAAATGAAGGTCTTGTGCATTCTTATAGCCATTCTGGAGGTAAGACTCACCCAGATAGTCTGTTAAACTTGGTAAATTTCCTGATATATTTTGTCGCAACTATTGTTTTTTAAATGTTACCAACAAGCCAAGGATTTTTTTAGTGTTTATGTGCATTCGAATTTAAGTTCAACCCTTGCCGAACTTTTAGAATTTTTCTAACTCGTAAAATTGAAAAAACCCTGAGTTTCCTTTGCCGGGCTCGTTAAAATACTACAACAAAGAAATATAAGCCATTCTTTTCCATCTTTTTCAAAGATCATTTAAAAAATAATAATAATAATAAATAAATAAAAAAATAAAAATCTCTGTGGGACTCGTTAAAAATTCATGGAGAGCATCGAGTTTTTCTTCATTGGACTCGTTAAAATTTCACGAAAAAAATTGAGTTTAATCCGTCTCCTCATACTCAGAAAAAAATGAGACAGATGTCCATTGAACATAGGTTTCTCACTTTTCCGGATTCAATGGACTAACTCACAGAAAAAGAACTGTTTCAGGCTTACTATTCTCCCTTCGTCGGGCCTGGTTATCAAACATGACAAAGGTACCCCATGGAGTTGAATTTTATGATGTTTTTCAGACTCTAAAAATAAAAAAATCACTGAGTTTACCTGTCTGGACTCGTTAAACTTAATCAAGCAGGGAAATTTTTTTGGACAAAGTGGATACTTATTCTATTACATTTTAAAGGCTTATTTGGCAACACAAAATCTTGAACATGGAACTTCTCAGAAAAATCTCTCGCATTTAGCCGAACCCTACCATCTATGAGTTTCGCCTTCATATGCCAATGTTCCTGCATTTGTGAATCCTGATACTCTTTTGTGTTCATTGAGCCTAAGCTTCCTGGTACCTTGTTAGAGTGCCTTCTATTGTTCAAGAGGATCCTGCTATATACTTCTCCTTGTATCAACCAAGCCATCATATACCATAACTTATTTGTCTTCAGTTATTCCCATTTGCTCTTGATTATTTCCATAAAAAAAATCATATTTTCCCATTTCGTGTTGATTGATGTAGGATGCTCCTGCCACTACTGATCTCTTTCCTATCGACTTCAACATCTTATCTAGGAAGTTGATCCAGAAACACATCAGTACCTGGGTACTTGCAGACATCAGTGGTAGGTCACCTTGTGTTTGGTTGAGGGTTCTCATTATTGGCTCTCGATCGAATGATTCTACGAGTGTTCCACATCAACTCCTTTTATTCACACTTGCTATATTGTACTGTGCATCTTGGGGACCATCATACATATCGATGGCCACCCTTGCGTCTGTTAAAACTTTTTGTTATTTACTGGTAATCAGATGATTTCCCGCATGTTCGACTACAACTCATTTATTCACATGTGCGGAAATATACAGTTTATTTAAGCGATGACCAAGACCTTGGGTGGAGGCTTACACCATTACAACTATGTTTCCTCTCCCAAATTGCGATATTGTTTTTGGAGACAACTTATCAGTTTGATCATGTTATATTAGACGGTTCCACATTATGCTTATTGGTGGACACACTATTCACATCTCTACTCTAGAGAAATAATTTTGATTAGCTACTGAGCATGGGAATGCCTGACTCAGGACATATACTATATTTTTTTACATATGTTGTTGTTTCAGGTTTTCCTTAGTCCTCCAATTCCTATCACTCTACTAAACTTGTTATAAATTATTTTAGCCATCGTATTTATCTCTAACCTCACACTTTAGGGGGCATCTATTACAGGACAAATGACCTCCTGATCAGCTCAGAGGAGAAGGTAACATGGAAGGAAGAAAATGACCTAGACAAGACCCATTTTTTCCAAGGTAACGCACCTTAGAAACAGCTAGGCAGAGTTATAATGCACCTGAGCCATGAAAAGGGAGTGTTAATACCTAGGGTAATTCTCTGTCTTGCCCAAGGGGTAGCGTTATCCGTGTTTGAATGTGAAAAGGGAACTATATTGTGGAAAACTTACTGCCATTTCCAGCTTTTTCTCAGAGAGAGTGAGTTCAAAATGGAAACTAAATGGCACAAAACCTTTTATTGGGAATTTCCAAACACAATTGAACTCCTATGGAAGGAAAAATAAAGGAAAAGCAAGGACACATCTAGATCTTTCCCGATTTGAACTGGTTGAAAGAGTTGGCAAGGTTTGCCCTCTCCATCTCCTATAAATTGGAGTTATGGGCTCTTAGTCTAAGGTCGAAGGTTTGATTATATGTGGAGCAGAATTTCATTGTTGTAGTGTGAGGCTTGAAGATCGGCAAAGTTCATTGAGAGATTTCTGCCTTGAGCATCATCACACTCAGAGATAGAGAAAGAGAGAGAGGAATTGGAAGATTGAGGAGGGCTTGGTGCAACTGACAGTTGTAATCCTCCTTTTTATAAATCAATATAACTGTACCTGTTTTGTCCATTCGATGCATCAGTGTCACAATTGTTTTTCAATCATTTATGAAGTAGGATATGAATGGCTTAGATTTGTATTGTTTCGTGCTTTTTATATGCTAGTTTAATCAATAAGAAGCTATATCACAGAGATTATTGTATGGGTGCTTGAATGGTCAGTAGGATCTCAGACTTGGAGCCATGAAGAAGGACTTCTACTTCGCCGCTTGTGTTCTCCAGGATCCGTTGTCCATAAATAGTAATATTTTTCCATCTCACTTTGTCAATTATATATATATATATATATATATATATATATATATATATATATATATATATATATATATTAGTGTGAACATGTATGTACAAGATTTTGGAACATTACGCAATTGTTAGTAGCATTCTGTGCCTTCTATAACTTAAAGCCCTGAGAGGGGTACCCAATAACCACCACCCAAGCATATTACCCTATATCACTAACATTAAATTTATAAATGTTAGGATTAATATTATATAACCAAGGGATTAACATTTAAAACCCAAGGAACTATAAACACAAAGGAATAACATTAAACCTAACATTAATATAAAACCATAGGAATATAAAACCTAAGATTAATAAACCCAAGGCATTATAATTTTAAACCTAAGGGATTAATAAACCCAAGGGATTAATATTAGAAACCCAATGGATTAATATTTAGAGCCGAAGAGATTAATATTATAAAACCTGGGATATTATAAATGTAAGTGATTATTAATATTATAAACCCAAGGGATTAATAAACCCAAGGAATTTATATTATAAACCCAAAGGATTATAAACACAAGGGATTTATATTAAACCCTAGGATTGATATTATAAAACCTATCAATAATATTATACCCTTAGATTAATAAACTCAAGATATTGAAATTAGAAACACCCAATGCACAAATTAACTCAAGGGATTAATAATAAAAACCCAAAGAAATAATATTAAACTTAAGGATTAATATTGTAAACCCAAGGAATAAACCCAAAGATAAATATTACAGACACTAAAACAAACATGTTTGACCATGGTTGATTTTCATTTTGAGACAATCTTTGTCACAATGCAACATTGGACCATGGTTGACCATGGCTGATTTTCATATTGAGTGAAATTTTGTTACAATGTGGCGTTGGAACCTCGTTGACTATGGTTGATTTTCATATTGAGACAATATTTGTCACAATGCGATATTGGACCATGGTTCAACATGGATGACCATAGTTGTCACAATGTGACATTGGACCATAATACAATCTTTGTCACAATGTAACCATGATTATTGACCATGGTTGATTTTCATATTGAGACAATCTTTGACACAATGTGATGTTGGACTATGGTTAACAATGGTTGACCATTGTTAATTTTCATATTGAGACAATATTTGTCACAATGTGACATTGGACCATGATTGACCATGTTTGATTTTAATATTGAGATAATTTTTTCCATGGATGACCATGGTTATTGACCATGGATGACCATTGTTGATGATGGTTGACCATGGTTTATGCTGATATTAAGACAATCTTCATCACAATGTGATGCTAGACCATGGTTAATGGTTAACGAAGGGTGACGATGGTTGAAAATATTTGTCACAATGAACGTTGGACCCCGGTTGACCATGGATAACCATGATTGACAATGGATGACCATGGTATATTTTCATATTGATACATTCTTTGTCACAATACCACGTTGGACCATGGTTGACCATGATAGACCATGGTTGTTCATGATTGATCATGGTTCACCATGGTTTATGTTCATATTGAGACAATCTTTGTCACAATGTGACATTGGACCATGATTAATTTCCAATTGATACAATCTTTGTCATAATGCGACGTTGGACCATGGTTCACCATGGATGACCATGAATGAACATGGTTTACTATGGTTGATCATGGTTGATTTTCATATTGAGACAATCTTTGTCACAATACGACGTTGGACGATGGTTGACCATAGTTGACCATGGTTGTCTAAATGTGACATCAAACCATGAGAAAATATTTGTCACAATATGACCATGCTTATTGACCATGGTTGACCATGTTTTATTTTCATATAGAGAAAATTTCTCTCACAATATGACATTGGACCTTGGTTGACCATGGTTAACCATGGTTGATATTCATATTGAGACAATCTTTGTCAGGATGTGGCATTGGACCATGGTAGACCATAATTGACCATGGTCGACCATGTTTAACCAATGTGGACCCTAATTGACCATGGTTGAGCATGATTGACCTTGGTTGGCCATGGTTGACCGTGATTGATTTCGATATTGAGAAAATATTTGTCACAAACTCATATTGGCATTATTATAAACCTAAGGGATTAATAAACCCAATGAATTTATATTATAAACCCAAGGGAATTATATTAGACCCTAGGAATAATATTATAAACCCCATCAATAATATTATACCATAGGAATGTGAACCCTTAGATTAATAAACCGAAGTGATTTACATTATAAACCCAAGGGAATAATATTAAACCCAAGGGATTAAAATTGTAAACCCAAGCTATATAAACCCTAATATAAATATTATAAACCCTAAAACAAACATGGTTGGCCAAGGATGACCATGGTTGATTTTTATATTGAGAAAATATTTATCACAATGCGATGTTGGACCATGGTTGATTTTCATATTGAGACAAATATTTGTCATAATGCAACGTTGGACCAAGGTTGACCATGGTTGTCACAAGATGACGTTTGACCATGAGAAATATTTAACACAATGTGACCATGGTTATTGACCATAGTTAACCATGGTTGATTTTCAAATTGAGACAATATTTGTCACAAGGCAACGTTGGACCATGGTTGACAATGGTTGATGATGGTTGACCATCATTGACCATGGTTAACCATGGTTGATGATGGTTCACATATGGTTGATGTTCATATTAAGACAATATTTGTCACAATGTGTCATTCGAACATGGTTGACCATGACTGACTATGATTGGCCATGGTTGATTTTCATATTGAACATGATTGACCATGATAGACCATGGTTGACCATGATTGATTTTAACATTGAGTCAATCTTTGTCACTATGTAAAGGTGGACCATGTTGATTTTCATATTGAGAAAATCTGTCACAATGTGACGTTGGACCGTGGTTGAGCATGATTATAAACTCAAGAACTTTATATTAAACCCTAGGATTAATATTATAAACATTATGAATAATTTTATACCCTTCGAATATGAACTCTTAGAATAATACACCTAAGAATTGATATTATAAACCCAAGGGTCTAATAAATAATAATAATAATAATAATAATAATAATAAAATAATTGATCTATCTTTATAAATAACTATTAATAATTACTAATAGTAAATCTTTGTGAATTAAAAGTATATTTTTGTTTTGGTAAGTGGATTAGTGGCTATAAATATCTTACTATGTCTTTATTACCATCGATTAGAGAAATATCTACAATCCAAGTAGAAATCATTAAAGAAAAATTTCAATTTGGTTTGGTGTCAGTCCATATTTATTTTTACAATAATTTGAATACCATAATCACACTAATTCCATGAAATAGAAAGTTTTATAATATATTAAATTTTGATGTTAAATTACGTCAATTTTAATTATCTTATTATTATTATTTTAATGAACAAAATAATTTTTAAATAAAATAACTAAAAAATTAAATAATTTAATAACTAAAAAAAATAAATTAAATAATGATAATGATAATAATTCATGAATGTCACAAATATAATAGTTCATAAATTCTAAGCCATAACAATTATGAAGTGTTAAAAATATTAAAAATGAAGATTCTTTCAGCAAGTTCTTTCAGATTGGACTACACTTGCTCACGGTGTGTAGTAGTAAGACTTCCCACTGAAAAGGCTTCCCATGTTATGTTTACCCATACTTCATTTCACTCATTTATTAACTCAATTCTAAAATATATACAAGGAAACTTTTAATATTTTCATCAAACTATTTGTGCATAGTGATTTTCTATGTAAGTTTTTCTCTCAATAATGATGAGCATACTTACTTTCCCCTTCTCAATACATTTTGGTTTTCTATATATTTATCCTTATTTATTCGATTTCAATTGTCCGTTTCCACCATATAGTTATTTTTTTTGAATTCCTAGGCTTAATATATATTACACATTAGGGATTTAATCCCAATAGTGGCCATAAAAGGATTTGTAATTCGATTGTTATTATATCTTGTTCACATTTTATTTAATACCTTGTGGTCTAAAGCAATACATAAATGAAAAATAATCTCCATTATGTGACCACATTTACAATATGATGAAAAAGTAAAAAACTATGTTCAAAGTAGTAAAGTTTGTAAGGTCAAGAATGTTGCATAAGTCCCCCTTATGTAACCTTTTTTTCACATTCTGTAATCTGTATTTCATAGGTAACAAAAATTTCCCACCTCATTAAAAAATAATAATTATGTTCATATAATAAGGTTTCAAATGTCCCAACTCATAAAAAAAAAAATTGTGTTCATTGTTGGTAGGCCGAAATGCTTCATGTTTACCCCCTTGAATTAGTGATTACCTCGTTCAGTTGAGGATTCCTTTTTGTTGACGTTGACTCCTATTTTCCAAAAAGGAAGCAGTACCTTGGATTACTCCTCACCACAATAGGGACATCCTCGGGTGGCACTGTGGGAATCATCATCTCCCATAGATGTCATTGATCCTCCTGACATTCGACTACGACACAATATTTCATGTCAAGATGGTATCGTGCCTTACAACCATTGCACTTTGATCAAATTCGTCGAAGGCCTATGCCATTATAAGCATCGCTTTCAACAATTCTTACATGGGAAGGTCCCAGTCATACACCCATGCATACAATGAGCATTTATATGCCATACCAAGCTTACGCATGTGGCTACCACAGTCCACCTATTGTCAAAGAGAAAACGTCCCTGAGGGCGTCAATAATTGTTGTCATCAACCAAATCAACAGATCATTACCATACTAGTCACACAAGAAAAATCCATATCTCTCAAATATATTTTTTTATCTAGCCAAAGCATCATGAGCATGGGACATGCCTGCCTCATAAAAAAATTGGATTTATTGTATCATACCATTTCTTGCAGGGTTCTGATAGGACATGGCCGCTCTTCGACCCATTGTAAGGCATTTCCAACTTCTTTCTACACGCAAGTCTCTCTCTCTCTCTCTCTCTCTCTCTCTCTCTCTCTCTCTCTCTCTCTCCACAGAGTACACAAAAGATAAACTATAATGTATTTCGGCTATACAGTTCTTCCTAGACCTCACACATTAGGGGGAAACTATTATCAATGGAAAATAAGACAAGAAAAGATGGCATTATTAAATGTCAGGCAGGAGGATTTACAGGGCTGAGGCACATTAAAGAATCTGAAAAGTTTTAAAAATCTCTAAGGTCTAGAGGAAAAATTAAATTTTGCACTCAAGACACTAGCAGAATGCGACTTCGCGCACATTTTTATTCAATAGATGCGACTTTGCGCTAATTTCCCTCAAAAAGCCTCGCGGACCTGAGAGTGGTGGAAGTAACTTTCTGGAGCCACAAGGCACACTCCAGGAAAATGATCCCACACTTGAGGCCGCCCAAGGACAATCGCTTAAGCCTCCTTGTGACCTCAAGGGAGCACGCAATGGAATCAAGTGGAACACAATGGAATCAACCCCCTCTCTTGGTCACCATCCATTAATGTACCAAGAGAGGGAAGGAGATTTTGAATTCATCTATAAAAGGTCACTAAGAGATGAACAAATGGAGAGAACATTGTTATGCTGGCCAAAATTGCTTTGAAGAAATCCAACAGTGTGTAATCTAGAGTAGAAGTAGAGAGGGGATTCCGTTGTTGGCCATCCAAAAACTCCAATCCTTTGGAGTAGAGAGAGATACCTTGAACCAAGCAGTTGGGAGTTAAAAAATTCCTTGCATCGGGTCTTAGAACTCCATATTTCTAAGGGCCCCTTTGCAAGTGTGTAAAAATGCAAAGGTAGGTTACACTTTTGTGAGAAATGTTGGCGTAAAATTCATTTTTCCAACAATTCAGCGGATATTTTATAAAAGTTCGGCCGAAATGTTAAAAATTTCGGTTAGAGTTTGTAAATTAGTTTGGCCAAACTAATTATGACATTTACATTGTCGACGTAATGATGGCATGGGTAAAAATATTTTTGGCCAGAGATGGGAAAACCGGCATTAAAATTTTGGCCAAACTAATAGTCTGACCAAACTTTTGAAAAGAATTTGGCTGAACTATTTCTTATAAATATACCGGCCCACATATCGCAAGAGGTTTCAAGCTTGTTATCGTTTGTTTGTTATCTCTGTTTCGTTGTTTCATTATTGTGTTGTTTGATCTCAATATCGTTGTTTCGTTGTTGCAAGGGTTTGTTGTTGCAGGGGCTTGAGGTTAGAAGCTTCGCTTTTGTGTTTATTTTTTTGTCTATTTTTTTGTGGGTTTTAATTTTTGTCTCTGTTTTTTTGTTCGCAATTTATAGATAACCTGTGTCTTTAGCGATCTCCTTCCTCGTTGGCGATAATATGCATCTTCGACGATCTCCTTCCTCGTTGCGGCCTGCCTCGTTTCTAATTAGTTTGTCTTGTAGAGTGTTTGTTTGTGGTTAGATTGTCTTGCCTTCCATATAATGAACCAAACTATGATTCAGCTACAAGGAATGCAACATTATTTTTATTTATACGGAATTATTAAAATTTTATTAGAAAAGCTGTAAATTGAAAAACTATTAAAATTTTAATGTAAAAATTGTACAATTTTAATGCATGAGAGGTTTTTTTTGAAGTATTGATTTTAGATGTATATAAATATAAATTAAATAATGGAAATTTACAATTTCATTTAAAAAAAGCAGTAATTTTATTGACTAAAATAGTTATATCAACCATTACATCATCATCATGACAGTTACCCAAAACCAACAACACAAAAATATGTTTTGAAAAAAATTCTCGACTTCTTATATATATGTCGTTTCACAATCATTTCCATGATATTCAAAATCATGTAGAGGAATCACTGATAATCAAATTTTAGCAGAGGAATCACTGGTAGTCGTTACACGTGTTTTCTCAATCCATGACAGGCCACATGTATAGAATCTTCGTTGTGTTTAAACAATGCAACAAAGTCCCTGAAACTAGACTCAATCATAGATTGTTGCAGTAGTTACAGACACACTCACATAAATTCTTATTGAATTGATCATGAACACACATTAGCTACAATAGTGTGATCATAGCAATTTTCTCTGTCTAATGTGTGAAAACTCAGAGTCTCAGATGTTTCATAGAAATTTTTTTAATAAATTCAATGCTACAATTAAGCCACGAGTCAAGAATAGTGAAGCAACTAGAATTCAACAAAAACTTCCAACTTCGATTTCTGCTTAGTCTAGTTTGCATGGACCCTTCAAAACTGCTTCAAGATTTCAAGTAGCATTCATATCGTGCATGCTAACCAAACCCTATATTGTTTAGCTACTTGAATATTATATCCGCGGAAGAGAGCTTCCAGACACCTCATCGACCACCTCTTTACTCATTCTCTTTCTCACACAGACACACCTCGTAATCAGATATAGTGAAACAAGATTTTTGTTACCTATACAACGCGACGTCTGAACCTTGATGCTAGGTTAGATAGTTGTTTGATTGGTTGAGTATAATCACTTCAAGTAGGCAGGTTTGTTTTCTTTCTTTCTTATTCCTGAACTGAAGCTTCCTAATTTGGCTATCTTTCTAATGCCTCAAAGAGTAGAGTTGTATGTGTTTTCCTGATGGCTGATAGCTCTGTTATTTCCTTTAACCTATGCAAATCTAATATCTCTGTGTTATTCTTATGAGCACCAACTCACATATCTGTTCTTTCTTAATCTTGTAGGTTTTATTTGTGTTTTTTTGCTTCCTCGGACCTTTGTTATATTGTATTTTTCTTTCAGCAGAGTGTTTGTTTGTGGTTATAATGCCTATCTTCCTGAATACTCCTTGCTAAGCTAAAACCTAATATTTTGTTTCTTATTCCTGAACTGAAGCTTCCTAATGTAGCTAACTTTATAATGCCTCAAAGAGTAGAGCATAGATGTATGTGTTTTCCTGATGGCTAATAGCTCTGTTCTTTCCTTCAACCTCTGCAGATCTAATATCTCTGTGTTCTTCTTATGAGCACCAACTTCCAACTCTGTTCTTTCTTAAGCTTGTAGCTGTATTTGTGTTCTATTTCTTCCTTAGACCTTTGTTAGATTGTGTTTGTCTTTCAGGAGAGTGTTTGTTTGTGGTTATAGTGCCTATCTTCCTAAATACCCCTTGCTAAGCTAAAACCTAAGCTTTTATTTCTTATTCCTGAACTGGAGCTTCCTAATATAGCTATATTTCTAATGCCTCAAAGAGTAGAGTTGTATGTGTGAATTTTTACATAACTTCATCAACCACTACCACTAGTTGTTTAAGTAAGTGTATAAAATAAATTTTCACCCCTTTCCACTTATTACTTCAATCATAAGTTTCTATGTGTAGATTTTAGGCCAACCTCAGTAGATGATGTGGTAGTTTTATTGTAATTGAGATGATTAAATACTAGGATTGAGGTTGGCTATTTTAAAAAAATTAACCAAACATTGATTTAGTGATACTTTTCCACTGTATTCATATTTATGTTGATGCTAACTATTTTTATTAATGTACCTAAATTTACACCTTCCATGATGCTTCCTCTCCTGGTGTTGTCATTTACTTTTCTAATCTTGTAAAATGTTAAAAGTGGAGTGTTTTATGATGTAATGGATATTACTAATCTAGATTATGTACAGTGATATGATGATAGTGTGTAGGTTGATGTTCAAGTTGTAAAACTCTTGTACATATCAAGGATGAATGATAATACAAGCCAAAAATGACATTATTATATTATTATATGAATGATTGTACAAGACAAAAATGACATTATTATATTATTAGACAATTTGTTAGGTGCTAAATCATACTTATTATTAAGGACATAACTAATGCAAGTTGATTTTTTTTTTAATGTTCTTAGCCTATTTATAGATGTCAAAGTAAAGGCTTCTAGATGTTATTTCTCCCATTAACTTTAAGGAAAACTAAACTTTAAGGCAAACCATGTACATGTCATTTATCCCACAAACTCATCAAGGTGTGACTTTTGACATAACTTCATCAACCACTACCACTAGTTGTTTTAGTAAGTGCATAAAATAATTTTGCAAACCATGTACATTTCATTTATCCCACAAACTCATCAAGGTGTGACTTTTGACATAACTTCATCAACAACTACCACTAGTTGTTTTAGTAAGTGCATAAAATAATTTTGCAAACTTTAAGAGGCAAAATTTAAGGATAACCATGTACCTACATTTCATTTCTCCCATTTCTCCCATAAACTCAAGGGAAACTTTAAGGATAACCATGTACATGTCATTTCTATGTCATTTCTCGCATAAATTTTAAGGAAAAATTTAAGGATAACCATGTACATACATGTCATTTCTCTCATTTCTCCCATAAACTCAAGGAAAAATTTAAGGATAACCATGTACATGTCATTTCTCCAATAAACTTTAAGGCAAACTTTAAGGAAAACCATGTACATACATGTCGTTTCTCCCATAAAATTTAATGCAAACTTTAAGGCATGTCATTTCTACCATAAACTATAAGGAAAACTTTAAGGAACACCATGTACATGTCATTTCTCCCTTAAAATCTAGGCAAGGAAAAATTTAAGGCATGCCATTTCTAGATGTGATTTATCCCATAAACTTTAAGGAAAACTTTAATGCAAACCATTCACATGTAATTTCTCCCACAAACTCAAGGCTTTCTCCCATAAATTCAAGGCAAACTTTTAGGCCTAAAAACCTTGGTGAGAACCAAAGGCCTAAAAACCTTGTTGAGAACCTAAGGTGGCTGAAATTCCATAGGATTTGAGTCAATCTGTTGATTTTTAACTTCTACAAGTTCTAAAGGCAGAGTATGTAAAGGGCCAGGTAGCCTCTAGATCTCATCCTTTCTCAAAGGTGACATATCCACTAAATGCCCCTACAGTCAATCTCTAGAACATATCTAAATAGAAGTTCTTCATTGTAATATCCATTTTTGTAGATTCCATTTCTCCCATAAACTTTAAGGCATTTGATAGTGATTTTGGAACCATGTACATGTCATTTCTGTGGAATTTCTCTCATAAACCTTAAGGAAAACGTTAAGGAAACCATGTACATACATGTCATTTTTCTCATTTCTCCCAAGGCAAACTTTAAGGATAACTATGTACATGCCATTTCTAGCATTTGCTAGTGTTTTTGGAACCATGCACATGTTATTTCTCCCATAAAATTTAAGGCAAACCATGTACATGTGTCATTTCTCCCATAAAATTTAGGAAAACCACACACATGTCATTTCTCCCATAAACTCAAGGCAAACTTTATGGCCTAAAAACCTTGGTGAGAACCTATAGTGGCTGAACTTCCATATTATTTGAGTCACTTTGTTGAGTGTTAACTTCTACAAGTTCTAAAGGAAAAGTCTATAAAGGTCGAGGTAGCCTCTGGATCTCATCCTTTCTCAAAGGTGACATATCTAGTAAATTCCCCTACAGTCAATCTCTGGAACAAATCTAAATAGAAGTTCTTCATTGTAATATCCATTTCTGTACATGCCATTTCTCTGATAAATTTTAAGGCATTTGCTAGTGTTTTTGGAACCATGTACATGTCGTTTCTATGTCATTTCTCCCATAAAAATTAAGGTCAACTTTAAGGCAAACCATGTACATACATGTCATTTGTCCAATAAACTCAAGGCAAACTTTAAGGATAACCATGTACATTCAATTTCTAGTATTTTCTAGTGTTTCTGGAACCATGTACATGTCATTTCTCCCATAAAATTTAAGCCAAACCATGTACATGTGTAATTTCTCCCATACATTTGTCATTTCTCCCATAAACTTTAAGGAAAACTTTAAGGCATGTCATTTCTATGTCCTTTCTCCCATAAAATATAAGTCAGACCATGTACATGTCATTTCTTGCTTAAACTCTAGGCAAGACAAACTTTAAGGCATGTCATTTCTAGATGTGATTTCTCCCATAAATTTTAAGGAAAAATTTAAGGCAAACCATGCACATGTCATTTCTCCCACAAACTCAAGGCTTTCTCCCATAAAATCAAGGCAAAATTTAAGGCCTAAAAACCTTGGTGAGAACCTAAAGTGGCTAAAATTCCATAGGATTTAAGTTACTCTGTTGAGTGTTAACTTCTACAAGCTCTAAAGGCAGAGTTTGTAAAGGGTCAGGTAGCCTCTGGATCTCATCCTTTCTCAAAGGTGACATATCTAGTAAATTCCCCTATAGTCAATCTCTGGAATAGAGCTAATTAGAAGTTCTTCATTGTAAAATCCATTTTTGTACATATCCATTTATGTACATGCCATTTCTCCCATATACTTTAAGACATTTTCTAGTGTTTTTGGAACCATGTACATGTCATTTCTATAGAAGTTATTCATTTTTTAATATCCGTTTCTCTGATAAACTTTAAGGCATTTTTCTAGTGTTTTTGGACCCATGTAAATGTCATTTCTCCCTTAAACTCTAGGCAAGGAAAACTTTAAGGAATGTCATTTCTAGATGTGATTTCTCCCATAAACTTTAAGGCAAGCTTTAAGGAAAACCATGCACATGTAATTTCTCCCATGCATTTGAAATAAATGTTAATTTAATATATTTTATTGATTTTTTTTCAGGGATCAAATAACCCACTAAATATTGTTGAAAAATGGACATTATGCATAGATTTTTCTTGCTATCCCAATCCATGGAAAGCAGTGATTACATATGTGCTTTGAAATATTGTGACTAGCAAGGTCCTCCAAAGGAAAATGAATATACCAGGAACAAAAACAAACAACAAGGCATATTATATTGCATTGATAGAAGGCTTGGGAAAAACTATGGAGTATGGATCAAATGGAATTATAGTTTTTACCAATTCTAAACTTGTGTGTAACCAGATGAAAGGCGTGTACCAAGTTAAGAAGAAGAGGCTAAAACAACTGCATGGAAAATCAAACAATATTTTTAGCCAATTTCAATTTTTTAGTATAAGACATTGTGCAAATTTTAATAAGATGTCTAGTGATATATTGTGTGGGGCAATGCCAATTCAAGATTCATCTATCAAATATGAATGAATAGATTAATTATAATTATACGGGGCAATGCCAATTCAATATTCATCTCTCAAAGATGAATTAGTGTTGAGAGGCTCTCCTTCAAAATATAATGATGGACATTGTAACATATCTTTGATATGTGTGTGTGTTTTTTACTTATAAATGCATTTTTTTAATGACCATGTGTTTTTTTCAATTATATACCTAGTGTGCTCCCACCATGTAAAGTAAAACTTGGTGAAATTCACATTTTTATAAAATTACAATGTAAGGACTTCAACAACTTTTTTTTTTAAATTGAGTTTCACACATCAATTAGTGCTTTGAAAGTTGTGTTTTACATAATTTGTGTACACTAAATTACATTAATTTTTTGAAATATTTTGAAATTATTTTAAATAGTAATTTAAAAATAATTGTAAATGTCCACTATATATATATATCCATATATATTATGGAGGATGAAAGGAGAAGATCAATAGAATCCCATGCCTCTACGAGAGAGGGGAATCATGGATCGAGGGATGTTCATGGTATTTAAATATAATCTTATCTCCATACATACATGTGTGTACATATGGAATTCATTTTTTATCAAGTTTGTGAGTTAAATTAGTTGTTAATAAGTTTTATTTTTTATTTTTTAGGAGTTAGGAGGACAAGGGTGTCTAATCCATCAATGGAGCATGGCCATGGTTTACACAATCATGGTATGGTTCACACAATTTAATCAATATGTACATGTATTTATATGTATGAATGTATTTTTGAATTGATTATAAATTCATATTTTTTTATGAAGCTTCCCTTTCGTCTCATGAAGTTGGTGGTGGTATACATTCCCTTGGAGGGCCATCAATAAGTGGTGGAGAATTGTGTGAAGGTGGTGATATGCATTCCCTTAGAGGCCAATCAATGGATGTTCGTGTTGGTTCACAACCAATCAGTGGTTGTTCTGGTTCTCAACAGTTTCAAAGTGGGCAAGATGCTAGCTAACCATATCGAGGTGGCCATCAATCTGAATATTATTTTCATTAAATTTGTACAAATTTTTTTACATGTTTTATTAATATACAAAATTGTATATATTTATGTAGAGGGTGAAAATTTTGCTCCAAAAAGACGTAGGACACAACACGCTATTCAAGAAGAAGGTTGTATACCAACCACGACTTATCTATCTAACATTGCCAATATACCTTGGGAATCGAACATGCAACAATGCACCTTACAAAGATGTCAACATCTTCATTCAAAATTGAAGAGAGATCTCGTGGCTTTGAAACTCCCTGCTGAGAGTCAAGAAATCTTGGAAATAGTTACTGACTCTTTAAGTGAACTAGTAGATGTGTACCTAAAGCTTGGGCCAACCATTGATATTTTTGTATAAGTGATGAGAAAAATAAAGGAAACAGTGATGGGTCCCGATACATGGGAGGTTTTTAAACAATGAGTTAAAAAAAAAGTGACCAAGTCTATGTTTAATTTAAAGAAGGGCTGAAAAGAAAGATGCTAAAGGTGAAATATTTCAAGCACCCTGATATAGCTGACCATTTGTATGATAGGTACCTTGTTGCCTATGTAATACTCCCATGGAACGATAAGGTTCCGATTTATCGTGCAAAATTATTTTATGTTGAATTCTTTTGGGAATGAAACCCAATTATAATGACCTTCCCTCTGGATTTTTTGGCCTTGGGAAAATTCGATTGTGTGACTGTAGGGGCGCTAAGCGTGATGCCGAATTGCCTCGCTCTAAGCCTCCATTGGTTAGTCAACCTCTTTGTGTCAAAAATTTGCGGTCAAAGATAGATGCCACTTCTCAAATTAGTCAAGAAGAAAGGGATGCCATCATTAACAATTTTCAGAGTGGTCTGGGTGGAGTTGATTTTTTTCTGAATCGAAAAAGAGCATGAGAGAATGCATGTGCTAATTTTTTGTATCATACATATGAAGAGATAGATAACATGAGTGTTGAATATTTCAGAACATATGCAAAAAATTGTCGCAATGGTTGGGAGGACCTAATTATTCATGAGCAAGAGGGCATGGGATTGGTATCTGTTAATGGTTAGGGTGATTATTTTAACACATGTAAATTTTTTAATAAATACATATATACATACATTTATTTGTATGCCGATCTAACAAAAATGTATCATTATATGTTAACACCATTTTCAGTTCTCGCGCTTGATGAACTAAGATGTTAATATCACGATCGGAGCCTCTGCTTCACACAATGAAGATGGGTCTCACCATCAATCACACAATCAATTTGGTTCTCACCATCAAGAGGATATGTTGGCACATGTTAGTGTTTTTTATGTGAACATGATGATGTACAATTATTTTTTATCTATTATTATATATATAGAAACATGATGACATATTTTTAAAATAAATAATTGTGCACACATGTACATGCATATATAATTAAATGTTAATATATTTCGATTTCGTTCAATGTTTTTGGGATGGAGGTACCTTCTTCTTCCTTGGGAGTTGTGCCAAATAAACCATCACAAGTATGAACAGCTTTTCACTTTTAAATATGTTTTTAAGTTATATATTGCAGCTCAAAATTTCCATTAAAAAATGAGATCTCTAGATCTTGAGTTATTTTACAATTTTAAATTTTTTGAATTTTAGGTTTCTGGAGATTTTCTTTTGGAGCCACTCTTAGGAAATGTTCTAGATCCACCATCACAAGTGTTCAATTTTTCACTTAAATATGTTTAAGTTATAAGTTATAAATTGAAGTTCAAATTTTTTAATATAAATTGAGATCTAATATTGAGTTATTTTATACTTTTAAAATTTAGATGCAGGTTCAAGAGGGTGGTTATATCACCAGACTCCCAGGAAGACAGGTGTATGATGGATAGGAACATCAGAACCATTTGATATATTTAGACAGTTATCTACTTTTTTTTTAATATTATTGAAAATTAGTTTATATATGCATTTTCATTTGAAAATTTTTAATATATATATATATATATATATATATATATATATATATATATATATACTTGTACATGTATATTGTACAGTTTAGTATGGAAAATGTTCTTGTGGAGGAACTTTTAATGGAAGAGAACAAAATACAATGGAGAGGGAACCACATGAGGTATTGCATGTTTTTTTTTCATTTTTTTTTCATGAAGTTGTATATTCTCATTCAATTTTAAAACATTAAATTTTAATGTTTGTACACATTGTGTACAAGTTCCCCATGCTTCAGTGGATAGCACAAGGATCATGAATTTGTTGGCAGAGACACTAGATCCATCTGTATTTGATGGATGATGCTGTTGGCAATATGATGCCATGTGTTGTCCTTGATGGCAACTTACTTGATGAAGTTGATGGAAACCTACTTGATGAGTTTATTAATGATGAAAATATGATGTATCTACAGAGCAGCTCAGAAGTAGTAGAGAAAGAAATTTCAGTAAGTGCCAGAGAAATGATAAATATGATATGTCACAAAGCATACGCGGGTTTGTAAAGGAAAAGTAGCGTATGTACGTGGAAAAGTACGTAACAAGTAGCGTATGCCTATTTGCGCTCTAATTTTATAAAACCAGGGGACATTACCATGGTATTGGCCCACAGTATTGAGCGCTGGATTATCTATTTGATCCCGTCCATGAATACCATCGGAAGTTGTGTGGTTTTGACTCATGGTATTGATAAAGGCTAAACCTATATAAGGAGAAGAGAATAATAGTGCAATGTGTGCATATGTCTGGGCTTTAATGAATACTTCACTCTAAAGTATATCTGCATGGTGGAGCTCTGTTCTTAATTGATAGATCTGAATCTATGATGCACCTATGGATATGATGAAGGTTCAATATCTCTAGATTTAGAAATGATGAATCTCTAGGATGATCTGAAAAGAAATGATGAAGACCTGGCACAAGTCTGATGAAGAAATTGAAGAAATCTGGGTAAGTTTATAGATCTGGTCTGTTCTGCAAAGTTAATCTTTTATAGATCTATACGCAAGTTCGTTTCATGAAAAGCACATGTATACATGGGTCTGCTTAAAGAAAAGTGCGTATGGCAGTCAAGATTTCTAAAAATAAAATGCACTGAAGTATACGCAGGTTTGTCTCTGTGAAAGCACGTATATATGCAGGTTCAGTGAAATAAAAGCGCGTATGGAATCTAGGGTTTTTCTAAAGTATGTGGAATGAAATGTCTGATCTGTTTTGGCTGTTTTACTACTATTTGTCAATGATGTATTCATACAGATCTGGGTTGTTTAACTGTTGATTGTTCTGCTGATTATGTTGATTAAAGATCAAGTTGTTGGTGTTGGGTATGTGTTATATTCTTTCCACGATTATCCCCACGCACTGTATGTTGCGTTGGGTGTAGCTGGGGGGTCACGAGGGGCGAAGCAGTCCCCACTGTTGGGGTCCGGGGCAGTGCCCCGGCCAAAATTTGTTTTTGTGCGGACCCACTCATAGGCGAATCCGCCCATGGTTTTGTGCATGGTTTTGCACATGGTTTTGGGGTTCGATGGTTTTCGGCCCCTGGTATTTTTGTAGATCTGGTCAAGGGAACTACGGTTATGTTCTAATCCAGGGTTAATGGATTGGGGTTTATGTATGCTTAGGCATGTATATATATGTGTTGTAACACTAAAAGGAATATAATGAAAAATCAAGCTGGTCGTCCCGATTTGGGATCCAGGGGAAAATCTCTGTGTTTATCTGTTTTATGTTTTATGCTCTTGCTATTGTTTATTTTCTGTTATAAGAATCATGTGTAGATATTTCTATTCAGGGTTAAAACCTACATTTGGTATCGGAGCTATTTCGGCTTCAAGGGGACGCCTTTGTTGTTGAGGGTTTTTTGCTCGGGCCTGTGGTAGACCCTGTGCAGTGGGAGATCTACGGGATCGATTCTTGCGGTGAAAGAATATGGCGAGCGGCGGAAAGATAGAGATCGAGAAATTTAATGGTCAGAGTTTTGAGTTGTGGAAGCTCAAGATGGAGGATCTACTAGTGGATAAAGATCAGTGAATCGCGGTAGATCCAGGTACTAAACCAACGGCAATGTCAGATGAAGACTGGAAGAAACTGGATCGGAAGGCTAAGAGCACAATACGGTTGTGTGTGTCAGATTCAGTATTGTTGAATGTATCTGGGGAAGCTACGGAGAAGAATTTGTGGGAAAAACTTGGGACTTTGTACCAATCTAAGTCTCTGGTGAATAAGTTGTTCCTGCGGAAAAAGCTGTATAACCTGAGGATGAAGGATGGAGACTCGGTAACAGAGCATCTGAACGCCTTCAATACTGTGGTAAGTCAGCTGTCATCTGTTGATATTAAAATCTCAGATGAAGATAAGTGCATCAGTTTGTTGTGCTCTCTACCAGACTCGTGGGACAGTCTGGTTATTGCAATAGATAGCAATACAACTACCTTGAATTTTGATGACATTGTCTCAGCCTTGCTGTCGGAGGAAATGAGACGGAGAAATATGGAGGGTCAGAATGGAGATGCCTTATCTGTAGGAGGAAGGTCCCAGAACAGAAACAAGAATAAGGTTTCGAGTGGGATATCTAAATCTATAGGGAGATCTAAATCTCCTGGAAAGTTTGTAAAGGTGTGCTGGAAATGCGGAAAGGAAGGACACTACAAAAAGGAATGCAGATCTAAAGCTCCTGAGAAAGGAAAGGGATCTGATGATGCTCCTTCTGCAGAGGCAAAAACCACCTCGGATGAAGGTGGGGATGTGTATTTGGCTTCTTCTTCAAATACACATGTAGATCACGAGTCATGGTTGATTGACTCAGGTGCATCCTTTCACTTCACTCCCAAGAGGGAGTGGTTCTGCGAGTATGAGAAGTATAATGGTGGTGATGTCTTCTTAGGGGATGATAGGAAGGCCAGAATCGTTGGACGTGGCAAGGTCAAGTTGAAGCTACAAGGTGGAAGGATTAGAACACTTCCTGGTGTTCTGCATATTCCTGCATTGGCCAGAAATCTGATTTTTGTAAGCAAGATGGATGATGCAAGTGTAAAAACAGTGTTCGAGAAAGATGCCTGCAAGATGGTTCAGGGAGCACTAGTACTAATGCTGGGAGTTCGGACTAGAACTCTATACAAGCTACAAGGTAGCACTGTTATTGATGGATGTAACAGTTCTGTGGTTCTTGAAAGTGGAGCGAAAAGCCTAGTTGTCTCTGGAAAAAATACCATGCTATGGCATCAAAGGCTTGGACATATTGGAGAGAAGGGCCTTCGGATACTGCATAGAAATGGTATGGTAGAAGGTATGTCTAATTGCTCTCTGGATTTTTATTTCTGTGAACATTATGTATATGGGAAGCAGAATTGGGTGAGTTTTCCTTCTGGTGCTAAGAGGGCGAAAAAGATATTAGAACTTGTGCACGGTGATGTGTTTGGACCTGTGTCAGTTCCATCACTGGGAAATTCTGTGTACTATGTTTCATTCATAGATGACTTCTCAAGGAATACATGGATATATTTCTTGAGGAAGAAATCTGAAGTCTTTGACAAATTTAAAGAATTTAAGGCTATGGTGGAAAACCAGACAGAGAAGAAGATAAAGGCATTGAGGACAGATAATGGTGGGGAGTTCTGCAAGAAGGAATTTGAAGAGTTCTGTAAGAAGTGTGGTATAGCACGGCAGAAGACTACTCCATACACACCTCAATAAAATGGAGTTGCAGAAAGAATGAATAGAACACTGATGGAAAAGGCAAGAAGCATGCTCAGTGGTACCGGGTTAGGACAAGAATTCTGGGCAGAGGCAGTGGAGACTGCATGTTACTTGGTTAACAGATCATCTTCATCAGCATCATAGGATAAGACCCAACATGAGGTATGGACTAGTAAGAAACCCTCTCTTTCACATCTGAGGGCATTTGGATGTGATGCATATGTACATGTTCCAAAGGAGAAAAGGACCAAGTTGGATAATAAATCTGAAAGGTGCATATTTATTGGGTATAAGGATGGTTTAAAGGGTTACAAGCTTTGGAACCCAGAAACAAGGAAGGTTGTGTACAGCCCAGATGTGGTGTTTAGAGAGAAATTGAAAGATGTTGTTAAACATGAAGTCCTATCAAAGGAACCTGAAAAGATAGAGTTTGAGCTAAAGTAGGATGAATCAGTCTCTACGACAGAAGAAGACTCGGAAGATGAAGAGCCACAAACTCCAACTTTGAGAAGATCAGTTCGGGAAAGAAGGCAACCAGAAAGGTATAGTCCATCTGCTTTCTATTCAGGTTTTGCCTTAACTATAACTAATGATGAACCCAGAACTGTCAGGGAGGCAGTAGATTCAAAGGATGGAAAACTATGGAAGGAGGCCATGGTTGATGAAATGGCATCCTTGCACAGAAATGATGCATGGGATTTGGTGGAGTTGCCGGCTGGAAGGAAGCCCATTGGGAGCAAATGGGTGTTTAAGAAGAAGATGAATGTAGAAGGCAAGGTGGAGAAATACAAAGCTCGGTTGGTAGCGAAAGGTTATTCCCAGGTGTCGGGAATTGATTTTGGTGAAATTTTTTCTCCTGTTGCCAAGGTTACTTCTATTAGATTACTTTTATCTGTTGCTGCTGCATTTGATTTTGAGATAGAACAGATGGATGTGAAGACAAATTTTCTTCACGGGGATCTAGAAGAGGAGATCTACATGAAGCAACCTGAAGGCTTTATGGTGAAGGGTAAGAAAGAACTGGTATGCAGGTTGAAGAAGTCTCTGTATGGGTTAAAAGAGTCACCAAGGATGTGGTATCAGAAATTTGATACCTATATACGGGGACTTGGCTTCACCAAAAGCAAGGAGGATCACTGTGTTTATTTTAAATTAATTGGTGGCCGTGTTATTTATTTGGTCTTATATGTGGATGATATGTTGTTGATTGGAAATGACAAAGAAATTATCCAAGATTTGAAGACCCAACTGTTCTCCAAATTCGACATGAAGGATCTTGGTGCTGCAAACTATATTTTGGGCATGGAAATTAAGAGAGATCGGGCAAAGAGGAAGCTCTGGTTAAACCAGAGGAAGTATGTCGAGACTATATTGCGGAGGTTCAATATGCAGGATAGTAAACCGGTGAAGGTTCCTATTCCTGTAGGTGTAAAGCTGTCTGCTGAACAGTGTCCCAAGACACAAGAAGAAGAGGAGGATATGTCCCGTGTTCCATATGCAAGTGCAGTGGGTAGCCTGATGTATGCAATGGTCTGTACTAGACCAGACATTGCACATGCAGTGGGAGTATTGAGCAGGTTTATGTCAAACCCGGGGAAGGAGCATTGGACAGCAGTGAAGCGGGTTTTCAGATATTTACGTGGCACTAGTGATTATGGCTTGTGCTACCAGGGAAGACCAGGATTAGAAATAATGTTGGACATTCGTGGTTTTGTTGATGCAGACTGGGCTGGAGATCTGGACCAAAGAAGATCTACAAGTGGGTATGTGTTTAGCCTATTTGGAGGCGCAGTCGGTTGGATGAGTAAAAGACAGTCTGTAGTGGCTCTTTCAACTACAGAGGCAGAATACATAGCAGCCACTCATGCAAGCAAGGAAGCAGTTTGGTTGCAGAGATTGTGTTCAAGTATGGGGTTGGTACAGCAAGCTATAAGGATAGAATGTGATAGCCAAAGTGCAATTTTCTTGGCTAAGAACCCTGCTTATCATTCAAAGAAAAAGCACATTGATGTTCAATATCACTTTGTTAGAGATATGGTTGAAGCTAAAAGGGTGTTGCTGGTAAAGGTGGACACTTTGAAGAATGTTGCAGATGCATTAACGAATTCTGTGAGCACTCAGAAGTTCTCTTGGTGTAGGGAAACAATGGGTGTTGAAGAATTGGCCCAATGACTAAGCTCTCCTGTGGCCCCCTGTGGAAAGAAAACAACAAGTGGGAGAATGTTGGGTATGTGTTATATTCTTTCCACGATTATCCCCACGCGTTGTATGTTGCATCGGGCGTAGCTGGGGGGTCACGAGGGGCGAAGCAGTCCCCACCGTTGGGGTCCGAGGCAGCGCCCCGGCCAAAATTTGTTTTTTGTGCGGACCCACTCATAGGCGAATCCGCCCATGGTTTTGTGCATGGTTTTGCACATGGTTTTGGGGTTCGATGGTTTTCGGCCCCTGGTATTTTGTAGATCCGGTCAAGGGAACTACGGTTATGTTCTAATCCAGGGTTAATGGATTGGGGTTTATGTATGCTTCTGCATGTATATATATGTGTTGTAACACTAAAAGGAATATAATGAAAAATCAAGCTGGTAGTCCCAATTTGGGATCCAGGGGAAAATCTCTGTGTTTATCTGCTTTATGTTTTATGCTCTCACTCTTGTTTATTTTCTCGTTATTAGAATCGTGTGTAGATATCTCTATTCAAAGGCGAAAACCTGGCAATATTGATTGATTGATGATTCAATGAATAATGATTGTATAAATACCAGATACGATAGATTGTCCAACATAACCGATCTCAGATCTGAATATGAGTCTGAACTAATTCTGAAAGAAAGCATACACAGAAGAATACACTAGTAGGTGAAAAGGAAAGCGTGTGCATATGCGGAAATGGTGAAGAAAATTCGCGTATACAAAGTTACTATACACTGAAGCATACGTAGGTTGGAGTGAATAAATATGCGTATATACGCGAGTTACATAAAGGAAAACATCATATGGTATTTGAATTAATGTTCAGGGTTGAGTTTACATCTGCATATCTATTCTGAAGTCTGGGTTATCTCTGATATTCTGGTTACAGTGGTCTCACTCTTCTTCTTGAAGTATTGGGAAAAGTATGTTTGTTGACTAGTGAAGGGTTGTGTTGAAGCTATTTGATCCTGTATGAAAATTAATGAAATATGGTCTGCAGTGGTGCTGAGGGTCGAAGCCTTCAGTAAGGGGGTAGTAGCTCCCTTCCAGGAGAGGCTGGTAAACGAGAGCAGGGGGTTGTAGCTTCCTTCCAAGAGAGGCTGGTAAACGAGAGAAGGTTGTAGCCTTCTGCAAGTGGGTGCCTGCGTGTTGGTATGAGTCTGCACCAGTACATGGCTGTAAGAAGTTTTCTTTATATAATATATATTGAAGATTGAGACGACGGCAGTGGTGGTTTTCTCCCGAATTGGGTTTCCACCTAAATCCTGGTGTTCATGTGTGTTGCTTATGTGTGTTGGTTTATTCTGTTCTTACTGCACCTGTTTACTGCTTACTAAACATCTGATGAATGAATGATGCAATGATCTAAGTTAAGAATTAAATGCATAATTAGATCTCTGGACATACGCAAGTTTTCTTAATGATATCCGCGTGTATATGGGAGTTGTGTTGCGTATGGTTTTAAAAGCAAGAAAAAGTAAAAAGTTTTCAGTCAGCACTAAATACTGATTCACCCCCCCTCTCAGTATTTTTCCCAACAATTGGTATCAAAGCAGGTCCTTCTGAAAAAGCTTAGCCGCTAGAAGGAAGATCAAGCAAGATGAGCAATCAAGAAGGAATAGCATCTATCAAGCCTCCGCTCTTTAACGGAAACAATTTAATCTTCTGGAAAATAAGGATGAGATCCTATATTCAGTCTCTGGGAGTAGATGTATGGGCCATGGTTGTTGGGAAAAATACTGAGAGGGGGGGGGTGAATCAGTATTTAGTGCAGACTGACATTTTTTTACTTTTTCTTTCTCTAAAACCCATACGCTACTTTATTGAACCCAAGTCGCGTATACACACGGATATCCTTAATAAAACTCGCGTATTAACAGAGATCTCATTATGCTGATAATTCTTTTCTTAGATCATTGCATCATTCATTCAGTAGATGTTTAGTAAACAGTAAACATGTGCAGTAAGAATAGAATAAATCATCACACATAAGAAACACACATGAACACCAGGATTTAAGGTGGAAACCCAATTTGGGAGAAAACCACCGCTGCTGTCGTCTCAGTCTTCAATATTTTATTATAAAGAAAACATTGTACAACCATGTACTCGCGCAGACTCATACCAGCACGCAGGCACCCACCTGCAGAAGGCTAAAACCTTCTCTCGTTTACCAGCCTCTCCTGGAAGGGAGCTACAACCCCCTGCTCTTGTTTACCAGCCTCTCCTGGAAGGGAGCTACAACCCCCTGCTCTCATTTACCAGCCTCTCCTGGAAGGGAGCTACTACCCACTGCTCTCGTTTACCAGCTACCACTGGAAGGGAGCTACAACCCCCTCACTGAAAGCTTCGACCCTAAGCACCATTGAGGACCACGTTTCATCAATTTTCATACTGGATCCAACAACTTCCATACAACATACCTTGTAGGCCTCTTTTCATCAGATTTTTAGACTGGACCCTCTCCACACATTTAAGCTCAACATTCATCAAACTGAAACTTATAACCCCATCAATTCATTCATTGAATCATCAACCAATCAACCAACAACTTGATCTTCAATTAACATAATCAGTAGCATATTCATCATTCAAACAACCCAGTTCTGTATGAATACATCATTGACAGATAGTAGTAAAACAACACAACAGATCAGACATTTCATACCACATACTTCACCAAAACCCTAAATTCCATACGCGCTTTTACTACAATGAACCTGCGTATATACGCGCTTTCTCAGAAATCAACTTGCGTATACTTCTGTGCAATGTTAAGAAAACCTTAACTGCCCATACGCGCTTTTCCTTAAGCAGACCCGCGTATACACGCACTTTTAATGAAGCGAGCCTGCATATACATCTGTAACTTTTCAGGACTATGCAGCTCTTCATATCAGATAAACAACTCAAATTTCATCCTTCACTTCAAAAAGTATTTCACCTCATCTCAGATCTAAACATTCCATGAAAAAATCTAGGAAATACATATACATTTCAGATCTAGAGATCCCTCTTCATCATTTTCTTCATAGGTGCATCACTAATTCAGATCTATCAATAAAGAACATATTTCATCCATGCAAATATACTTCAGAGTGAAGCATTCATTAAAACCCAGACACTTGCATGCCCTCTTGCACTATGATTTTCTTCTCCTTAAATAGATTTGGCCTTTATCAATACCATGAGTCAAAACCACTCAACCACTGATGGTATTCCTGGATGGGATCAAATAGATAATCAAGCGCTCAATACTTTGGGCCAATACCATGGTAATGCCCCCTGGTTTTATAAAAATAGAGCGCAAATTGGCATACGTGACTTGGCACATACTTTTCCACGTGCATACGCTACTTCACCTTAACAAACCCGCGTATGCTTTGTAGCATAACTTATTTATCATTATTCTGGCACTTTCTGGATTCCTTTCTTCTGCTACTTATGAACTGATCTGTAGATACATCAGATTTACATTATTAACAACTCATCAATTCAGTTTCCATCAAGAACAACTTCATTAAGCAGGTTCCATCAAAGTCAACACATTGTATCACATTGCCAACAATCTCCCCCTTAACTCATCAAGTAGGTTGTCATCAACTTTATCAAGTAGGTTTCCATCAAAAAAAGCACTCTGCATCATATTTCCAACAATCTTATTTCATCAAGTAGGTTACCATCAACTTCATCAAGTAGGTTTCCATCAAGGAAAACTTCATCAAGTATGTTTCCATCAAGTATAATACGTCTCCATCAAGAACAACTTCATCAAATAGGCTGCCATCAAGGACAACACATGCCAACAATCTCCCCCTTTGGACTTGATGGCAACCATGATGGTGTTTGATCACCACAACAGATAGATACATTGATTATAACCATTATGAAAACACCATGATATTCTCCCCCTATTCAAACACCATGCTACTGTCCCCCTTTGACATCAAGGGAAAAGGGCGGATCAAAACCAAAACAAGGTTTTTCTTCTCATGTAGAAAGAAGAGCTCTGCAGATCTGATGTGCATTGAAGTTACCATGCTCCCCCTGAGTTCATGCAGAATCTTCGACCATATTTTTTCAATGAAGTACATGACTCTATGGCCTTTCCTATCACCAAGGACTCATACTTACATCAAAGATCCAACCAAGTGGATTTACTTATTTGACTCAAGTACCCAACCAAGTGGGTTTACACATTTTGACTCAAATACCCAACCAAGTGGGTTTACAAATTTGACTCAAGTACCCAACCAAGTGAGTTTTCACATTTGAACAAGTCCTTACATGACTAAATATTACAATTTTACATCATAGGTCTCAACATGACCTTTTCATCAAATTACAAATATGACTTTTTATAATCAAGATCAAGGAATCTCAATCATGAGATCAGATCACATCAAATCAAGAGAATGCCAACAATGCATCCTTTCCACATGACCAATGCTCCCCCTTAGCTTGTGCATTCTGAACACTTTCAACAACAAATCATCAAGGCATCTTCATCAACAATATCAAAGAATGAAACAGAATTATGAAAACTGGAACACCACCAGAGATACCAAACAGTACAACAGTTGTGCTAAAAGAATGCTGGCCCAGAAGAATTTTGTCAGCAAATACCCATACGCAGTTTTCTGTGTATGAACTCGTGTATATACGCGACTGTCTTTCAGGAAATCTGCGTATCCAACTTAATCTTCTGAAATTTAATCAGATCTGACCCTCTGCATGGCAGAGACTACTCTCAACTTCTTTCTGAGATATTCGAACTCTTCCATGGAATATATGAGAGAAGAAAGATAGGAAAAAGTAGTTGTGTTTTCAAGTGTTATCTAACAGTTGTAGCATAAGCACATTCGTAACCAAGCCTTCAGACTCTTTGTAGCATCATATTCTTCCCAAGAGGAATTATCAGACTAGAACAACTTCTTCAATAGAAAATATGTATTAAGCAATCATCCATGTGATCCGATATCACCAAGATCTTCATGATTCATAATCATGATGTAACATGTGTAGGAATTATGAATAAAAGATCTCAACAGTGACAAAATTCATCAGCAACAAACTCTACATGATCTATCCTTATCTCTGAATCATAAGACTTCCAACTCATCCATGTGTGAAAACAAAATATACTTTTTAGCAAAAAGAAAACAGAGCTCATCCATAATCTTATCATAAGAAACCATGTATCATGCCATCATCATTTTGAGCAAGGGCTAAGGAATAATCAGATACAATGCCAACAATGAAAACATTAGCTATTAGATTGATACTCCCCCTAAACCTGTGTTCCTGATCTTTAGCTGTCTCACTAATTTCCTTAACAGAAAGGCATACGCTTCTGTCTTCAGCGTAACTCGTGTGTATACGTGGCTTTTGTTTAGTAAACCCGCGTATGGAAAGTGAAATACTAAAAATTTCACACTTTCATCTTCTACCCCTGAATTTGTACCACCTGTACCTGTCTTCTTCACATTAGATGCACTGTCAGAAATAAACATAACCAAAATTACCAAACCAACCATGAGAATCACCATATATTTCTCCCCCTGTGATGATACATTTCTGATTCCTCTAATGTATCTCACATCATTCCTGTAGTCATTATTTAGAAGCGGATGACTGCAGTAGGATTATTATCCCTACGTTTCTGACCGGTCCTCCTTCCTTTTCTAGCTTTGCTTGAAATTTCTTATTGTGTGCTAGAAATTATCCAATTTCTCAGATCCATTCATCCTGTATTATTTTTCTACATGTCCATACTTGTTACAGGCATAACATCTTGCATGACCAGAAAAGTAAGCATAAGGATCATAATGTGTTTTTCTATTCTTTCTTCTATTGCAATCAGCTGCTTTATGACCATACTTGCTACATGAAAAACAATATCCCTTGAAAAAACTAGAGTACCTTTCTGTGTAGAATTTGTTTGTATGTGACTGAAACATTCTGCTTCTGCAATTAGCTGCAATATGCCCATAATTATGAAATTTAAAGCATTCAACATTATTGATCATAGGAGGGAATGATTTCTTTTGAGAGTTCATGATTGTCGATTGATCTTTTGTTTCTTTCAACACTTCAGATTTTGCATTGATATCCTTTGAATCTGTAGCACTTCCTGGTGAACTAGATTCTCCTTTAACAGTTTCATGAAAACCAAGACCAAATTTAATAGAAGGAGACCTTTGAATACTAAGAATATTGTCTAGAATCTTAGTGCTATCTTGAAACCTCAAGAGTTTATCTTTTTCTTCTAATTTACCTTTTAAAATGTTTACCTCATCTTCCAATTTTTGGCATTTCTTCTTCATACTTTCTTCAACCCTTCTCCCTTCTTCTACTTGATCATTCAGTTTTAAAATATCTTCTTTCAACCCATTTTCTTGTTCTTCAAAAATTTGTAGAAGTTCTTCATTCTTCTTATTTGATTTTTCCGGATCTTCTTTGAGAGAGATGATTTATGCTTCAAGTTCTTCATTCTTCTTATTTGATTTTTTCAGATCTTCTTTGAGGGAGATGATTTCTGCTTCAAGTACTTTTTCTTAAAATGATTGTAGAAATTCCTCATTCTTATTATTTGATGCTTCGAGATCTGCTTTCAGAGAGATGATTTCTGCTTCAAGTCCTTTACTTAGATTGGTTACATTATCATACAACCTTTTCAGTCTAGAGATCATATCTTTGTAGATAGATTCTCTCTTATTGAATAATCTTTGTTGATCTTCAACTTTGATCTTGAGAACTGTTTCTTGATCCACAATATTACTTTCACTATCTTCACCATTGCATGCAAAAGAAAATAAATCCCAAGAACAACAATCACTACCTTTTCATCTTCTTCATTTTCTGCTGCACATGTTTTCTGAGATATCTCCTTTCTTTGAGTAGCCTTCTTCTTTTGCTTCTTTCCCATTGTGACGGATATCCTTCAAGCGATCAAGCTCCTTCAAAAGGACCTGCTCTGATACAAATTGTTGGGAAAAATACTAAGAGGGGGGGGGGGGGGGGAATCAGTATTTAGAGCTGACTGAAAAATTTATACTTTTTCTTTCTCTTAAAACCCATACGCTACTTTACTGAACCCAAGTCACGTATACACGTGGATATCCTTAATAAAACTTGCGTATTAACATAGATCTCATTATGCTGATAATTCTTTGCTTAGATCATTGCATCATAAAGCAACACACATGAACACCAGGATTTAAGGTGGAAACCCAATTTGGGAGAAAACCACCGCTACCGTCGTCTCAGTCTTTAATATTTTATTATAAAGAAAACATTGTACAACCATGTACTGGCGCAGACTCATACCAGCACGCAGGCACCCACCTGCAGAAGGCTACAACCTTCTCTCATTTACCAGCCTCTCTTGGAAGGGAGCTACAACCCCTTGCTCTCGTTTACTAGCCTCTCCTGGAAGGGAGCTACAACCCCCTGCTCTCGTTTACCAGCCTCTCCTGGAAGGGAGCTACTACCCCTTGCTCTCGTTTACCAGTTACCACTGGAAGGGAGCTACAACCCCCTCACTGAAAGCTTCGACCCTCAGCACCATTGCGGACCACGTTTCATCAATTTTCATACTGGATCCAACAGCTTCCATACAACATACCTTGTAGGCCTCTTTTCATTAGATTTTCAGACTGGACCCAATCCACACATTTAAGCTCAACATTCATCAAACTGAAACTTATAACCCCATCAATTCATTCATTGAATCATCAACCAATCAACCAACAACTTGATCTTCAATTAACATAATCAGCAACATATTCATCATTCAACAACCTTAGCTTCCGTATGAATACATCATTGACAGAGCAGCGTAAAACAACAACACAATAGATCGACATTTCATACCACATACTTCAAAGAAAACCCTAGATTCCATACGCGCTTCTCGAAATCAACTTGCGTATACTTCGTGCAATATTCGGAAACCTTAACTACCTAGCATGCTGATTTTCCTTGCGTAATTCGTATACACGTGGTTTTAACAGTTGAAAGTCACATATAGTCTTGAACTTTTCAGACTAAAAGGTACTTCTTCAAATCCGATAAACAACTCAGATTTCATCCTTCACTTCAGAAAGTATTTCGCCTCATCTCAGATCTAAACATTCCATGAACAGATCTAGGAAATACATATACATTTCAGATCTAGAGATCCCTCTTCATCGTTTTCTTCATAGTATCACTTAATCAAATCATCTAATAAAGAACAGATTTCTACCCATGCGTATATACTTTAGAGGTAAGTATTCATTAAAACCTTGATACTATACGCTCACTTGCACTATGATTTCCTTCTCCTTAAATAGAATTAGCCTTTGTCAATACCATGAGTCAAAACCACACCACTTCCGATGGTATTCCTGGATGGGATCAAATAGATAATCCAACGCTCAATACAATGGGTCAATACCATGGTAATGCCCCCTGGTTTTATAAAAATAGAGCGCAAATTGGCATACGCAACCTGGCACGTACTTTTTCGCGTGCATACGCTACTTCACCTTAACAACCCCACGTATGCTTTGTAGCATAACTTATTTATCATTATTCTGGCACTTTCTGAATTCCTTTCTTCTGCTACTTCTGAACTAATATGTAGATACATCAGGTTTACATTATTAACAACTCATCAATTCAGTTTCCATCAAGAACAACTTCATTAAGCAAGTTCCATCAAAGTCAACACATTATATCACATTGCCAACAATCTCCCCTTTAACTCATCAAGTAGGTTGTCATCAACTTTATCAATTAGGTTGCCATCAAGGACAACACTCTGCATCATATTTCCAACAATCTTATTTCATCAAGTAGGTTACCATCAAATTCATCAAGTAGGTTTCCATCAAGGACAACTTCATCAAGTATGTTTCCATCAAGTATAATACGTCTCCATCAAGAAAAAATTCATCAAATAGGTTTCCATCAAGGACAACACATGCCAACAATGGTTGAAGGAGGATATCAATATGAACCCTACAAGTACTGCATCCGACAAGGTGCTCTAATTATGAAACAAATGCAAAGGTGGTCAATGCTCTATTGGGAAGTCTAACTGAATCAGAATTTGTCAAAGTCATGTAGCTGGATATAACAAAGGAAATATGGGACAAAATCATTCTAAGTTATGAAGGTGATGCAAAGGTAAAAAGTGCTAAACTCCAAACTCTCAGAATTCAATATGAGAATCTAAAAATGCATAATGAGGAGAGCATTGCCAATTTATTTTTACGTCTTGATGATATTGTAAATCGTATGAGAAATCTGGGAGAAACAATAACTGAATATACTTCGGTTGAGAAAGTTTTAAGATCACTAACGACAAAATTTGAGTCAAAAGTTGTTGCTCTTGAATAAAAACAAGATCTTCAAAATCTTACTCTGGTGCAACTTCATGGCATACTAACTGCATATGAAATGAGAAGAGGAGGACCATCTGAAGTCAAAGAAGTCGTCTTTAGAGCTTCTACAAAAGGAAAATACACAAGAAGAAGGATTGAGATATATCTCGAAGAAGATGAGGGAAATTTGTAAAGAAACTTCAACTTGGCACAGACTATCGTATAAAGCCTTTAAAATGTTTTATCAGAAGAGTTGGTCATTATGCCGCTAAGTGTCCTCATAAAGAAACATCTAAAAAAGGGAACGAAGTAGCAAGAAGGAATAAGAATCGGCTAGGCACTAGAAAAAGTTACTATACTCATGAAGACAGTTGGATGTACATTCGATAGTGAGGAAGAATGTGAACAAGATCTTAGACTTCTCATGGCATTTGAAAAAGAATCTAGAGAAGAAAATGATACTTTTATGGATGCTCTAGAGGACAATTATTTTCTTGAAGAAAAAAATCAACTCAAAATACGCTTAGAAGAAAGTAAAACAATCATAGAGACTCTGGAAAATCAGCTTGAAGAAAAGGAGAAACGCAATGAGAAATTGGAGTGTGAAGTACTAAGTCTAAGAAAAGAACTTGAGAAAGTAAAGACTCTGAATCTTAGATTTACTAAAGGATCTGAAACCTTATATGAGATTATTAAGGTACAACGTTCTCCTCTCATAAAGACAGGTCTTGGATATATTGGAGAATCTTCTCAGGCTTCGGCACCAAATTATCTAAAAGCAGCTACAACTGGTTTACAACATTCTACCACTCAGCAAGGGAATAAAGAATCTTTACAGGTAAAGCATGATCATCTCAATTCAAAGAACACTAACAGGAATATCCTTCAAAGAAACACCAATCAACAGATAAATTCAAGTTGAAGATTTCATGATCGCATAAATTTCTTCTTCAATGGACAATGTTTCTCATGTCACAATTTTGGTCATAAAGCTGTTCAGTGTGTTGCATATAAAACCATCATGACAAGAGAAGAAAGAAAGAAAAGGATTGATATTTAAAAAAAGAATAATACCTATAACAACTTTTCTCCTCTTCTAAATGAAGTTGAATGTGCTTATTGCAATAACTTTGGCCATGGAGAATCTGAATGCAGAAGAAAAGTTCAGCCAAAAGAGCATTTTCCTTCAAGCTCCAAAGTATGGAAAAAGAAGGAATTACAGGTTGAAAATTGTGGCATAGCGTTATTTGCAGAAGGTGAAGAAAATCAATGGTAAATTGATAGTGGATGCTCAAGACACATGACAGGTGACAAAAACAAACTTCTTGCATATAGTGCTCTAGAAAAGGAAAAGAAGGTTACATTTGGAAATGATACTCCTGCGGTAATTAAGGGAAAAGGGTATGTGTTTCTAAAAGAAAAGGTGAAAGCTAATGATGTCATGTATGTGGATGGATTAAGGCATAACCTGTTAAGTGTAAGTCAAATGTGTGATCAAGGAACTAAAGTTGTCTTTAGTTCAAAAGAATGTGTGGTACGTGATCTTGATACAGGTAAAACAATTATAAAAGGAAAAAGAACTCCAAGCAACCTATATGTATTGAAGAACTACAAAGAGCAATGTTACTTGAGTAAATATTCATAAAAATGGCTATGGCATAGAAGTTTGGGGCATCTGAGCTTCTCTCAGATCAAAAAATCAAGCAGAATTAAAGTTGTCCGTGATCTTCCCAATATTACTCTACCCGAAAATATCATATGCAAGTCTTGCCAATTTGGTAAACAGACCAGAGTACAGTTTAATGCCAAGGAAGGATCATCAAGTAAGTCTCTTGAACTCATTCATACTGACATATGTGGACCTATGAGGAAAAAGTCACCACGTGGTGAGCAATACTATATCTTGTTTATTGATGATTTCTCTAGAATGTGTTGGATTGGGTTGCTTAAACACAAAGAGAAATTTTAGAGCTTCAAAGCTCTGGTTGAAAATGAATTAGATCTAAAAATCAAGTGTCTTAGATCTGATCGAGGAGGAGAATACACTTCAGATGAATTCCTTGAATTTTGTGAACAACATGGCATAAAAAGATAGTTTACTATAGCCGGCACTCCACAACAAAATGGCGTAGCAGAAAGAATGAATAGAACAGTTCAAAAAATGGCTAGAGCTATGCTTGATGATTCCGGAACACCTGACACATTTTGGGGAGAAGCAGCTCATATAGTGGTAAATATTCTTAACAAGGCACATGTTCATGTAAATAGTGACAAAAATCTATATGAACTCTGGTATGGTAATCCTCCCACTGTGAAGCATTTTAAAGTTTTTGGAAGAAAATGCTTTATCAAAAATAATGATGAAAAACTTGGAAAGTTTGAACTCAGAGCAGATGAAGGAATACTTCTTGGTTACTCCTCCAGGAATAGAGCATATAAATGTTACAATAAAAGACTTCGGAAGATTGTTGAATGTATTGATGTTGTTATTGATGAGTCTCCTGCAGCTCCAAAAGAAGAAAAACAAACAACAGATGAAGACGATGGTGACATATATCCTTCTACATCAAATAGAAATGATATAAATAGTGAACCCAATGAAGAACCCGAAGATGATTTATCTAAAAAAGCTCCATCCAGATATGTTCAAAAGAATCATCCAGAATCTCAAATTTTGGGAGGAAAGGGATCAGGTGTACAAACAAGAAGGACTCTTGTGGGATCTTCTAGCTATCTAGCATTTCTATCCACTATTGAACCACACAATGTCAATCAAGCTAGCAAAGATGAATGTTGGATTCAAGCCATGAATGAAGAGCTTGATCAGATTGAAAAGAATCACACTTGGGAATTAGTACCAAGACCTCATGAAAAAAATGTCATTGGAACTAAATGGATATTCAAAAACAAGTTAAATGAGAATGGGGATGTTATAAGAAATAAAGCTAGACTTGTTTGCAAGGGGTATGCTCAACAAGAAGGTATAGACTTTGAAGAAACTTTTGCTCCTGTAGCTATACTTGAAGCCATAAGAATTTTTCTTGCTTTTTCAAGTTTTCAACAAATCAAAGTTTATCAAATGGATGTTAAATCTGCATTTCTCAATGGTGATCTAGAAGAAGAAGTTTATATAGAACAACCAGAAGGATTCATTTTGGGAATGATGAAAATCTTGTTTGTAGACTTAAAAAGGCTCTATATGGTCTCAAACAAGCTCCAAGGGCATGGTATTATCGTCTTGACAAATATCTTCATCAACAAGGATTTTCAAAGGGGTTTGCTGATAGCAACTTATACACAAAAACTGAAAATGACAAACTATTGATTGTGGTTGTATATGTTGATGATATCATTTTTGGAAGCAATGAAGAATCTATGAGTCAGAAATTTGCTTCAGCTATGCAGCAAGAATTTGAAATGTCTTTACTTGGGGAACTAACATTATTTCTTGGCTTGCAAGTGCATCAAACTACAGATGGCATATTCTTATCACAAGAAAAATACCTTAAGAAAATTCTGAAGAAGTATGGCATGGAAGAGTGCAAACCTGTAAGTACACCAATGATAACCGGATGTAACCTCAGTTCTCATGATGATTCTCCCACGGTGAATCAACCAGAATACAGATCTATGATAGGAAGTCTACTTTATCTCACCGGGACTAGACCAGACATTATGCATGCAGTTGGGATTGTTGGACGATTCCAAGCTAATCCAAAAGAGTCTCACCTTCAAGCTGTCAAAAGAATATTCAAATATATACAAGGAACTCAAGACTTTGGACTATGGTATCCAAAGAATGCTGATCTCACTCTTCATGCTTACACTGATGCAGATTGGGCTGGAAATGTTGATGATCGGAAAAGCACTAGTGGTGGTGCATTCTATATGGGGCCCCAGTTAGTATCTTGGTTCAGCAAGAAGCAAAACTCTATTGCCTTATCTACAGCAGAAGCAGAATATGTGGCTGTCGCATCATGTTGCACTCAACTTATTTGGATGATGCAAACCTTACAAGACTTTCAAATCAAATGTTCACCTCCTATCTCCATTATGTGTGATAATACAAGTGCCATCAGTATCTCAAAGAATCTTGTTATGCATTCCAAGACTAAGCACATTCCCATCAAGTATCACTTCTTATGTGAACAAGTGCTTGAACAAAAGGTGAAGTTGGAGTATGTCTCCTCCAAAGAACAAGTTGCTGATATATTTACCAAACCTCTACCCAGGGAAGCGTTCGAATATCTCAGACAGAAGCTGGGAGTAGTCTCTGCCATGTAGAAGATCAAATCTACTTAAATGCAGAAGATGAAATTGGATACGCGGATTTCCGGAAAGACAGTCGCGTATATACGCTAGTTTATACAAAGAAAACCGCGTATGAGTGGTTGCTGACAAATTTTTCTGGGTCTGCATTCTTCAGCACAGCTATGGTGCTGTTGGGTATCTCTGGTGATGTTTCAGCTCTCATATTTCTGTTTCATTCTCTGATATTTGATGAAGATGCCTTGATGATTTGCTGTTGAAAGTGTTCAGGATGCACAAGCTAAGGGGGAGATGAAGGAGTAAAATGGCTCAAGAACAGGTGTACAGGTTCAGGGGGAGCATTAGCCTTGCTAAGAATTATGCATTGCTAGCATTATGATGGTTCTGAAAGATGATCTCTCTCTTGAGGTATCTTTGGTATTTATTACAAAAGGTCATGTTGAGACCTATGATGTAAAATTGTAATATTCAGTCATGTAAGGACATTGATCAAATTTGTAAACCCACTTGGTTGGGTACTTGAGTCACATATGTAAATCCACTTGGTTGGATCATTGATGTAAGTTTGAGTCCTTGGTGATAGGAAAGGTCATAGAGTCATGTACTTCATTGAAAAATATGTTTGAAGATTCAGCATGAACTCAGTGGGAGCATGGTAACTTCAGTGCACATCAGATCTACAATGCTCTTATTTCTACATGCGAAGAAAAACCTTGTTTTGGTTTGATCCGTCCTTTGCCCTTGATGTAAAAGGGGGAGAGTGTCATGGTGTTTGAATAGGGGGGAGAGTATCATGGTGTTCGTATAATGGTTATATTCAATATATCTATCTGTTGTGGTGATAAAACACCATCATGGTTGCCATCAAGTCCAAAGGGGGAGATTGTTGGCAATATGATGCCATGTGTTGTCCTTGATGGCAACCTACTAGATGAAGTTTATGGAAACCTACTTGATGAGTTAACCTACTTGATGAGTTTATTAATGATGAAAATCTGACGTATCTACAGAGCAGCTCAGAAGTAGTAGAGAAAGAAATTTTAGTAAGTGCTAGAGAAACGATAAATATGATATGTCACAAAGCATACGCGGGTTTGTAAAGGCGAAGAAGTGTATGTATGCAGAAAAGTACGTACCAAGTAGCGTATGCCTATTTGCGCTCTAATTTTATAAAGCCATGGAACATTACCATGGTATTGGCCCATAGTATTGAGCGCTGGATTATCTATTTGATCCCGTCTAGGAATACCATCGGAAGTTGTGTGGTTTTGACTCATGGTATTGATAAAGGCTAAACCTATATAAGGAGAAGAGAATAATAGTGCAATGTGTGCATATGTCTGGGTTTTAATGAATACTTCGCTCTGAAGTATATCTGCATGGTGGAACTCTGTTCTTAATTGATAGATCTGAATCTATGATGCACCTATGGATATGATGAAGGTTCAAGATCTCTAGATCTAGAAATGATGAATCTCTAGGATGATCTGAAAATAAATGATGAAGACCTGGCGCAAGTTTGATGAAGAAATTGAATAAATCTGGGTAAGTTTATAGATCTGGTCTGTTCTGCAAAGTTTATCTTTTATAGATCTATACGCAGGTTCGTTTCATGAAAAGCGCGTGTATACGCGGGTCCACTTAAAGAAAAGCGCGTATGGCAGTCAGGATTTCTAAAAATAAAATGCACTAAAGTATACGCAGGTTTGTCTCTGTGAAAGCGCGTATATACGCAGGTTCAGTGAAATAAAAGCGCGTATGGAATCTAGGGTTTTTCTGAAGTATGTGGAATGAAATGTCTGATCTGTTTTGGCTATTTATTGCTATCTGTCAATGATGTATTCATACAGATCTGGGTTGTTTAACTGTTGATTGTTCTGCTGATTATGTTGATTAAAGATCAAGTTGTTGGTTGATTGGTTGATGATTCAATGACTAATGACTGTATAAAAAGTTCTATATGGTTGATAGATTGTCTGAATAACTGATTCTATCTGTTATGAGTCTAATTCACTTGTAAGAGCATATAATAAAGAATATGCTAGTAGTAGTAGTTGTGCATACGCGGAAATGGTGAAGAAAAGTCACGTATACAAAGTTACTATACACTAAAGCATACACAGGTTGGAGTGAATAAAGACGTGTATATACGCGGGTTACATAAAGGAAAACAACGTATGGTATTTGAATTAATGTTCAGGGTTGAGTTTACATCTGCATATCTATTCTGAAGTCTAGGTTATCTCTGATATTTTGGTTACAGTGGTCTCACTGTTATGCTTGAAGTATTGGGCAAAGTATGTTTGTTGATAAGTGAAGGGTTGTGTTGAAGCTGTTTGATCTTGTATGAAAATTGATGAAATATGGTCTGTAGTGGTGTTGAGGGTCAAAGCCTTCAGTAAGGGGGTAGTAGCTCCCTTCCAGTGGTAGCTGGTAAATGAGAGCAGGGGGTAGTAGCTCACTTCCAGGAGAGGCTGGTAAATGAGAGCAGGGGGTTGTAGCTCCCTTCCAGGAGAGGCTGGTAAATGAGAGAAGATTGTAGCCTTTCCGCAGGTGGGTGCCTACATGCTGGTATGAGTTTGCGCCAATACATGGTTGTAAGAAGTTTTCTTTATATAATAAATATTGAAGACTGAGACGACGGCAACAGTGGTTTTCTCCCGAATTGGGTTTCCACCTTAAATCCTGGTGTTCATGTGTGTTTCTTATGTGTGATGGTTTATTCTGTTCTTACTGCACCTGTTTACTGCTTACTAAACATCCGATGAATGAATGATGCAATGATCTAAGTTAAGAATTAAATGCATAATTAGATCTCTGGACATACGCAAGTTTTCTTAATGATATCCGCGTGTATACGCGAGTTATGTTCAGTAAAGTAGCGTATGGGTTTAAAAGCAAGAAAAAGTAAAAAAATTTCAGTCAGCACTAAATACTGATTCACCCCCCCCTCTCAGTATTTTTCCCAACAGATGCACATGTATGCAACATTATATTTGATAGATATAGTCTTAAATTTGATTTTTTCTATATATTCTTATCTAAAATATATTTTTACTTTTTCAGAGAACTTTGAGAATGTAAATTACTATACATTTAACTCATATATATATATTTACTTTTATCAAGAATGATTTTAAATTTTGGATAGTTACATTTGGCATGTGATCACATGCTGTGATATATAATGTTTTGTTTTTAAAACTCAACATGTCATTTTATTTTTTAAATATAAAATAAATCTAGATGGAGATTTCAAATTACAAAACACATGTACATGTGTGTATATTTTGGATAGTTGAACTAGATTCACATGTGATCACATGTTGTGATATCATGTTTTTTTTTTGAAACTAAAGTTGTTATTTTATTTGTTAAATATAAAATTCAAATCTAGATGGAAATTTCAAATTTTACAAAACACGTGTATATTTTGGATAGTTCAATTACAATTGGCATGTGTTCTCATGTTGTGATATAATGTTTTCTTTTTAAATTGGATAGTTCAACTACATTTGGCATGTGATCTCATGTTGTGATATAATGTTTTGTTTTTAAATTGGATAGTTCAACTACATTTGGCATGTGATCTCATGTTGTGATATAATGTTTTGTTTTAAAAACTCAAGTTGTCATTTTATTTATTAAATATAAAATGAATCTCTAGATGGAAAATTCAAATTACATTTTCACAATGTGTGTATTTTGGATGGTTGAACTACATTTGGCATGTGATTGTGATATAATGTTTTGTTTTTAAAAAGTTGTCATTTTATAAATTTGTTGAATATAAAATGGATCTCTCTAGATGGAAATTTCAAATTACAAACCATGTACATACATGTGTATATTTTGGATCTAGTTGAACTACATTTGGCATGTAATTACATGTTGTGATATAATGTTTTGTTTTACAATCTGTTGTTACTCAATAAGTTAGTTATAAATGAATCTCTAGATGGAAATTTCAAATTACATTTACAATGTGTATATTTTGGATGGTTGAGCTACATTTGGCATGTGATTGGGATATAGCTTTGTATTAAAACTGTTGTCATTTTTAAACTGTTAAAAGAAACAACATCTTCAGATGGAAATTTCGAATTACAAATCATGTATACATGTGTATATTTTGGATAGTTGAACTACATTTGGCATGTGATCACATGTTGTGATATAATGTTTTTCATTCTTTTAATATAGTTTAGCCCAAGTTACAAACAAAAAAAAAGTTCACATGAATATATGTACATAAAAATGATTGAAGTACATGTTTGAATATATGTTAAAACGATTGAAGTATAATACATATCGAGTATATATGTAAAAAAAAATCATAAGATTCTAGGTGTTTTTAGATGTGTCAAACAATCATAAAATTTTAAAATTGCATTCTATAACATATATATCGAGTACGCGCAACATTTTTCATCAATGCACATAGAAAATCTAATTTCAGTTGATATTAAACTGGAAATTACAAAACACGTACCACATTTTGCATTCAAGAATGAATGTTTTAATTTACTTTCAATAGACACGCATGTCTAAAACAAAATTGTGCAACTTCAAATTTGCATTATATCAACTATGTTAGATACACAGATATGTACATTTTGTAATAATGACATTATGAAAAATTGTACCAAAGAATGTATGAAATCATTTACATCAGATAATATAGACATGTGTATGTGTACACATGTATAAATTACTTGTGTGCATGTACCAAAATAATGTACATGTGCAAACACTTGTATAGATAACATAAAAAGGCAGTTCAATTTTTAGTTGAGTTCTGGAAGTTCTAAAAGATGAATCCAAAGAGAATAAATTGTTGTGCAGTTCAATCAAAAAAATTCCAATGGAATGCCATCTTCAATGATCTATTAATGATCGGGTTTTGACATTTTCCATTTATTAATTTTCATTTTTTTCTTTGGTTGAACTTCTATAAACTTTATGTGTGCTGCACATGTAGGAATTTACAGGGTAAGTTCCTTATATCAAGAACCAAAGGTCACCACTCACAAACAAATCACAAATCAGTAAGCTAGTATAATCATGTTGTTAAAACCCTCAAAGAGGGAAACAGTCCACGGCCTGAGCCAACGCAGCCACTTCAGGCAATTTATTAATATAAAAAGAAAAGTTACATATGTTTCTCTCATAAAAGGTTACCAAAAAAATGACACTCCATGCTCTTTAAATAGAGATCATGGACCAATCGGGTGTTAATCCATGGATCAAGTGTCATTAATACCGAGGTGAGAGATAACAAACAGATTATAAGTTACAAATGTACATGGTAAAGAAACACACTTTACCTAACTCTACACTAGACTAAGTTATTCTTAACTATTTCCTATGTGTTGTAATATCCTAACATCCCCCCTTAAGAACAACTTGGGATAGGATTGAAGGATTTACAAAGGTGACACAAAGAACTATTTCTATGTCGAAATATCCTAACATCCCCCCTTAAGAACAAATTGGGATAGGATTGAAGGATTTACAAAGGTGACACAATAGGAGAAGGAAGGAGGCATTAGAGCCTATCCCTCCTTAATGACAACTTTCCTGAACTCCAAGCGTGGAGCGAATTTCGGTAAACTTTGCTTCTATGAGAGCCTTCGTAAAGATATCAGCTACTTGATCATTGGTTGGATAGTACTGCACTTCAAGAACATGATCATGAATGAGCTTTTTGATGAAATGTAAGTGGAGTTCAATGTGTTTCATACACTGAAGCTAAACTGGATCTTTACATAGCTGAATGGAACTATGATAATCACACCAAAGTGTAGTTGGATGATGCTGATGAAGACCAAATTTAGACAGGATCTGACGAAGTCACATGGATTCCTTGCTAGCTTCAACTGCACCACGATACTCTGCTTCTACTGAAGAAAGAGAGATGGCAATTTGTTTCTTACAAGACAAAGTAATATGTCCTGAACCAAGAGTGAATACATATCCTGCAGTAGACTTCCGATCATCAGGGTCACTAGCCTAGTCAGAATCAGTGAAACCAATCAACAATGGAGATGCTCCTACACTGTAATGAATCCTGAACTGAACTGTACCTCAAATATATCGAAGTATTCTTTTAGCTTCTTTCCAGTGAATTTCATGAGGTTGGTGCATAAACCGAGCGACAAGACCAACGGAAAAGGAAATGTCAAGATGGGTATGGGTTAGATACAGAATTTTACCAACAAGTTGATGGTATAAGGTAGCATCAACTTCAGGGGTAGTACAAGTGACTGAAAGCTTGACTCCGGACTGAAAGGGAGAAGGGGCTAGCTTACAGTCTTCCATGTGAAAGTGGTGTAGAAGATCATAGGCATACTTGGACTGAGAGAGGGTAATGCCTTCATTGGATTGCAAGACTTGAAGACCAAGGAAATAATGCAAGTGTCCTAATTCTATCATTTCAAACTTCTTTTGAGGCTAGACTTCACATGGTTTATATGGTTTGGATCACTACCAGTAAGGATAATATCATCAACATAAAGAACAAGGATGGTGAAGGACTTACCCACTTTCTTAGTGTAGACAGTGTTGTTAGAATGACACCTAGAAAAGCCATTATCTAATAGAAATCTATCCATTTTGGCATACCAAGCCCGAGGAACTTGTTTGAGACCATTTAGAGACTTCCTAAGGCAAAAAACAAGGCTAGAGTCGTGTTGGATAAAGCCAGGGGGTTGTTCCATGTAGATTTCTTCATGTAAATCTCCATGTAAGAAGGCAGACTTAACATCCATCTGATGGACTTCCCATTTAAAGGAGGCAGCATGGAAAAGAACAAGGTGGATAGAATTCATTTTGGCAATAGGGGAGAAGGTTTCAGTATAGTCAATGCCTTCAACTTGTGAAAATCCTTTAGCGACAAGATGAGCTTTATGTCTATCCACTTTTCCATCTGGTCCAAACTTTGTTTGTAAACCCATCTACATCTGAAAAGTTTTCTTCCTTTTGGAATAGGAACAAGATCCCAAGTATCATTCACCAATAAGGAACGATATTCTTCATTCATAGCTTCATCCCAAGTTGGATGACTAGAGGATTCTTCAAAGGTTTCTAGATATGGATTTTCTGGAACTTGAGCCAATAAGGAAGAAGCTTTTTCGAACTGAGAACATGTATGTCTGCGATCGATAGGGTCACCTACAAGAGAACCTATTGTATCTTGAGTAGAGAAGACCCATATTGGAAGCTGTGGAGTGTAAGGAATAATTTCAAGAGGTGGAGGAGGATTTTCATCCTCGCTATCATCATCTGAACTAGAAGTAATGCTATTAAGAATAGAAGAGAGAGAGGTGGCACATATGCCGAATCAGGCTCGCAGGCCAATGGTGGCACACCCACCGAACTAGGCTCGTAAGCCGATATATTTTCATCAAATTTTACATCCCTTATAATGATTATATTTTTGGATTTTGGTTGAAGAAGTCAATATCCTTTGACATCTTCATAATATCCAACAAAAATTCATTTTTCACTCTTAGGTTCTAAGCCTTTATGTTTCACGTCTAGAATATGAGCCCAAGCATCACTTCCAAAAACACGAAAGTGACTTACATCTAGTTTTATTGAGCTCCAAGCTTCTTCTAGAGTTATATTCTTTAAAACCTTAGTAGGAGTGCGATTACTATGTAATTTTCACAGTTAATTTCTTCTACCCAAAAATCGAGACTAAGTTCTTTAGATTGAAGCATACAATTAGCCATTTCTTTTAAGGTGTGATCCTTCCTTTCAGCTACACCATTTTGTTGTGGAGTATATGGAACAGTATGTTGCAATTGAATGCCATGCTCAATGCAGAAGTTGATAAATTTGTTGTTAACATATTCTCCACCATTGTCTGATCTTAACTTAAGAATTTGATGTCCAGATTGTTTCTCAACAAAGGCCTTAAAGGCCAAGAACATGTTAAAAACTTCACTCTTGAGTGTTAAGAAATATACCCAAGTGCATCTGGAAAAATCATCAATGAAAGTTAAGAAGTACTTGCAACTAGAGAAAAAAACAACAGGAAGTGGACCACATAAATCACTATGCACAAGTTTCAAAGGGGCTGAAGCGTGCCAAGAGGCACATTTGTCAAAACTATCCCGATGATGTTTTTCGAGTACACATATAGAGCAAACACCATCTCGGTAAGATACCATAGGAAGGCCCGTCACCATATTTTCCTTACATAGAGTTTGAAGAGAGTGATAGTTTAAGTGACCAAATCACTCATGCCAAAGTTTTCTCACATCATCATTATGAGCAACAAAAATAGAGGGAAGACATGATGATCCAAAGTTGTCAAACTTATACGACCTTGTGGAATCATCAACAATGCCAGTAGCTAAAATATGTTTAGGATCTTTGAGGTCCTTGATTAAAACATCATGAGGTGAGAATTATACTATTTTCCCTTCACCTGAATGAGTTATCTGATAAACAGATAGAAGGTTTCATGACAAGGTAGGAACACATAGTACATCATTAAACTAACCATTATCTAGATGAATGGTTCCAGATCCTACAACACTAAGAGATCTATCATCACCAACATAAATATGTTTGGTATTACAATCATTTAAAGAAGAAAACATGGATTTATTTTTAGCCATGTGGTAAGAAGCTCCAAAATCAATGAGCCACTCATGAGAAGGAGAAGAAGAAGATACATTTAATGCATAACTAGATCTTGACGGTTTACAACAACAAGCAAAAAGTGCCATGCCTGAAGATAAAGGTGAAGAGTGCTCCAAATTGATGTTGTGCTTCTTCATTGCTGCTTCTAAGGCTTACATCTTCTTAAAACATTTGGACTCTATATGGCCATCCCGATTACAAAAGTTGCAATGTCTATCTGTCTTCTTCCCTTTGTTTTGATTTTCCTTATTATTTTGGTGATTTGATTTTTCAGTTTGCGGCTGAAATTGCTTAGGGCCCTTGTTTGGTTTAGGACCATATTTTTTAGGATACTTCTTCTTAGGATTCTTTTGATATGGTTGTTGTTGGGCTGCTAAGGCTTTCTTAGAAGCATTTCCAACAGTGATAAGACCAAGGTGTAAAATTTTTTCATGTTATCTTATCAAAGAATCACAAAAGGCATCAAAAGAGGGATTCTTGTAGGTGGTTCCTGAAGAAATTATGGCTTCTCTAGTGGAATGGAAGGCAGAAAAAAATACAGAGTATGCAGGGCCAAGCTTAGCAAGAATTCAATAGATGAGGCTACCATCGTCCTTTTTGATCTTACAACCTTCTAAAAGAATTCTGAGGGTCTTAAATTTAAACAAAAAATCTTCAATGGAGGAGAAATTATTGGGGTCCAAAGTAAGCAACTCATTTTCAAGTTGGTGGGCTCTAGTTTGATTTTGAATGCCAAAAACAGTTTTTAGCTTTTCCAGGGCTTCATCAGGGGTGTCAATATCAAGGATATGAAATCGATGATCTTGAGCAATGGACATTCCTATCAACCCTCGTGCTTGATATTGTTTATTTTCCCATTTAGCAGCTTTATCATCATCGGAAGGTTTAGTTTCTTGTCCTATGGCTATTCTATAAAGCCCTTTACTTCTAAGTATATCTACCATGTGAGGTAGCCATTGGAAATAATTGGTATTGTTAAGAATAATCAGGCATACACTTTCCATTTAAAAAAAAAATTGAAGCTAAGAAAAGCTGAAACTAACTGCTCCAATGTAAATATCTCAAAAAATTAGGCCATTTAAAAAAAAAAGCTCGAAAAAAATTTTCCGAATGAAGAAGTTATGCCTTTTGAAAAATCTGAGTTATAGATGCCGAATAGTTATGGGAACGGGATGAAGTGCGTCTTTTTAAAAAAAATTCCACCCCTTTTAACAAAAAATTTTGACAAAAGAAGCTTGAGAAGGAGACTTGAACCCAAGACCTCTATTCTCATAAACTAACCCCTCACCAAGTGAGATAGTAAAAGGATCATGTTATTCTATGAAAGGAGGAAGGGTTTTTTTTTTTACTCTTCAGTGTGTGTGCCTTTTCCTGCAAAAAAAACACAAAAACCAAGCCAAAAAAAAATGAAATGCAAATCCTTACGGCAGAATGTTAGATATTCATTTAGCCTTACCGAAAACTATCACTTTTTTCACTATTTCTGGTTTCTCGAGATCGCACAAAGACGCGGGGAAAGAGCATTCATTGAAAAAAAAATCCTTTTTCCTGTTTTTAATTTTCCGAGATCGCACGTAGTGCACAGCAAAGAGCATACACAGAGAAGAGGGTATACATACGGCAAATAAATAAAACCTAAAACCAAAAATAAAAAGAGGAAACTGAAATAAGTAGAACTATTAACAAATATAGCTGCAAAATAGATGCTTTATACCTCCAGATCTAAACTGTCATAACTTGGGCATGTTGAGATTGCAACAAGATGATGAGCTTAGTGGAAAGGAGTCGCCTTCACTAAGTGGGCTCGCGGGCTATTTTTGGCGCAAAGTCTATTTTTAGACTATGTCTATTTTTAGACATATGGATCATATTCTATGAGTTGCAGGATGCTATTTGTGGATGGTTGGTCAAGTTGGAAAAATAGATGGACTTCTATTTTTAGACATATTGGGTGGAATCTATTTTTAGATTGCCAGTCTAAAAATAGATATGCCGAATATTATTAGCTCTTAATAATATTTGGACTATAAACATTATCTTATTCTCTTGGAGCACTTCAGTTAAGTGCACAGATGTGGCACAGGAGCTGACAGAAGGAATTACGCTATTCCTGAGGGTTAATTGGAGCTATTGCATGGATACTTCAGTTAGAACTCATGTGACAGAGTTTGGTGGAGTTGATTGAGGAGTTAATGGAGTTGTGTTCAGTTTAACTAATCTAAACATAGTTGAGCTAGTTGTATTTAGTCTAACTGATTAATACACTAGTGAAAAGTGGTGTGAATTAATTATTAATTAATTCACTAATTATAAACTCATTAATCAACTAAAGAATACATCAGTTAACTTCAGTGCATGGACAGTTCAGTGGAGACCAGTGAAGAAATAGGTGAAAGAGCAGTGTGAATATCAGTTGTGACTATACAGTTGCATGATTTGCAACAACCAATGGTTCGAGAAGCCAATGAGGATTGCGCTGTACAAGCCAAGTGGTTCGAAGTTATTTATGAGCCATTCTTCAGCATTGATTACGCAACAGAGGCAAGCTATCAGGTGGTAGATATTGGAGCATGCATTTTGCTAGATCTAGCTTGATTAGTGTGTTGCAATTGGAGATTGTGTTGAGAGCTTTGAGGAGCTTTGTACAATGATTGTTACATGATCTCTATGACATATAATATATAGATAGTTGGGGTTTTCAACTTTAAGCTTTCCCATAAAATAATGTGTTCATATGTGTGGTTGTTTATGGTTTAATGTGCGCATGCGATTGTTTTTTATTTCCGCAATTAATGATCAATGGTAGAAGAGATTATGTATTGTGCATGAAGTTAAAATAGTGTGTGATCAGGAGAATCTCGGTGAATAATATATCAGTTATTCAATTTTCTATAGGGAAGCCGGAAACCTTTTCGCATGAAATGAAAGGCATTCCTCACTATAACAAACGCTCCAGACATAACCGAGCAGTTCTCCAAGCACAAAAATGTTCAAAAATATTATATCTACAAAACGACATTCACATGTAGTCAAATCGGCTTTAAATTTTAATCAACAACGGACGTGGCCCTCAAAAGAGCTCCGATAGCTTGTAGGAATTTATAGGGTAAGTTCCTTAGATCAAGAACCAAAGGTCACTGCTCACAAACAGATCAAAAATCAGTACACCAGTATAATCACATAGTTAAAACCCTCAAAGAGGGAAACAGTCCACGGCCTGAGACAACGTGGCCACTTCAGGCAATTTATTAATATAAAAAGAAAAATTACATATGTTTCTCTCATAAACGGTTACCAGAAAAATGACCCCCCATGCTCTTTAAATAGAGATCATGGACCAATCAAGTGTTAAGCCATGGATCAAGTGTCATTAATACTGAGGTGACAGATAACCATCGGATCACTACAAATTGTGATTGTCCGATTATAAGTTACAAATGTACATGGTAAATAAACACACTTTACCTAACTCTACACTAGACTAAGTTATTCTTAACTTTTTCCTATGTGTCGGAATATCCTAACAGCACACACCAAGTGACTATTGACAACTTAGGACATCAGGTTCATAGTATTGAAAGTAAAAAAAATCCCCACTTTGATTAGTTTTTCTGAAAAAATAACCTTTTAGTATAATAGACCCTCTGTCATATGTAAGCCTATGATCATCTTGGTTTTCTAATAATTTCATCTTTCATTCAATGAAAAACATCAAATAATACTTCACATTTTCACCGTGTTAGTGTCAGTATTTGCATACTTCCACCAGGGATCAAAACACATTTGCATGTGCATCTTAGGTGTCCCATTCTGAAAAAAATTTCATCATTCCATTAGGTCATCATATAAAATTGTTCCACTGGTGGTTGTCTTGGTCAAATAAGCTTCCTTCTCCCTCAGAAGATCATATTGGTTGACTCATTCTCATGTCTCCTTGAGCATAATAACACCTATGGAAATGTTATGTTCACTTGGAAGTCTTTAAAGTCAAAGGTCAAAGTCTCATTCAAAAGTCAGGTCAAAAAGAAGTCCCATTAGGTCATAGGGTCAAAATCATGAAAATTGGTCATTTCACCATCAAATTCATCTTTTGAAGGAGTAGTAATAGTCAAAGGTCTTCAACAATTTCATATTCAAAAACCATCATTTCCAAATAAGTGGCTTTGTGTTTACCATATTTGTCTCTCATTTGTGGTTGGAAATCTCATTTCCCTCTCCCAGGGATTTGAGGGCATTTTTCTTGGTTTCATGACTTCCATGGTTAAATTATCAATAATACTTGTATTATGATGCTCTTACACCTTCCCCTATCCTTAATATAGCCTCCTAAACACTTCCTATCACTCATATCCCTCAAAATTATCACTTTTCCACAAGCCTTAGCCTATTGCTACAATTTTCCACTTTTTCAAGACTAGGCCTGTGTTTTTCCCTTTTGGACCCCTTCCCCTCACTAATCCTTGAAATTCCACTTTCTCCTGCTCTCTAAAATCTATCCCTATCCCCAAAATTTTCCCAAATAATTTATACAAACCTTAACCCCTTCATTCCCCTACCTCGACAAGGCGGTCCTAAATCCCATGTTTTGCCTACACTAAACCCTAATTTCCTCTTCCACTGAGCTAGGGCTTTCTATGGAATCAAAGACATCATATAAGAGAAGGCATAAGGGAGGTCATTTCAGCAAGTACGAATCCATACCAACTCATAAAAATCACGCCTCCATCATTTTCCAAGAAGTCATTCCAATGGACAAATCATTTTCCACACATAGGGCCAGTTTTGCTTCAAACTATGTTTTTGACCCAACCAAGATGAAATTGACAAACATGAGAGAGGGTTTTGTTCATAATAGGCCAAGGAATAAACACCTCCTTCATTTTTTACATAGGTATCATGGTTTTTGAGAAATGTTAAAAATATAGGTGCTACACGAGGTTTGCTGCATTTCTGGTGTGACCTTTGGAAAATCCAGTTTTCTCCTAGCTGGAGTGTCCAAATGATTTTCTTGGTGTGTCAAACGATAACTAGACATAGATTTAATTCCAATTCATTATCATGAGCTCAATTTGGAGTTAAGTAAGGCCTCCAAAATTTTCCTGCACCATCACTCTACATTTCTGCACCCTCATTCAACACTTTTTGAACAATATTGGAAAAATCAACTTTTGACAAGGTAAATTAACTCCAATCAGAAATATAAAGGTAGATTTGGAAACTAGACTTCAAGGGATTTCCAATGAGCTATCCTGTGCCCAATTTGGACACAAATAAGGCCTCCAAATGTGGTCTTCAAAATAGTGCTTCTTGGCGTTGTGCGTTCAAAAAGTTGGCATTGCGCGTTTGAACTGGCATTGCACGCCTGCCCAGTGGCACTGCGCCCTTGTCATAAAATCTCAGTGAAAATTGAAAAGGCTATGTGCACTTAGAAAGAGGATCTTTGAGTTTGGATAGGCGCTACGCCCTCAAATAATGGCGTTGTGCGCTTGCACAATGAAGAGTTGTGAGGGTTGTATCACTTCAAAACACTTCTAACCACTTCCAAACTTCTCCTAAAAATCCTCCAAGAGCCCTAAATAAGTAAGTACATATCATATACCTTTTTTCTAAGCTATTTGATGTCTCTTGAATGAATTGAAATAAAACCCTAATAAAACCCTAATCTCAGTTTATGGTCATTGTTCATACACTTGGTTCATCTCCTAAAACATATATCAGTCATAGGCAGGGTAATTTTAATTGACCTAGTTTGACCATTCACTTCATTCCCTTCACTCACATCCAATCACCTCATGTTGATCCTACCTCATTACCTTTCTATAACCCTTCACCATCACATCAATGATACCGGAGCATCAAGCAGTGAAGGGGACATTGAGGCAACTTGCACTAAAATGACTAATATTGAGCCATTTCCCATGACATATTAGAGAGGCCACATGCATGTGTTTTCTTCACATGGTGTGAAATGGGCCATGCCTTCTTCATCAGAAAAACAAGTAGAAAAGGGCAAGGAAAAGGCTACAGAGCCTATCATTGTTGAGTAGGAGGACACACATGAAACTAAGCAGGAGTTTCAGCCGATTGAGATTGATGAGGAGGATGAGGATAGAGCCACTAGTGCAGTGATTAGAGGAAAGGATGCCAAGATTAGTGAGCTTAAAACTAATCTTGATAGAGCACAGTACGTCATTGAATTTCTTGAGCTAGAAAATCAGCAGTTGAAGACTAAGCAAACCATCAGTGAAGTCAAGACAATCAGAGCTCAAAGAGAGGTAGGAAAGGCCAAGGCCTTGCTGGAGAAAACCTTGGGAAAATTAGATGAGAGTGATGATGAAGAAGATCAACTTCTGAGACAGATACCGAGGACAATTTGGCTAAAGAAGGCTTTAGCTCGAGAAAGGCAGAAAGAGGTTGAATTTGCAGAGCAACTTACTCCAAGTGAGCTTTTGCCATAGAGATTAGCAGAGACAGAGAGTCTTGGCTTGAGAGAGACAATTTTCATCTGGAGGGCCTGCTAGAGAAGGAAAAGAAATATATTGACATTCAGAGGAATATGGTGAAACATTATGCCATAAGAAACAAGATTGCAAGGGCTAAGCTCAAACGAGCCCATGTAAAGAGTCGGGCTTTGACCGAGTCAAAGGAGAAGGAGAAGTTGAAAATTCTTGCTGAGGTGTATCTTCATGCCTATAACCCCTAAATCAGCAAGAAAAGTGACAATTTTGGCACATGTGGCACTCCAGGTGAAAATTTTTATATTTGGACAGTTTAGCACTCAAAAAAATTTCTAAACACGCAGCGCGACTGGCGCTGCGCTCTTTTTTGAGGAATCCAATTGCAAAATGGTTAGCATCCTCATGTTCATAATGATTAATACATTAACCTCATCAAGTTTTAGGAGATTTGGAGCAGAACTGATCCCTCAAGGAGGCAAAAAACCACCAAAAAATCATGTTTATGCCCTCTTCTTGACCCTCGCACTGTGCGTTTACCAATATTTGGAGAGCAAGTTTTCGATAGGGCATATGGGCACCATTTTGGAAGGTGGAAGCATATTTGGAAACTAGACTCAGAGACCTTTCAAATGAGCTATCATGGAGATGATTGGGACAAGGGGAAGGCCTCCAAACGTGGCTTACAAAACAGGTCAATTTTTCTGTCATGGCGCTGTGCATTTACCAGGAAATTTACATTTTCACCAGTTTCATCAAATTTTGAAATTTCACTTTTGTTTCACTTTTTACTTGGGTAAATGAAAATTTTACCAATTTAAATGTCATATTTTACTTTTACCTAAGGTATACACATTAGGTAAATCATTAGTTGAAGTAAAATGTATATGTTCTTAAAGATAGGAATGAGTCACTTTCCTCATCCTAGACTCTAGCTTTCAGTTCAGCTTTTGATGTAAAAACTCCCTCACGTCATGGATTCGACCCCTAAGGATGGGAGAAAGTGGTTTTGAGGTCTATAAGGTGTATTTTTTGATTATTATAATGGTTGGCATCATTTGAAGAAATTTTATTGATCAAGTATCATTTTGGCTTGGAAATTAATGGAAAATTGCAGCTATTTTCTTAGGATCCGTGTGGTATGAGTTTTAGAACTTTTTTATTCTCTGTTATCAATTTTTTAGAATATATTTTTAATTCATAAACCATTTCATATCTATAATATACTTTATTTCAAGTTAAAATACATAATCCATATTTATTTATGATCTGTTTTGGGAAATTTAGTATAATGTGTTCATTGTCTTTAGTTTAGGGAAAATACATTCTAGATGCTTCCCCTAGCTCCTCACCGGTATTTTCATCTCATGTAATCCTCTTTTGAATGTTAAATATTTTACCTACCTTGCCCCATAAAACAGACTGCAATTTCATCCTCTTGGCCCAGATTTGTCCCCTTGACCTAAATCCATGTTCAGTGAGCCCAACCCTAAAATAAAAATCAAAACTCCCTATACTCCTTAGCTAGCCTACATTTTTTTTCATCTAGCTCTCTTGGCTATGAATCTATTGAGATATCCCTCTTTGACTTGGTAGGGATAGATACCAAGTCTAAAGTTTCGTTTGAGATTACCTCAGGATTGCCTTCTCAGCCTTAAAATTTCAATCCGAGTGATAACATTTTGGCGACTCCACTAGGGAATAAAATTACGATCAGATCTTCCCTGGGAAATAACAAAAAATATTTAGATCTAATTGTTGACGATGAACAACATTTGGACACATATGAAGGCTGAAATCTTCACCTGGCGACTCCAATTTGATGTAAAGATTCCACTGGAGGATCAACCTTGCCAACAGGAAAATGGAAGGATCTTACACAAAAGTTAGGTATTCAAAGTGGAATTGTAATTTTATTTCTTGTAAATTACTTATTTTATTTTCCTGAAACTATCTTGAAAGTTTTCTAGAGTTTTTTGTATGATAAAGATGATAAAAATATTGATTCTACCTATTCGAAAAGTGTAAATACCGAGTTTTTCTTTGTTCTTGGTCCACATCCTTTTTCTGAATCTTATGATGACCATCTTCAAACTGATGAGCCTAAATAAATCAAGACTGATCCTACAACTTTTGTACAAACTCCTGCACCTTGTAAAATTCCAGATCAATACAAACCACTCATGTTACATCCTATACTCCATGCTTTCCCTAAAAATCATTACCTATATCTGCTAAGGTTTGATGGTGAATATGACAACATCACTGTTGAGAGACATATGCAGAATTTTGAGACTTTCCTAGACCTTTTTGAAGTTGACAAAGAGGATGTTAGTATCATACTATTCTCTCTTTCTTTGCAAGGCAGAGTCAAGATTTGGTTCAAAAACTTTCTTGCCGTGAGCATCTCAGATTTCCTGCAGTTCGTCAAAGTTTTCCTTGACAGATGGGTGGTCAAACAAAACCATTTCCTGATTGTAGAAGAGTATGCCCAGCTGAAAAGACAGCTAGGGGAGACAGTTCAATAGTTTTATTCCAGATTCAATCAAGTCTATTATTCTATACCTGTTGATATAAGACCCTGTCCTAGCTCAACTATTTTACATCACACGGATGCCTTTGGTCTGGAAATGGAGTTTCAGCTGAGAGAAAGGAAACTTGCAACACTTGAAGAGATGAAGAACAATGCAGTAGATGTAGAGGCTAATTTTCTGATTAGAAAAGAAAAGCTGAAGGAAGAAGAGAAGAAGAACATTGTAGAGCACTTGACATCTTCAAAGGTAAAGCTCGACATTTCGGTAAGTACAATAGAGTAAATGATGCAAAAGATCACCATGAGAGATGTATTTTTTGTTTAAGATCATCATGACCCACTTATCCCAGAAAAATAAGAGATTGAAAACCCTAAATATTTTCCTACTAATCCCAGCTACCATAGATCAGAAAATGGATTTGTAGCTCAATCCGAGGAGAAACAATCTGATAATCTAATGTGTATGATTGGTGACTTTACTTATATTGATGATTTTCCAAAGTTTTATCAGTATGATGATGATTATGTTCTCGAAACAGAAGCTAATCTTGTAGAGCAATCATCATTTGGTTTGTGGGAGGAAGTTCAATTTCAGCAGCTCGAAAACAATGATCAGCCGATGCATATCAGCCATGATAGTGATGAGGAAAGTCTAGAAAATATGGAAGTAAGTGAAGGAACTTTGCCTCTTTGTTTTGCTTCATTTCAATTTCTGAAAGAATTTTTTTCCAAGATTATCAATCAGCATTGTTTTAGTTTTTATATTGAGGTCGAGGTAGATAATGAACTTCTTGAAAAACTTGTTAATGAGAAACCTCCTCCTAAATTGGTTGAGAAGATCATTTGCAACATAGAATCCTCCTTAGCTCCATATTTGCAGCCACCTAATGCCATTGAATGTTAGGTTTTAGATGAAGGCTTAGAAATTGAAACACATGATCAAATGATGCAAGATGATTCTATACCATTATGTTTTGAAGCATTTCAATTTTTAAAGCAAAATTTTCATAATATCTCTAAAGAAAAGGACGAGCAACCTACAAAAAGTCATGTAGTCTCATTAGAACCAATGGAAAATAGGTTGCAGCAGTCTTTTCACATTTTTCATGACCCGATAGCTGATGTGTTAGATGATATATGCAGTAAAACTCCTTCTCCATTAGCTAGCTGTGAGCCTGAAAAGGGTGTTGATATAAATTTGATCTGAAAACTGATTTCATTGACTTGTTCAAAAAGTGTTTCATTACAAAGCTCATACCAATATTTTAGTCATATCAAGAGAGTAATGAAGAATATTCTTGTTTTTTTGTTTATCATCATGAAAAATTAGTCATTCATGAGTTTCAAGTTCCTTTTGTCAACTTGCTTCAGTCATCAAAGAAAGAAAGCACAGATGTTAGGAAAATTTTAAAACCTAGGTACGAAGACTACCTAGAGTAGAGTAGTAACATATTAGATGGGTTGGAGATCAATATGTATTCCTATGAATATCCTTTCACAACATTCTTGAGGTCAAGCGGTGGGCTTGTGCTTTGCAATTTCATTAAGATTCGATTTGTTGACAAATTTTCATGGGAGTTTCCTTTCAATAGTTCTTTCTTCTTTCTCATAAGAAACCACTTGCTGAGAATTCAAATAGCAGCTAGAACGCTTACATGGTTGCATTGGTTGTTCCATTTCACTTGATTAGGTGATGTATGGATCAATTAGAGTAGGTTTTGTTGAATAAGTTTAGTTCATAGCATATTTTTTAGTTTGTCAGTTGTGTTTTAGTCTGTGTCAATTCAGTTTATTGAGTAAAGTTTCTTTCAGTATTCAGTTTGGTTTTTAGCTATTGACTCCATTTCCCAATGAAATAGGCACTTGGTCTACGGTGTTCTTGGCACCTCCAAGGAGCTACCATCCCCAGCTAGAGCCAATTTCAGTGTCAGTATTTGCATACTTCCACCAGGGATCAAACCACATTTTCATGTGCATCTTATGTGTCCCATTCTGCATAAATTTTTCATCATTCCATTAGGTCATCATATAAAATTATTCCACTTGTGGTTTTCCTGGTCAAATAAGCTTCCTTCTCCCTCAGAAGATCATATTGGCTGACTCATTTTCATGTCTCCTTGAGAATAATAACACCTATGGAAATTCTATGTTCACTTGGAAGTCTTTAAAGTCAAAGGTCAAAGTCTCATTCAAAATTCAAGTAAAAAAGAAGTCCTATTAGGTCATAGGGTCAAAATCATGAAAATTGGTCATTTCACCATCAAATTCATCTTTTGAAGGATTAGTAATAGTCAAAGGTCTTAAAAAATTTCAGATTCTAAAACTATCATTTTCAAATAAGTGGCTTTTTATTTACCATATTTTTCTCTCAGTTGTGCTTGGAAAGCTCATTTCCCTCTCCTAGGGTTTTGAGGGAATTTTTCTTGATTTCATGAATTCCATGACTAAATAATCAACAAGACTTGTATATTGATGCTTTTAAACCTTCCCCTATCCTTAATATATCTTCCTAAACACTTCCCATCACTCCTATCCCTAAAAATCATCATTTTTCCACAAGCCCTAGCCTATTGCTACAATTTGACACTTTTTCGAGACTAGGCCTGTGTTTTTCCATTTTTGACCCCTTCCCCTCACTCAATCCTTGAAATTCCACTTTCACCTACTCTCTAACATCTATCCCTATCCCCAAAAATTTCCCCAAGAATTTATACAAACCTTAACCCCTTCATTCCCCCCCCCCCCCCTCTACAAGGCAGACCTAAATCCCCTGTTTTGCCTACACCAAACCCTAATTTCCTCTTCCACTGAGATAGGGTTTGCTATGGAATCAAAGACATTAGAGAATATAAGGCATAATGGAGGTCATTTCAGAAAATATGAATCCATACCAACTCATAAAAAATCATGCCTCCATCATTTTCCAAGAAGTCATTCCAAGGGACAAATCATTTGCCACACATAGGGCCAATTTTTCTTCAAACTATGTTTCTGACCAAACAAATATGAAATTGACAAAAGTGAGAGTTATCATGTTCATCATAGGCCAAGGAATAAAAAACTCCTTCCATTTTTACACAAGTATCATGGTTTTTGAGAAATGTTAAATATATAGGTGCTACACGAGGTTTGCTGCATTTATGGAGTAACCTTGGGAAAAGAAAGTTTTATCCTAGTTGGAGTGTCCAAATTATTTTCTTGGTGAGTTAAATGATAACTAGAAAAAGGGATATTTCCAATGAACTATCATGATCTCAATTTGGAGTTGATTAAGGCCTCCAAAAGTTGCCTTCACTAGCACTCTGCATTTCTGCACCCTCATTCAACACTTTTTGACCAGTCCAGGGAAAATCAACTTTTGACAAGGTAAATCAACTCCAATCAGAAAACCAAAGGTATATTTGGAAATTTTACTTCAAGGGATTTCCAGCGAGCTATCATGTGCCCAATTTGGACACTGGGAAGGCCTCCAAATGTGGTATGTAAAATAATTCTTCTTGGCACTGCGCGTTCAGAAAGTTGGTGTTGCATGTTTGAATTGGCGTTGCGCGCCTGCCCAGTGGCGTTGCTCCCTTTCCAAAAAATCTCAGTGAAAATTCCAATGGTTCTGTGTGCTCAGAGGCACCGCATGCTCAGACAGAGGCGTTATGTGTTTGGATAGGCATTGCACCCTCAGACAGTGGCGCTGCGCGCCTGCACAATGAAGACTTGTGAGGGTTGTATCACTTCAAAACAGTTCCAAAAACTTCCAAAATTCTCATAAAAATCCTCCAAGAGCCATAAATCAGTAAGTACATATCATATACCCTGTTGCTAAGTTATTTTATGGCTCTTGAATTAATTGAAATGAAACCCAAATAAAACCCTAATCTTAGTTTATGGTCATTGTTCATACACTTGGTTCATCTTCTAAAACATATATCAGTCACAGGCAGGGTAATTTTCATTGACCTAGTTTCACCATTCACTTCATTCCCTTCACTCACATACAATCACCTCATGTTGATCCTAACTCATCACCTTTCTATAACCCTTCACCATCACATCAATAATACCGGAGCATCAAGCAGTGAAAGGGACATTGAGGCAGCTTGCACTAAAATGACTGATATTGAGCCATTTCCCATGACATATTAGAGAGGCCACAGGCATGTGTTTGCTTCACATGGTGTGAAATGGGCCATGCCTTCTTCATCAGCAAAAAAAGTAGACAAGGGCAAGGAAAAGGCTACAGAGCCTATCAATGTTGAGTAGGAGGACAAACATGAAACTGAGCAGGAGTTTCAGTTGATTGAGATTGATGAGGAGGATGAGGATAGAGCCACTAGTGTAGTGATTAGAGGCAAGGATGCCAATATTAGTGATCTTCAAACTAATCTAGATAGAGCACAATACGTGATTTACTTTCTTGAGCTAGAAAATTAGCAGTTGAAGACTATGCAAACCATCAGTGAAGTTAAGACAATCAGAGCTCAAAGAGAGGCAAGAAATGCCAAGGCCTTGCTGGAGGAAACCTTGGAAAGATTAGATGAGAGTGATTATGAGGAAGATCAGCTTCTAAGACAAATACCGAGGAAAATTGGGCTAAATAAGGCTTTGGCTCGGGAAAGGCAGAAAGAGGCCAAATTTGCAGAGTCAGCTTACTCCAAGTGAGTTGCTTGCCATAGAGATTAGCGGAGAAAGAGACTCTTGGCTTGAGAGATCCAATTTTCATCTGGAGGGCCTGCTAGAGAAGGCAAAGAAATATATTGACATTCAAAGGAAGATGGCGAAACACTCTGCCATAAGAAACAGGATTGCAAGGGCCAAGCTCAAACGAGCCCATGCAAAGATTCGTGCTTTGACCAAGTCAAAGGAGAAGGAGAAGTTGAACATTCTTGCTGAGGTGTCTCTCGATGCCTCTAACCCCTAAATCAGCAAGAAAATTCACAATTTTGGCACATGTGGCACTCTAGGTGCAATTTTTTATTTTTGGACAGTTTAGCACTCAGAAAATTTGTTAAACGCGCAGCGCCACTGGCACTGTGCTCTTTTTTGAGGCATCCAATTGAAAAATGATCAGCATCCTCATGTTCATAATGATGATTAAATCAACCTCATCAAGTTTCAGTATATTTGGATCAGAACTGGCCCCTCAAAGAGACAAAAAACCACCAAAAAATCATGTTTCTGCCCTCTTTTTGACCCTGGCGCTGTGCATTTGCCAGTCTTGGGAGAATAGGTTTTTGATAGGGCAGATGGGCACTGTTTTGGCAAGTGGAAGCATATTTGGAAACTAGACTCAGATACCTTTCAAATAAGCTATCATGGAACTGATTTAGACAAGGGGAAGGGCTCTAAAAGTGGCTTACAAAACAGGTCAATTTTTCCATCATGGCGCTACGCTTTTACCAGGAAATTTACATTTTCACCAATTTCATCAAATTTTGAAATTTCACTTCTGTTTCCCTTTTTACTTGGGTAAATGAAAAATTAACCAATGTAAATGTCATATTTTACTTTTACCTAAGGTAGATACATTGGGTAAATCATTAGTTGAAGTCAAATGTATCTATTCTTAAAGATAGAAATGAGTCACTTTCCTCATCCTAGACTCTAGCTTTCAGTTCAGCTTTTGATGTAACAACTCCCTCACCCCATGGATTCGACCCCTAAGGAAGGGAGAAATTGGTTTTTAGGTCTGTAAGGTGTAGGTTTTCAGTCATTGTAATGGTTGGCATCAGTTGAAGAGATTGTATTGATCAATTGTCATTTTGGATTGGACATTAATGGAAAATTGCAGCGATTTTCTTGGGATCCACGTGGTATGAGTTTTAGACATTGTTTCCTCTCTGTTATCAATTTGTTAGAATTTATTGTTAATTCATAAACCATTTCATATCTATAATATACTTGATTTCAAGTTAAAAGAGAGAATCCATATTTATTTATGCTCTGTTTTGGTAAATTTAGTACAATGTGTTCATTCTCTTCAGATTAGGGAAAATACATTCCAGATGCTTTCCCTAGATCCTCACCAGTATTTTCATCTCATTATATCCTCTTTTGAATGTTAAATCTTTTACCTACCTTGCCCCATCAAACATACTGCAATTTCATCCTCTTGGCCCTGATCTGTCTCCTTGACCTAAATCCCTGTTCTGTGAGCCAAACCCTAAAATCAAAATCAAAACTCCCTGTACTCCTTAGCTAGCCTATAATATTTTTCATCCAGATCTCTTGGTTGTGATTCTATTGAGAGATCCCTCTCTGACTTTGTAGGGCTAGATACCAAGTCTAGAGTTTGGTTTGAGGTTACCTCAGGATTGCCTTTTCAGCCTTAAGGTTTCAATCCGAGTGATAACACATCATTCATAGTAGGTGAAATTACAACAAAAACATCTCCTTCACAATAAAACAAAATTATGTATTTAAATTTAGATCATAATTAAAATGAAAAATTAACTTTAAAATTAACGTGTGTGCTTGATTTTATTATCTATTTATAGATCTCTATCATTTAAAAGCAATTGAAATGTTACCTTCTCTAACAAGATTAGAAACTCGATCACCATCAGATGATATTGTAGTCTCCTCTAATTTCATTTCTTCAAAGCTTGCAATGAATATTTTCCCCTTTGTATTTAGTTCCATATGTTTCCAATCTTTTACATACATTTTGTTTTCACAAATATCATTGGATTTTGTGTTGTCTATGAAAACATGAAAAAAACAATAATATTTTATTTTATCCAATGAAAACACATTTATGGAAAACTTTGTTTTAATTTAATGCAATTTTCATGTCCCTTTTATTGTTTCAACATCATCTCCAATCGATCTATCTACATCTTGGACCCCAATATGCCAAAAAAAACCTATATAGAAAATTCAAAGAAAAATATAAATATGATATCAAAATACCATCAAAGATATAATCATTGTGATAAATGTACTGTTTAAAATTAGAAATCCAATAAAATTAAATTGAATGTACCTTCATACTTCCCTTGATCGGTTAGTCTCATGGCTTAGTGCAGCGATGCACCATTCAACAACTCCTTTAGCTGAGAAAAGTTGGTTTGCAGAGTGGTCCATTTTATATCTTCAAAGTTCTCATTTTATGCATGCCCTTGCACCATCATCTTCTCCTTTTCCATGACTAGTCTCAAAGAAATTCCAACAATGTTTAATGTGAGTTTCCATATGAAGACGACACAACCAAAAGAATGATCATGATGATTTGAATTGAACTGCACATCCATCTGACCATATCCAATGTTCATTGAATTTTATTCCGCGACTTTTCAAGGAGTCATAAATATTTTCAAAACAGTGATGTACAAAATCACTGATATAAAAGTGATATTCTTTAATAACATGTGTACGATCATCACTGATATAAAAGTGATATTCTTTAATAACATGCTGATTTTCACTGGTGCTTTCTATATGATCGACATTTTGTTTAGCATGTCTATATATAATATGGACAAGCATGGAGACTTGGACAAGATGATAGTATTCACTCTGAATTTATTTTTTTGGAACAAATGTATAGTTTTCTACAAAATCAACTACTGAAAAAATGGTCCCTGGTGGAAAAAATTCATGGTATTTTTTGAATTACAAGTCCTACCATCAAGCTCTATGGGAATTGTTGGTGTATTTATAAATTTTCACCTCAAACTTTCTCAAAAAATCTATCACAAAAATTTATTCTTCTTGTAAATCAATTCGTTTATCACTTGTAGTACTACTTGAACCTTGAATTGATGTATCGATATATTCATATATCTTCCATTTCACTTTCATGTTGGAAAATGATTGATCATTTATATTAGTACGATATTTGTTTTCAAATTTACTCAAATTTCCACAGTCATTGCATTTTTTACCACCAACACGTTTCTTTTGGTAAAATAATTCATGGCTTTCTCTTCCACATAGAATTTGAGATATGAAATCATGGATGGTGGAAGGCAGAGGTGAATCTTTCCAAAATGTTTTACCAAAATTAAGGAACATGTCATAATATAACTGAAATTCCACATGATAATGACAACAACAGGTGTCACGTACAGTGATAGGTTTTACATACCATGGTTTTTGTTACACAAAATCACTGATTGAGACATCAATTGCACGATTCTCTTCTTTGAAATTTTTGAAAAACTCTATTTGAGTGGTGTTCAAGAAATGTTTTGGATGTTCTTGGTACTGATTTCGTGTTATTATTCTTCGCATCACATGCCTTTATTTTGGTGAAACATATGAATTTTTCATGCAATATACATATATTATTTTTTTAACATTTTCTACAAGTCTATATTTTTATGGTTGCCTAAAAATAGTTGTCCAACAAGAAAGTTCATCATTTACATCTATTTGAAACCAAAATTTCCGATGTTTGTGCAAATTTTTTCGTCAGGTTCCTAATGCTCATGCCATAGATTTTACCTAGTGATTCTCTTTAGTACTTGATAAAACCACTGCCATATGTATTACTCTATGTGCATATGAGACCTCTTTCTTTCTAGATATTCTAATTGAATTTAGAGCACTATTTATATTTTGTATCACATTTTCCTTCATTTTTTTTATTTTTATTTTTATTTTCAAATACCCAATAAAGTCGTAGCTTCTTTTATTTTCCTTGATGTTAAGAGACCTTTTAACAATTGGGCTTGAATTTCCACCATTTCATTTTTGAATAATGAATAAAAAATGTGATTAAAACGATATCGGATAACATGGTCAACATTTTTATCTCCATATGTGTGAGTGTCAACATTTTCTAATATCTCATCATCGATATTTATTTCATCTGTACATATTCTAATTAAATGTACATAATAAGTTTACATATTCAATAAATAACTAAATTAATAAATATGTATAATTTCAATAATACTCATGTGTTCAACTTATATATATACGTACATGGTGATGCAATTTCTTCACTTAAATTTCTTTCAACATTTTCACCATATTCAATCATTGGTTCAATATCTCTTCCACTTTATCTTTCAAAATTTTGTATCTCATCATCAATGTTTTGAGGAATATCTCTCTCTATTTACATTGCAAAATATTTTTGAAATTAGTTCATCAAATAAAAATTAAGTTTCACAATTTACACTAGGAAAATTTTAAATATCAAATATATAATATTTACATTTACATACCTGCTTGAAATTCTAGTTGATGTTGATTTTCCCTTTCAATATTTGAGTGTTCTCTTTTTTTTGCGATATTCTCTCCCCTGTTCTCTACGTTCCGCAGGGTCTCTTGTTCGATGATATTTTCTCTTGCAATTCCTTCTATTTCCCATGATTATTGAGTATGAAGCTAAAAACAATTCCTTCAAAAATTTAGAAAAAAACTCAATGAAAAAAAGCATAAAAAAATATTTAATTTAAAAAAAAAACTCATTTTAAAAAATTTGCACAAAACACATACCTCAATCCAAACACTTACTTTAAAAATCTGAGAAAAAAATGTCTTCTAAAAATGAAATGATGATTAAAATATTTCCTTCGAAGTCCTACAAAAAAATTTCATTTAAAAATTTAGACAAAAACTCATTTTAAAAAATCATTATAAAATATTTACTTCAACCTAAAACATGTACTCTAAAAAAATTTCACTTCAAAAAATACCTCCAAAAAATGTCCATTGAAAATGAAGCCCAACCTCTTAAAAAATGTCACTTTAAAAAATGCCTCCAAAAATGTCCTTTGAAAATTAAGTCCAAAAACCTCTAAAAATATGTCTCTAAAAACAAAATACCTCCAAACAATGTCCTTTGAAAATTAAGCCCAAAAAGCCTCTAAAAAATATCACTTTAAAAAATACCTTCAAAAAATGTCCTTTGAATATTAAGCCTAAAAAGAGTCCTTTGGAAATTAAGCCCAAAAAAAGTCCAAAAAATGTCTTTTGAAAATTAAGCCCAAAAACCTCTAAAAAAAAAATACCTCCATAAATATGTCCTTTGAAAATTAAGCCCAAAAGCTCTAAAAACAAAATACCTCCAAAAAAATGTCCTTTGAAAATTAAGCACAAAACCTCTAAAAACAAAGTACCTCCAAAAAAATTTCCTTTGAAATTTAAGCCCAAAAAGCATCCAAAAAATGTATTACATACCTCCAAAAAATGTCCTTTGAATATTAAGCCAAAAAGAGTCCTTTGAAAATTAAGCCTAAAAAAAGTCCTTTGGAAAATCAGATCAAATGAAGAAATGTGCAAAATTATGTGAAAATAATGAATCTGTTTACGTCTATTTATATAGATGCGAAATGTTTTTTTGGAGGGGCTTCATTGAATTTTCCAGCCGACGTAATTTCAATTAAAAGTTCGGCCGAAATTTTGTATCGTTAGAATTGATGGGCCATCGAGACAAAAAACAATTCGGCCGAACTAACACACCTGCAATAAAGCAGAGCCAAGCTTTGAACACATTTCTTCAACTTTAAACTGGATAAACTCCATGAAACTTTATGAATTAACTGTCATAACCAAGAAAATAATTTGCAAAATTCAATCTACTTTCAGGAAATATAACTTTTATGGAATTTCATAAATATTTACTAATTTTAATTAATTTTGTAATAAAATGGGCGCAAACAATTTTTGAAAGTCATTATGATTTAGTGAAATCAATATTCTCTATCTTCCAAAATACACTATAAAAAAAATGAAAAAATTATGGTGCATTACATTGGTCTATCGTCTATAATGGGTAGTTTTTAAATTTTTAGTTTATAACTTTTATGTTGAGAAATTTTGTGTGAACCAAAACATATTCAAAATATGCAGTTTTTTCATATTATATCAGTTCAAAAAATTTTAATAATTATGATATGCATCAGTTGGTTTCGTAAATATAACGAAAAAGAAGTAGACTCTATCTAGATTGTTGTAACACAATTTGTTTCTCAATAACACAAAGTTTTCAAAGAATACACCAATGCATTTGAACGTGACTTTTTATGAATCCTTTGATTGTTAAAGAACACACACTCAAAGAAATGTTAAGTTGAAATATCAAATGTGTATAAAAAAATTCCAAAAAATAAGTAATAGAAAGCTAATAAAATTTCTAACAACTTTTTTTAATCGTAAAATGAAATTCAAAATAGAAAAAATGTTTTGGCTTGCAAAAAGTTGAAGAACAAAAAAAAAATGATGTTTTTTTCTCAGAAAAGGGCAAAAAGTGTAATCCAACTTCACATTTTTTCCAGTATCTTTCTCCTTAATAGAAAACAATAAGAGGGGACATTGATGCCATCATTATTATTATTTTTTTGTCTAACTCTAAATTATCTTTCGTGTTTTTGTTTAGTTTAGTCTTGTTTTCTCTCTACATATGCATGTTATATCATTATTTAGTGTGTTTTTTTTATAGCATGTTCACTAACCTGCTAACTCTTTTGTTTATCTACCTGTGAGCATAAAATTAAGAGATAGTAACCACTTCTCTTAAGCAAGTGTGGATTGGTACACTTGTGCACCAAATCCACCAACACATTGACCATGGTTGATGTTGATATCGAGACAAACTTTGTCACAATGTGACGCTAGACCATGGTTAAAAATGGATAACGATGGGTGACGATGGTTGATGTTGGTTGAAAATCTTTGTCACAATGCGACGTTGGACCCTGGTTGACCATGGTTATTGACCATGGATAACCATGATTGACCATGGATGACCATGGTAGATTTTATATTGAGACAATCTTTGTCACAATGCTACATTATACCATGGTTGACCGTGGCAGACCATGGTTATTCATGATTGATCACAGTTGACCATGGTTGATGATCGTTGACCATGGTTGATGTTCATATTGAGACAATCTTTGTCACAATGTGACATTGGACCATGATTGACCATGATTAATTTTCATATTGAGACAATCTTTGTCATAATGCGACGTTGGACCATGGTTCACCATGGTTGACCACGATTGAACATGGTTGACTATGGTTGACCATGGTTGGCCATGGTTGATTTTCATATTCGGACAATATTTGTCACAATACAACATTGGACCATGGTTGACCATGATTATTGACTATGGATAACCATGATTGACCATGGATGAACATGGTAGATTTTCATATTGAGACAATATTTGTCACGATGCTACGTTGGACCATGGTTGACCATGGGAGACCTTGGTTATTAATGATTGATCATGGTTGACCATGGTTGACGATAGTTTACCATGGTTGATTTTCATATTGAGAAAATATTTGTCAGAATGTTGGACCATGGTTGACCATGGTTGACGATGGTTGACTATGCTTGATGTTCATATTGAGAAAATATTTTTTGCAATGTGACGTTGGATAATGATTGACCATGATTGACGATGATTGATTTTCATATTGAGACAATCTTTGTCATAATGCGATGTTGGACCATGGTTGACCATGGTGGACCATGATTGACCATGGTTGACCATGGTTGATTTTCATATTGAGACAATAATTTCCACAATGTGACATTGGACCATGGTTGACCATAGTTGACCATGGTTAACCATAATTGACCATGGTTGTTGAAATGTGGCATTGGACCATGATATAATCATTGTCACAATACGACCATGGTTATTGACCATCTATGAGATTGGTTGACCATGATTGATTTTCATATTGAGAAAATGTTTCTCACAATACGTTATTGGACCATGTTTGACCATGGTTGATATTCATATTGAGATAATATTAAAACCTGACATTAAATTTATAAACCTTATGATTAATATTATATAACAAAGGGATTAATAAACCCAAGGGATTAATATTTAAAACCCGAGGAACTATAAACACAAAGGAATAACATTGAACCCTAACATTAATATAAAACCTAATATTAATAACCCCAAGGAATTATAATTTTAAACCTAAGGGATTATTAAACCCAAGGGATTAATATTAAAAACCCAAGGGATTAATATTGAGAACCCAAGAGATTAATATTATAAACCATTGGGATTAATATTATAAATGTAAGTGATTATTAATATTATAAACCCGATGGATTAATAAACCAAAGGAATTTATATTATAAACCCAAAGGATTATAAACACAAGGGATTTATATTAAACCCTAGGATTAATATTATAAAACATATCAATAATATTATACCCTTAGAATATGAACACTTAGATTAATAAAATCAAGGGATTGAAATTAGAAACCCAAGGCACAAATAAACCCAAGGGATTAATAATAAAAACCCAAGGGAATTTTGTTAAACTTATGGGATTAATATTGTAAACCAAGTAAGAAACCCAAAGATACATATTATAGACCCTAAAACAAGCATGGTTGACCATGGTTAATTTTCATATTGAGACAATATTTTCATAATGCGACGATGGACCATGGTTGACCATGATTGATTTTCATGTTGAGTGAAATTTTGTCACAATGTGGTGTTGGAACCTCGTTGGCCATGGTTGATTTTAATATTGAGACAATCTTTGTCACAATGCGATGTTGGACCATGGTTCAACATGGATGACCATAGTTGTCACAATGTGACATTGGACCATAATACAATATTTGTCACAATTAACCATGGTTAACCATGATTAACCATGGTTGACCATGGTTGATTTTCATATTGAGACAATATTTGACACAATGTGATGTTGGATTATGGTTAACCATGGTTGACCATCGTTAATTTTCATATTGAGCTAATCTTTGTCACAATGTGACATTGGACCATGATTGACCATGTTTGATTTTCATATTGAGAGAATTTTTTCCATGGATGACCATGGTTATTGACCATGGATGGCCATGATTGATCATGGTTAACCATGTTGATTTTCATATTGAGACAATATTTGTCAGAATGCAACATTGGACCATGGTAGACCATTGTTGATGATGGTTGACCATGGTTTATGTTGATATTGAGACAATATTTGTTGCAATGTGACGCTAGACCGTGGTTAATGGTTAATGATGGCTGACGATGGTTGAAAATATTTGTCACAATGCATCGTTGGACCTTGGTTGAACATGGATAACCATGATTGACCATGGATGACCATGGTATATTTTCATATTGAGACATTCTTTGTCACAATACCACATTGGACCATGGTTGACCATGACAGACCATATTTGTTCATGATTGATCATGGTTAACCATGATAGACCATGGTTGTTCATGATTGATCACGGTTGACCATGGTTGATGTTCATATTGAGACAATCTTTGTCACAATGTGACATTGGACAATGATTGACCATGATTAATTTTCATATTGATACAATATTTGTCATAATGCGACGTTGGACCAAGGTTCACCATGGATGACCACAATTGAACATGATTTACTATGGTTGATCATGGTTGATTTTCATATTGAGACAATCTTTGTCACAATGTGACATTGGACCATGGTTGACCATAGTTGACCATGGTTGTCTAAATGTGACATCAGACCATGAGAAAATATTTGTCACAATATGACCATGCTTGACCATGTTTTATTTTCATATAGATAAAATATCTCACACAATATGATATTGGACCTTGGTTGACCTTGTTTAACCATGGTTTTTATGCATATTTAGACAATATTTGTTGTGATGTGGCATTAGACCATGGTAGAACATAATTGACCATGGTCGACCATGTTTAACCAATGTGGACCCTGATTGACCATGGTTGAGCATGATTGACCTTGGTTGGCCATGGTTGACCGTGATTGCTTTCGATATTGAGAAAATATTTGTCACAAACCCATATTGGCATTATTATAAACCTAAGGGATTAATAACCGCAATGAATTTATATTATAAACCCAAGGGAATTATATTAAACCCTAGGAATAATATTATAAACCCGATCAATATATTATACCATAGGAATGTGAACCCAAGATATTTACATTATAAACCTAAGAGAATAATAATAAACCCAGGGGATTAACATTGTAAACCCAAGCTATATAAACCCTAATATAAATATTATAAACCCTAAAACAAACATGGTTGGGCAAGGTTGACCATGGTTTATTTTCATATTGAGAAAATATTTATCAAAATGTGATGTTGGACCATGGTTGATTTTCATACTGAGACAAATCTTTGGCATAATGCGACGTTGGACCAAGGTTGACCATGGTTGTCACAAGGTGACGTTTGACCATGAGCAATCTTTGACATAATGTGACCATGGTTGATTTTCATATTGAGACAATATTTGTCAAAAGGCAACGTTGGACCATGGTTGACATTGGTTGATGATGGTTGACCATCATTGACCATGGTTAACCATGGTTGACGATGGTTCACATATGGTTGATGTTCATATTAAGACAATATTTGTCACAATGTGTCATTGGAACATGGCTGACCATGACTAACCATGATTGGCCATGGTTGATTTTCATATTGAACATGATTGACCATGATAGACCATGGTTGACCATGATTGATTTTAAAATTGAGACAATCTTTTTCACTATGTAAAGGTGGACCATGCTGATTTTCATAGTGAGAAAATCTTTGTCACAATGTGACGTTGGACCGTGGTTGAGCATGGTTATGAACTCATGAAAATTATATTAAACTCTAGGATTAATATTATAAACACTATGAATAGTTTTGTACCCTACGAATATGAACTCTTAGAATAATACACCCAAGAATTGATATTGTAAACCCAAGGGTCTAATAAATAATAATAATAATAAAATAGTTGATCTATCTTTATAAATAACTATTAATAATTAATAATAGTAAATCTTTGTGAATTAAAAGTATATTTTTGTTTTGGTAAGTGGATTAGTGGATATAAATGTCTTATTATGTCTTTATTGCCATTGATTAGAGAAATATCTACAATCCAAGTAGAAATCATTAAAGAAAATTTTCAATTTGGTTTGGTGTAAGTCCATATTTATTTTTACAATAGTTTGAATACCATAATCACACTAATTCCATGAAATAAAAGGTTTTAGAATATATTAAATTTTGATATTAAATAACATTAATTTTAATTATCTTATTATTATTATTTTAATGAAAATATCAAATAAAAATTAAAGAACAAAATAATTTTTAAATAAAATAACTAAAATATTAAATAATTTAATAACGAAAAAAATAAATAAATAATGATAATGATAATAATTCATGAATGTCACAAATATAATAGTTCATAAATTCTAAGCCATAACAATGATGAAGTGCTAAAAAGATTAAAAATGAATATTATTTTAGCAAGTTCTTTCAGATTGGACTACACCTGCTCATGGTGTGTAGTAGTGAGACTTCCTACTGAAAAGGCTTCCCATGTTATGTTTACCCATACCTCATTTCACTCATTTATTAACTCAATTCTAAAACAGATACAAGGAAACTTTTAATATATTCATCAAACTATTTGTGCATAGTGATTTTCTATGTAAGTTTTTCTCTTAATAATGGTGAGCATACTTACTTTCCCCTTCTCAATACATTTTGGTTTTCGAGATATTTATCCTTATTTCTTCAATTTCATTGTCAATTTCCACCATATATATATTTTTTTTAATTCCTAGGCTTAATATATATTACACATTAGGGATTTAATCCCAATAGTGGCCATACAAGGATTTGTACTTCGATTGTTATTATATCTTGTTCATGTTTAATTTAATACCTTGTGGTCTATAGCAATAAATAAATGACAAATAATCTCCATTATGTGACCAAATTTCCAATATGATGAAAAAGTAAACAACTATGTTCAAAGTAGTAAAGTTTGTAAGGTCAATAATGTTGCATAAGTCCCCCTTATGTAACTTTTTTTTCTCATTATGTAATCTATATTTTGTAGGTAACAAAAATGTCCCACCTCATTAAAAAACTAATAATTATGTTCATATAATAAGGTTTCAAATGTCCCACCTCATCAAAAAATAAATAATTATGTTCATTATTGGTAGGCCGAAATGCTTCATGTTTACCCCCCTTGAATCAGTGACTACCTCGTTTGGTTGAGGCTTCCTTTTTGTCGACGTCAACTCCTATTTTACACAAAGGACGCGGTACCTTGGATTACCCCTCACCAAAATAGGGAAATATTTGGGTGGCACTATGGGAATCATCATTTCCCACAAATGTCATCGATCCTCCTGACATTCAACTACGGCAAAATATTTCATGTCAAGATGGTATCGTACCTTACAACCATTGCACTTTGATCAAATTCGTCGAAGACCCGTGCCATTATAAGCATCTCTTACAACAATTCTTACATGGGAAGGTCCCAATCATACACCCATGCATACAATGAGCATTTATATGCCATATCATGCTTACACATGTGGCTACCATATTCCACTTATTATCAAAGAAAAATGCTCCTGAGGGTGTCAACAATCTTCATCATCAACCAAATCAGTAGATCACTACCATACTAGTGACACAGTTAGAATCTACATCTGTTAAATAGATTTTTTTAGCTAGCCAAAGCATCATGAGAATGGGACATGCCCGCCTTGTAGAAAAAAATTATTTATTGTATCATACCATTTCTTGTAGGGTTCCTACAGGACATGGGCACTCTTCGACCCGTTGTAAGGCGTTTCCAACTTCTTGCTACATGCAGGACTCTCTCTCTCTCTCCACATAATACACAAAAAAGAAACTATAATGTATTTTGGCTATAGAGTTCTTCCTAGAACTCACACATTAGGGTGCAACTATTATCACAGGAAAATAAGACAAGCAAATATGACACTATTAAATGTCAGGCAGAAGGTTTTACAAGGCTGAGGCACATTAGAGAATCTAAATTTTTTTTTAAATATCTAAGGTCCAGAGGAAAAATCAAATTGTGCACTCAAGACACTATCAGAATATGCCTTCGCACGTATTTTTCTTCGATAGGCATGCCTTTGTGCAACTTTCCCTCAAAAATCCACTTGGACCTGAGAGTGGCGGAAGTCACTTTCCGGGACCACAAGGCACACTCTAGGAAAATGATCCCACACTTAAGGCTGCCCAAGGGCAGTCGCCTAAGCCTCCTTGTGACCTCAAGGGAGCACACAATGGAATCAAGTGGCACACAATGGAATCAACCCCCTCTCTTGGGTCACCATCCATCAATGTACCAAGAGAGGGAAGAATATTTTGAATTCATCTATAAAAGGCCACCAAGAGAGGAAAAATGGAGAGCACATTATTATGTTGGCCAGAATTTCTTTGAAGTAATCCACTAGTGTGTAATCCAAAGAAGAAGTAGCATTAGAGAACTTTTGAGGTCTAAAATGGGCCTCCTAAGAAAAATGTAGAACGAAAATACACTTTATAAGAACCAATAGGATTAAAGATGATGATGTCAACCATGGGGGATGATTCACCATTTTTGGAATAAAAATGTAAAATGATTAAATAATAATAAAATAATAAAACTACTTTTTCAATTCATATTATCAACTTATCTCCCTAAGGTTTTACTAAAATTTAGAGCGGGATTCCTCATTGGATGCAAAATTTAATTACTCATCCAAGGAGTACCCATGTTGCATAATTTTGATGAACCCTCCTACACTAAAACTGAGAAATACATGAAAAAACGTGATTGCAATCACGTTTTTTATGTATTTATCATTTTTCATGTAGAGAGGTCCATCATAAGTATGCAACATGGGTACTCCTTGGATGAGGAATCAAATTCTACATCCAATGAGTGCTTCCACTCGAGATTTGAGTAAACTCATAAGGAGATAAGTTGAAAATACAAGTTGAAAAAATAGTTTTTCTTTTTTCCCTCTAAAATTTGATGATGTAATATAATCTTATTTTATTATTTCCACTATTATTTTATAATTTTCTTGGGAGGCCCATTTTAGACCTCAAAATTCCCCTAATGAGAGGGGATTTAGTTTTTGGTCATCCAACAACTGCAATCCTTTGGAGTAGAGAGAGAGACCTTGCACCAAGCAACTAGGAGGTAAGAACGTCCTTGCATTGGGTCTTAGAACTCCATAGTTTTAAGGTCCCCTTGGCAAGTGTGTAAACGTATTGGGGTAAAAGAGTGAAGGTGGGTTACACTGTTCTGAGAACGCGGGCTAAAAAATCATTTTTCCAACAACGAACTGTTAAAAAGTTTGACTGAAGTTTGTAAATTAGTTCAGCCGAACTAATTCTATCGTTTACAATGATGATGAAATGACATTATGGGTAAATAGGTTTTTGGCCAGAGATGGGAAAACCGACATTAAAAGTTCGGTCGAACTAACAGTACGGCCAAACTTTTGAAAATAATTCGGCTGAACTATTTCTTATAAATATACCAGCCCGCAGACCGCAAGAAGTTTCGGGCTTGTTACCATTTGTTTGTTATCTCTGTGTCACTATTTCGTTATTACATTGTCTGATCTATGTCTCATTGTTTCATTTTTGCAAGGGTTTTCTATTGCAGGGGCTTGACGTGAGAAGCTTCGTTTTGTGTTTTTTTTTTTATCTATTTTTTGTGGGTTTTAATTTTTGTCTCTATTTTTTTGTTTGCAGGTTGCAGATAACCTGCATCTTCGGTTATCTCCTTCCTTGTTGTGAATAACCTGTATCTTTGGTGATCTCCTTCCTTATTGCAGCTTGCCTCGTCATCTCATCGTCTCCAAGTAGACAAAAAAACTCATTTCTAATTATCTTGTCTTGCAGAGTGTTTGTTTGTGGTTAGATCATCTTTCCTTCCATATCATGAACCAAAATGTGATTCAGCTACAGGGAATGCAAAATTAGTTTTATTTATACGTAACTGTAAATTGAAAAACTATTAAAATTTTAATATAAAAACTGTAAATTGAAAAACTATTAAAAAGTTAATGTAACAACTGTACAATTTTAATGCATGAGAGGTTTTTGTTGAAGTATTTATTTTAGTTGTATATAACTATAAATTGAATAATGGAAATTTACAATTTCATTTAAAAGAACATTAATTTCATTGACTAAAAAAATTATATCAACCATTACATCATCATCTTGATAGTTACCCAAAACCAAAAACACAAAAATATGTTTTGAAACAAATTCTCGACTTCTTATATATATATATATATATATATATATATATCGTTTCAAATTCATTTCCATGATATTCAAAATCATGTAGAGGAATCACTGATATTCAAGTTCCAGTAGAGGAATCACTCGTAGCAGTTACACGTCTTTTCTCAATCCATGACAGGCCACGCGTATAGAATATTTGTTGTGTTGAAACAATGCATCAAAGTCCCTGAAACCATAATCAATCATAGAGCCTTGCGGTATTCACTGACACACTCACATAAATGCTTATTCATTTAAGCGTGAACACACATTAGCTACAATAGTGTGATCATAACAACGTTCCCTATCTAATGTGTGACAGCTTAGAATCTCAGATGTTTCATAAAAAAAGTTTTTAGAAATTCAATGCTACAATTAAGCCACCAGTCAAGAATAGTGAAGCTACTAGAATCCAACAGGAATTCCAACCTTGATTTCTACTCGATCTAGTTAGCATGGAGCCTTCAGAACTGCTTCAGGACATTAAGTAGCATTCATATCACGCATGTTAACCAAACCATATATTTTTTAGCTACTTGAAGATTATATCCATGGAAGAGAGCTTCTGGACACCTCATAGACCACCTCTTTACTCATTCTCTTTCTCACACAGACAAACCTCAGAATCATATTTAGTGGAACGGGATTTCTGCTACCTATACAACGTGGCGTCTGAACCTTGATGTTAGGTTAGATGGTTGTTTGATTGGTTGAGTAGAATCAGTTCAAGTAGGTAGGTTTTTTTTCTTTCTTTCTTATTCCTGAACTGAAGCTTCCTAATCTAGATAGATTTGTAATGCCTCAAAGAGTAGAGTTGTATGTGTTTTTTTTATGGCTGATAGCTCTATTCTTTCCTTCAACCTCTGTAGATCTAATATCTTTGTGTTCTTCTTATGAGCGCCAACTCACAATTCTATTCTTTCTTAAGATTTTATGTTGTATTTGTGTTCTGTTTATTCCTCGAACCTTTGGTAGATTGTCTTTGTCTTTCAGCAGAGTGTTTGTTTGTGGTTACAGTTCCTATCTTTCTGAATACTCCTTACTAAGCTAAAACCTAAACTTTTCTTTCTTATTCTTGAACTGAAGCTTCCTAATCTAGGTAACTTTCTAATGCCTCAAAGAGTAGAGTAGAGTTGTATGTGTTTTCCTGATGGCTGATAGCTTTGTTCTTTTCCTCAATCTCTAGAGATCTAATATCTATGTGTTCTTCTTATGACCACCAACTCACAACTCTGTTCTTTCTTAAGCTTGTAGGTTGTATTTTTGTTATGTTGCTTCCTTGGACCTTTGTTAGATTGTCTTTGTCTTTCAGCAGAGTGTTTGTTTGTGGTTATAGTGCCTATCTTCCTGAATACTCCTTGCTAATCTAAAACCTAAGCTTTTCTTTCTTATTCTTGAACCGAGGCTTCTTAATCTAGCTAGCTTTCTAATGCCTCAAAGAGTAGAGTTTTATGTGTGACTTTTGACATAACTTCATCAACCACTACCACTAGTAGTTTAAGTAAGTGTATAAAATAATTTTGCACCTCTTTCCACTTATTACTTCAATCATAAGTTTCTATGTGTAGATTTTAGGCCCACCTCAGTATATTATGTGGTGGGTTTATGGTAATTGTGATGAAAATTACTAGGATTGAGGTTGGCTATTTTAAAAAAATTAACCAAACATTTATTTAGTGATACTTTTCCACTGTATTCATATTTATGTTGACGCTAACTACTTTTTATTAATGTACCTAAATTTACACCTTCCATGATGCTCCCCCTCCTATTGTTGTCATTTACTTTTCTAATCTTGTAAAATGTTAAAAGTGGAGTTTTTTATAATATAATGGATATTACTAATCTATATTATGTACATTTACTTTTCCGATCTTGTAAAATGTTAAAAGTGGAATTTTTTATGATGTAATGGATATTACTAATCTAGATTATGTACAGTGATATGATGATAGTGTGTAGCTTGATGTTCAAGTTGTAAAAATCTTGTACATATCAAGGATGAATGATAGTACAAGCTAAAAATGACGTTATTGTATTATGACATTATTATATTATTATATGAATCATGGTACAAGCCAAAAATGACATTATTATATTATTAGACGATCTGTTAGGTGCTAAATCATACTTTTGATTAAGGACATAACTAATGCAAGTTGAAAATTAATTTTTTAATGTTATTAGCATATTTATAGATGTCAAAGTAAAGGTTTCTAGATGTGATTTCTCCCATTAAAGTTAAGGCAAACTAAACTTTAAGGAAAACCATGTACATGTCATTTCTCCCACAAACTCATCAAGGTGTGACTTTTGACATAACTTCATCAACCACTACCACTATTTGTTTTAGTAAGTGCATAAAATAATTTTGCAAACAATGTACATGTCATTTCTCCCACAAACTCATCGAGGTGTGACTTTTGACATAACTTCATCAACCACTACCACTATTTGTTTTAGTAAGTGCATAAAATAATTTTGCAAACCATGTACATGTCCTTTCTCCCACAAACTCATCAAGGTGTGACTTTTGACATAACTTCAACAACCAATACCACTAGTTGTTTTAGTAAGTGCATAAAATAATTTTGCAAGCTTTAAGGCAAGCTTTAAGGCAAACTATGTACATGTCATTTCTCCCATAAAATTTAAGGAAAAATTTAAGGATAACCATGTACATACATGTCATTTCTCCAATTTCTCCCATAAACTCAAGGCAAAACGTTAAGGATAACCATGTACATGTCACTTCTATGTCATCTCTCCCATAAATTTTAAGGCAAACTTTAAGGATAACCATGTACATGTCATTTCTATGTCATTTCTCCCATAAATTTTAAGGCAAACTTTAAGGATAACCATGTACATACATGTCTTTTCTCCCATTTCTCCCATAAACTCAAGGCAAACTTTAAGGATAACCATGTACTTGTCATTTCTCCAATAAACTTTAAGACAAACTTTAAGGCAAACCATGTACATACATGTCATTTATCCCATAAAATTTAATGCAAACTTTAAGGCATGCCATTTCTATGTTATTTATTTGTTATTTATATGTAATTTTCCCCATAAACTATAAGGAAAACTTTAAGGCAAACCCTGTACATGTCATTTATCCCTTAAACTCTAGGCAAGGAAAACTTTAAGGCATGTCATTTCTAGATGTGATTTCTCCCATAAACTTTAAGGAAAACCATGCACATGTAATTTCTCCCACAAACTCAAGGCTTTCTCCCATAAACTCAAGGCAAAATTTAAGGCCTAAAAGCCTTGGTGAGAACCTAAGGCCTAAAAACCTTGTTGAGAACCTAAAGTGGTTGAACTTCCATAGGATTTGAGTCACTCTGTTGATTATTAACTTCTACAAGTTCTAAAGGCAGAGCCTGTAAAGGGCCAAGTAGCCTCTAGTTCTCATCCTTTCTCAAAGGTGACATATCCACTAAATGCCCCTACAGTCAATCTCTAGAATAGATCTAAATAGAAGTTCTTCATTGTAATATCCATATCTGTACATGCCATTTCTCCCATAAAATTTAAGGCATTTTCTAGTGTTTTTGGAACCATGTACATGTCATTTCTATGTCACTTATCCCATAAAATTTAAGGAAAACCATGTACATACATGTCATTTCTCTCATTTCTCCCAAGGCAAACTTTAAGGATAACTATGTACATGCCATTTCTAGCATTTGCTAGTGTTTTTGGAACCATGTACATGTCATTTCTCACATAAAATTTAAGGCAAACCATGCACATGTCTCATTTCTCCCATAGATGTGTCATTTCTCCCATAAAATTTAGGCAAACCATGCACATGTCATTTCTCCCACAAACTCAAGGTTTTCTACCATAAAATCAAGGCCAACTTTAAGGCCTAAAAACCTTCATGAGAACTTATAGTGGCTGAAATTACATAGGATTTGAGTCACTATGTTGAGTGTTATTCTATAAGTTCTAAAGGTAGAGTCTGTAAAGGGCCAAGTAGCCTCTGGATCTCATCCTTTCTCAAAGGTGACATATCTAGTAACTTCCCCTACAGTCAATCTCTAGAACAAATCTAAATATAAGTTCTTAAATTCAATATCTATTTATGTACATGCCATTTCTCCCAAAACCTTTAAGGAATTTTCTAGTGTTTTTGGAACCATTTACATGTCATTTCTATAGAATTTCTTCATTTTTTAATATCCATTTCTGTACATGCCATTTCTCCGATAAAATTTAAGGCATTTTCTAGTGTTTTTGGAACCATGTACATGTCATTTCTCCCTTAAATTCTAGGCAAGGAGAACTTTAAGGCATGTCATTTCTAGATGTGATTTCTCCCATAAACTTTAAGGCAAAATTTAAGGCAAACCATGCACATGTCATTTCTCCCATGCATTTGCAATAAATGTTAATTTAATATATTTTATTGAATTTGTTTTTTTTTTCAGGGATAAAAAAACACTAAATATGGTTGAAAAATGGAAATTATGCATAGATGTTTATTTCTATCCCAATCTAGGGAAAGAAGTGATTACATATGTGTTTTGTAATATTACAACTAGTAAAGTCCTCTAAAGGAAAATGAATATACTGGGAAAAACAAAAAACAATGAGGCATGTTATATTGCATTGATAGAAGGCTTGAGAAAAACTAAAGAGTATGGATCAAATGGAATTGTAGTTTTCACTAATTCTCAACTTGTGTGCAACCAGATGAAAGACATGTACTAAGTTAATAAGGAAATGCTAAAACAACTGCAAGGAAAAGCAAACAATATTGTTCTCCAATTTCAATTTTTTAGTATAAGACATTGTGCAAATGTTAATAAGATGTCTGGTGATCTATTGTGTGGGGAAATTCCAGTTAAATATTCATCTATCAAAGATGAATTAGTATTATATGCGGCAATGCCAATTCAAGATTCATCTCTCAAGGATGAATTAGTGTTGAGACGCTCTCCTTCAAAATTTATTGATGTACATTGTAACATATCTTTGATATGTGTGTGTTTTTTACTTATAAATGCGTCTTTTTAATAACCATGTGTTTTTTTCAATTATATATCAAGTGTGTTCCCACAATCTAAAGATCAACTTGGTGAACTTCACATTTTTATAAAATTAAAATGTGAGGACTTCAGCAAATTTTTGTTTAAATTTCGTTTCACACATCAATTAGTGCTCTGAAAGTTGTGTTTTACATAATTTGTGTACACTAAATTACATTAAATTTTTGAAATCTTTTGAATTTATTTTAAATAGTAATTTAAAAATAATTTTAAATGTCCATTGTAGATATATCCATATATATCATGGAGGATGAAAGGATAATATCAATAGAATCTCATGCCTCTACAAGAGAGGAAGATCATAGATCGAGGGATGTTCATGGTATTTAAATATAATCTTATCTCCATACATATATGTGTGTACATATGGAATTGATTTTTTATCAATTTTTTGTGTTAAATTAGTTGTTAATAAGTTTCATTTTTTATTTTTTAGGAGTTAGGAGGACAAGGGTGTCTAATCTATCAATGGATCATGGCCATGGTTCACGCAATCGTGGTATGGTTCATGAAATTTAATCAATGAATATGCTATCACCCAAAAATTTTAGCACATCATTGTGACAAGGTTACAAAATTACATGGTTCAAAATTGGGTTTAGAAGTCAATTTAGGATTTGATCAAGGGTAGGTTAGATTTTCATAAGTTCAAAGCCCATCCTTAAGTTCAAATAAAGTCTTTTTAACATCCATTCAATCTCAAGTATCCATAATTTCCATTTTTGGGTCATTTCCTAAATTTTCATGTCATATATGCTAAATTAACCAAGAATCCCTGTTTTCGTAGCACATCTAGTGTAAAAAAGGAAAAAAGTGCTACAAAACTGTTAAAAGTTATGAAGCAAAAACTTTGTTTTCTGGTTTTGAGCAGTCAACTTCAAAGGAGGTTTCTAAGCAATAAAAAAGGTATTTTAAGAAACTGAGAGAGGTTATTTTTAGAAATATATCACATAGAGATAAAATATCTCAATTTTCTCACATATGTTATCCTTTGGATGATACAAGGCTTTCTTTGAAGCCCTATTTTCAGAAAACAGAGTTTTCCTGTTTTACACATGTTTTTCAAAAGCAGTTTCTGGACAGCAGGAGATGTGTTTCAAAAACCAAAGAGAGGTTTGTATTCAAGACATAATGGCCTACAAAAAGCTCCTTCAGTTTCTCAAACTACATCATGGATGAGGAGATATAGGCTTTGTGCCAAGACATATTTTTCAGGAAAAAAACAGGAGAAATCCGCAAGGGACCTCAAGAAAGCTAGAATGACTATGTTTTTACAGTTGATATGGTTGTTAAATGATGGAGACAGATATGTTTTAATTTTTTGGCATAATTACAATTTAAACTTTGCAAAATGTTTGACAAAAATTCCCACTCAGCAATTTCGTAGCGCAGACAGTGTAAAAAGGGAGAAAAGCGCTACGAAACTGCTGTAGCAGCTTTTCTTGCCCACTTTCATCAAATTTTGAGGGGTAAAAACATGAATCAAGAACTGAAAATGATGAGGAGGATGTATTTAAAGATAATTAATTTATTTTTTGAGGAAAGAGGTCAAGATTTTGAAGAAAAAAGGGTAAAAGAACAGCGCTACAAAAGGCTACGAAACTGTGTTGTTTTCGTAGCGCAGTCTATTACAGCCCATTTGAACAGTTTGGAGATGTTTTTGGACAGCTGGAGCTTAAGGAGGAAGTTTTGCATGTGTTAATTCAATTTATAACAACTAAGGAGTTCGAAATAATGAAGTTCATGGTGGTCAGAATGTTTCAAAAGTGAAAAGGACCCTATGCCTAGAAAACAGGGGTCTGTTTCCTACTTTGATGGAGGTGAGCATTATGGTCATTAATATTTGAAGCCTATCATCTAGATTCGACCATGTGTGAATACACTTGGAAAATGATGTAATTTAGTTTAGATAAGGTTGTTATGGATAAATATAAGGAGTTTGAATCTTATTTGTAATAGGACTGTTTAGTAGATTAGTTGTCATTTTGTAATAAATACCATGTCATATGGTTATGCAAGGTGTCAAGAGTCAGGAATTCGATGTATCTAGCACAAGATAAGATCATCTGATGTTATAAGAGGTTTATTAAAGGCCAAGGGGTCGAATTAGCAAGGGGTTGGACATTTTTAGCAAAAGACTGTGCTTATTGTAATTGACTGGTTTTCAGCTAATACAGAGATTTCTACTTAGCCAACTTGAGATTCAGAAGGAGTTCTAGTGTGTTCTTGTTCTAATTGCATATTTTATTATCCTATTTTAGTGGTGTTTGTCTATGTTACTCATAATTAATCTTTGATGCTCTGACTTCATATATAGATAAACTGACTGTGTTTTTACATTTTCACATGTGTATCTCTTGACTAAAACTCTAATATGCCTCAACTTCCATGTTAAGTAGATTTATTGGTTTACTGAAAATATTTTGACTCCATAAGCCCAATGTGTACTTGTTGATGTGATTTTCAACCTACATTTATCATTTATCTAATTATTACCCCCACATAGAGTTAGCCATCTATATTTTTTATCAAAAATCATTAACCCTTTGAGAGAGCCCTCTCAGGTTGAGGAGGCTAAGCCTCAATCAAAATATTGGTTTGAAATATTTACATGAGATTGATTTGATTAGTAGCCTATCAAGTCCAATTTTGTGATAACATAATATGTACACATATTTATATGTATGAATGTATTTTTGAATTTATTATAAATTCATATTTTTTTATGAAGCTTCCCTCTCGTCTCATGAGGTTGATGGTGGTACAAATTCCCTTGAAGGGCCATCAATAGGTGGTGGATAATTTCATAAAGGTGGTGATATGCATTCCCCTAGAGGCCAATCAATGTATGTTCGTGTTGGTTCTCAACCAATCGGTGGTCTTTCTGGTTCTCAACAGTCTCAGGGCGGGCAAGATGCTAGCCAACCATATCAAGGTGGCCATCAATCTGAATATTTTTTTCATTCAATTTGTAAAACTTTGTTTACATGTTTTTTTAATATACAGGATTTTATATATTGATGCAGAGGGTGAAATTTTTTCTCCAAATGTTACTCGAAAAAGACTTAGGATAGAACGCATTATTCAAGAAGAAGGTTGTACACCAACCATAACTTATCCGTTTGACATTTTCGATATACCTTGGGAATCAAACATGCAGCAATCCACTTTACAAAGGTGTCAACATCTTCATTCAAAATTGAAGAGAGATCTCGTGTCTTTGAAACTCTCTGCTGAGAGTCGAGAAACCTTGGAAATAGTTACTCACTCTTTAAGCGAACTAGTATATGTGTACCTAAAGCTTGAGCCAACCATTGATACTTTTGTAGAAGTGATGAGAAAAAGAAAGGAAACAGTGATGGGTCCTGATACATGGGAGGTTGTTAAACAAAGAGTTACAATAGAAATGGCCAAGTCTATGTTTAATTTCAAAGAAGGGTTGAAAAAGAAAGATGCTAAAGGTGGAATATTTCAAGCACCCTGATATAGTTGGCCATTTGTATGATAAGAAGCTTGCTTCCTATGTAAGAATCCCATGGAAATATGAGGTTCTGCTTTATTTTGCAAAATGATTTTATGTAGAATTATTTTTGGGAATGAAACCCAATTATAATGACCTTCCCTCTGAATATTTTGGTCCAGGGAAAGGTCAATTGTGTGACCATAGGGGTGCTAAGCATGATGCCAAGTTTCCTCACCCTGAGCCTCCATTGGTTATTCGACCTCTTCGTTTCAAAAATTTGCGGTCAGAGATGGATGCCACTTCCTAAATTAGTCGAAAAGCAAGGGATGACATCACTAAAAATTTTCAGAGTGGACTGGGTGGAGTTGATATTTGTCTGAATTGAAAAAGAGCACGAGAGAATGCACGTGATAATTTTGTGTATCATACAGATGAAGAGATAGACAACATGAGTGTTGAATATCTTAGAACATATTCAAAGAATTGTCGCAATGGTTGGGAGGACCTAGTTATTCATGAGCAAGAGGGCATGTGATCGGTATGTGTTAATGGTTAGGGTGATTATTTTAACACATGTACAATTTGTAATAAATACATATATACATAAATTTATTTGTATACATTAATCTAACAAAAATGTATCATTATATGTTAACACCATTTGCAGTTCTCATGCTTGATGAACGAAAATGTTAATATCACGGCCGGAGCCTCCGGTTCACACAATCAAGATGGGTCTCACCATCAATCACACAATCAATATTGTTCTCACCATCAAGATTATATGTTGGCACATGTTAGTGTTTTTTAGGTGAACATGATGATGTACAATTATTTTTTTATCTATTATTATATATATCAAAACATGATGACATGTTTTTAAAATAAATAACTATGCACACATGTACATGTATATATAATTAAATTTTAACTGATTCTGATTCCGTTTGATGTTTTTGGGATGGAGGTACCTTCTTCTTCCTTAGGAGATGTGGCAAATCCACCATCACAAGTATGAACAATTTTTCACTTTTAAATATGTTTTTAAGTTATATATTGCAACTCAAAAGTTCCATTAAAAAATGAGATCTCTAGATCTTGAGTTATTTTATAATTTTATTTTTTTTGAATTTTAGCTTTCTGGAGATTTTCTTTTGGAGCCACCCTTAGGAGATGTGCCAGATCCACCATCAAAAGTATTCAAATTTTCACTTAAATATGTTTAAGTTATAAATGAAAGTTCAGGATTTTTATTATAAATTGAGATTTAGATCTTGAGTTATTATATACTTTTAAAATTTTTGAATTTTAGGTTCCTGGATATGATTTCCCTTCTCCACGGACTCTAGCGATGGAGTGTATGATGGAGATAGGTACATCCACACCATTTGAACAAGTTGTCTAACTTTTTTTTAATATTATTGAAAATTTTTAATATATATATCTACATGTACATGTATATTGAACATTTTACTGTGGAAGATGTTCTTGTGGAGGAAGTTTTAATGGACGAGCAACAAAACACAATGGAGAGGGAACCACATGAGGTATTGCATGAATTTTTTTTTTCATTTTTTTTTACATGAAGTTCTATATTCTCATTCAATTTAAAAAATTAAATTTTAATGTTTGTAAACATTGTGTACAGGTTCCCCATGCTTCACAGGATAGCACGAGGATCATTACTTTATTGGCAGAGACACTAGATCCATCTGTATTTTGATGGATGGTGCACATGTGTGCAACATTATATTTGATAGATCTAGTCTTAATTATATATATAGTCTTATCTATGCAGTCATATTCTATTTTCAAATAACTTGATACTTGTAACACTATACATTGAACTAGATATATATATTTACTTTTATTTCTCATGTGAGATACAAATTTTGGACATATTTTACTGTTTGGATATATAGTTTTAAACTACATTTACTTTTATCATAAATGATTTTAAATTTATTATAGTTACATTTTGCATGTGATCACATGTTGTGATATATAATGTTTTGTTTTTAAAACTCAAGTTGTCATTTTATTTTTTAAATATAAAATAAATCTAGATAGAGATTTCAAATTACAAAACACATGTACATGTGTGTATATTTTGGATAGTTGAACTACCTTTGGAATGTGATCATATGTTGTGATATAATGTTTTGTTTTTGAAACTCAAGTTTCCATTATATTTGTTAAATATAAAATTCAAATCTATATGGAAATTTCAAATTTTACAAAACACGTGTATATTTTGGATAGTTCAACTACATTTTTCATGTGATCTCATGTTGTGATATAATGTTTTATTTTTAAATTGGATAGTTCAACTAAATTTGGCATGTGATCTCATGTTGTGATATAATGTTTTGTTTTTAAATTGGATAGTTCAACTACATTTGGCTTGTTATTTCATGTTGTGATATAATGTTTTGTTTTTAAAACTCAAGTTGTCATTTTATTTGTTAAATATAAAATGAATCTCTAGATGGAAATTTCAAATTATATTTTCACAATGTGTATATTTTGGATGGTTGAACTACATTTGGCATGTGATTGTGATATAATGTTTCATTTTTAAAAATTTGTCATTTTAATTTTTTTTTAAATATAAAATGAATCTCTCTAGATGGAAATTTCAAATTAAAAACCATGTACATACATGTATATATTTTGGATCATCATAGTTTCTAATAATTTCATCTTTCGTTCAGTGAAACGCATCAAATAAAACTTCACATTTTCATCGTTCATAGTAGGTTCAATTACAGCAAAAGCATCCCCTGCACAATAAAACAAACTTGTGTATTTAAATTTAGATCATAATTAACATGAAAAATTAACTTTAAAATTAACGTGTGTACTTGATTTTATCATCTATTTCTAGATATCTATCGTTTGAAAGAAATTGAAATGTTACCTTCTCTAAAAATATCAAAAATTCGATCACCATCAGATGATATTGTAGTCTCCTCATGTTGCATTTCTTCAAAGCTTGCAACCGACAATTTTCCCTTTGTATTTAGTTCTATATGTTGCCAATATTTTACATACATTTTGTTTTCACAAACATTATTGGATTCTGTGTTGTCTATGAAAACATGATAAAAACAAGAATATTTTCTTTTATCCAATTCAAACACATTTTTGGACAATTTTGTTTTAATTGAATGAAAATTTTGAGTCTCTTTTATTGTTTCAACATCATCTCCAATCGATCTATCTACATCTTGTACCCTAATATGCCAAAAAAAACTATATGAAAAATTCAAAGAAGAATATAAATATGATATCAAAATACCATCAAAGATATAATAATTATGATAAATGTATTGTTTAAAATTAGAAATCCAATAAAATTAAATTGAATGTACCTTCATACTTCCCTTGATCGGTTAGTCTCATGGCCTAGTGCAGCGATGCACCATTCAAAAACTTCTTCAGCTGAGACAAGTCGGGTTGTAGAGTGGTCCATTTGATATCTTCAAAGTTCTCGTTTTATGCATGCCCCTGCACCGTCATGTTCTCATTTTCCATGATCAGTCTCAAATAAATTCCAACAATGTTTAATGGAGGTTCTCAAATAAAGACGATACAACCAAAAGAATGATCGTGAAGATTTGAATTGACCTGCGCATCCATATGACCATATCTAATGTTCATTGAATTTTATTCCATGACTGTTCAAAGAGTCATAAATATTTTCAAAAAAGTGTTGTCACTATGTATCATGTGTACGATCGTCACTGATATAAAAGTGATATTCTTTAATAACATTCCGATTTTCACTGGTGCTTTCTATATGATCAACATTTTGTTCAGCATGTCTATATATAATATGGACAAGCATGGAGACTTGGTCAGAATGATAGTATTCACTCTGAATTTCTTTTTGTGGAAAAAATGTGTAGTTTTCTGCAAAATCAACTACTAACAAATTGGTCCCTAGTGGAAAAAATTAACGGGATTTTTTGAATTGCGAGTCCTGCCATCGAGCTCTATGGGAATGGTTGGTGTATTTATAAATTTCCATCTCAAATTTTCTAAAAAAATCTATCATTAAAATTTCTTCTTCTTGTAAATCAATTCTTTTAGCACTTATAGTACTGCGTGAACCGTGAATCGATGTATGGATATATTCATATCTCTTCCATTTCACTTTCATATTGGACAATGATTGATAATTTATATCAGTACGATATTTAATTTGAAATTTACTCAAGTTTCCACAGTCATCACATTTTTTTACCACCAACACATTTATTTTGGTAAGATAAATCGTGGCTTTCTCTTCCACATAGAATTTGAGATATGAAATCATGGATAATGGAAGGAGGAGGTGAATCTTTCCAAAGTGTTTAACCAAAATTAAGGAATTTGTAATAATATAACTGAAATTCCACATAATAACGACAACAACAAGTGTCATGTACAATGATAGGTTTTACATACCATGGTTTTTTTTGCACAAAAGCACTGATTGAGACATCAATTTCATGATTTTCTTCTTTTAACTTGTTGAGAAACTCTATCTGAGTGGTGTCCAAGAGATTTTTTGGATGTTCTTCGTACTCATTTCATGTTATTCTTCTTCACATCACATCCCTTGCTTTTTGGTGAAACACTTGAATTTTTCATCCAATATTCATATATTATTTTTTTAACATTTTCTACAAGTCTATATTTGTATGGTTTCCTACAAATAGTTGTCCAACAAGAGATTTCATCATTTACATCTATTTGCAACCGAAATTTTCGATGTTTGTGCAAAGTTTTTCGTGAGGTTCCTAATGCTCGTACCATAGATTTTACCAAGCAATTCTCTTTAGTACTTGATGAAACCACTGCCATATTTATTAGTCTACATGCATCTGAAACATCTTTCTTTAGATATCTTCTAATTAATTTTAGAGCACTATTTATAGTTTGTTTCACATTTTCCTTCATTATTTTATCTTTCTTTTTATTTTCGAATACCCAATAAAGTCTTAGCTTCTTTTAATTTCCTTTATGTTAAGATACCTTTCAACAATTGGGCTTGAACTAACACAATTTCATTTTTTAAGAATGAATAAAAAATGTGATTAACACGATATCGTATTTTTTATCTCCATATGTGTGAGTGTCAACATTTTCTAACATCTCATCATCGATATTGATTTCATCTGTACATATTCGAATTAAATGTACATAATAAGCTTACATATTCAATAAATAACTAAATTAATAAATATGTATAATTTCAATAATAAACATGTGTTCAACATATATATATATATACATACATGGTGATTCAATTTCTTCACTTGAATTTATCTCAACATTATCACCATATTCAATCATTGGTTCAATATCTCTTTCACTTTCTCTTTCAAAATTTTTTATCTATTCATCAATGTTTTGAGGAATATCTCTCTTTGTTTACATTGCAAAATATTTTTCAAATTAGTTCATCAAATAAAAATTAAGTTTCATAATTTACACTAGGAAAATTTTAAATATCAAATTTATAATATTTACATTTAAATACCTGCTTCAACTTCTAGTTGAGGTTGATTTTCCCTTTCAATATTTGAGCGTTCTTCTCTCTCTTGTTTTGTGATATTCTCTCCCTTGTTCTCTACGTTCCTCATGGTCTCTTGTTCGATCATATTTTCTCTTGAAATTCCTTCAATTTCCCATGATAATTGAGTATGAAGCTCAAAACGTTTCCTTCAAAAATTTAGACAAAAACTCCATTAAAAAAATCACCACAAAATATTTAATTTAAAAAAAAAACTCATTTTAAAATTTTTCACAAAATACATACTTCAATCCAAAACACTTACTTTAAAAAATCCGAGAAAAATGTCTTCTAAAAATGAAATGAAGCTCAAAATATTTCCTTCCAATTCATGCAAAAAAAATTGATTTAAAAAGTCAGACAAAAACTCATTTTAAAAAATCATTATAAAATATTTACTTCAACCCAAAACATGTACTCTCAAAAAACGTCTCTTCAAAAAATACCTCCAAAAAATGTCTATTGAAAATTAAGCCCAACCTCTTAAAAAATGTCACTTTAAAAAATACCTCCATAAAATGTCTTTTGAAAATTAAGTCCAAAAACCTCTAAAAAAATGTCTCTAAAAACAAAATACCTCCAAACAATGTCCTTTGAAAATTAAGCCCAAAAAGCCTCTAAAAAAATATCACATAAAAAAATACCTCCAAAAAATGTCCTTTGAATATTAAGACTAAAAAGAGTCCTTTGGATACTAAGCCCAAAAAAGTCCAAAAAAATTATTTTAAAAATTAAGCCCAAAAACCTCTAAAAACAAAATACCTCCAAAAAAATGTCCTTTGAAAATTAAGGCCAAAACCTCGAAAAAAAAAATACCTCCAAAATAATGTCCTTTAAAAATTAAACCCAAAACCTATAAAAACAAAATACCTCCAAAACAATGCCCTTTGAAACTTAAGCCCAAAAAAAATCCAAAAAATGTATCGCATACCTCCAAAAAATGTCCTTTGAATATTAAGCCAAAAAGAGTCCTTTGAAAATCAAGCCCAAAAAAAAGTCCTTTGCAAAATTATATCAAATGAAGAAATGTGTGAAATTATGCGAAAATAATGAATCCGTTTACGCCTATTTATATAGCTGCGAAATGTTTTTTTGGAGGGGCTTCATTGAAATTTCCGACTGACGTAAATTCAATTAAAAGTTCGACTGAAATTTTGTAAAAAATTCGGCCAAGCTTTTGTGTCGTTAGAATTGATGGGCCATCAGCACAAAAAACAATTCATGCAAAGTTTTTTTTAAAGTTCGGCCGAACTAACATGTCTACAATTATGCAGAGTCGAGATCTGAACACATTTCTTCAACTTTGTACTGATTAAAATCCATGAAACTTTATGAATTAACTGTTAGAACCAAGACAAGCATTTGCAGAATTCAATCTACTTTTAGGAAATATAACTTTTATGGAATTTCATAAATATTTACTAATTTTAATTAATTTTGTAATAAAATGGGTGCAAACAATTTTTGAAGGTCATTATGATTCAGTGAAATTAATATTCTGTATATTCCAAATACACTGTAAAAAAATTGAAAAAATTATGATGCATTACATTGGTCTGTCGTCTGTAATGGGTAGTTTTTAGATTTTTTTTATAAATTATATGTTGATAAATTTTGTGCGAGCCGAAACATATTCAAAATATGCAGTTTTTTTAATATTGGATCACTTCAAAAAATTCTAGTAATTATGATATGCATCAATTGGTTTTGTAAATATAACGAAAACAAAGTAGACTCTGTCTAGATTGTTGTAACACATTTTGTTTCTCAAAAACACAGTTTTCAAAGAATACATCAATGCGTTTGAACATGATTTTTTATGAATCCTTTGATTGTTAAAGAACACACACTCAAAGAAATGTTAAATTGTCATATCAAATGTGTTTAAAAAATTTCCAAAAAATAAGTAATAGAAAGATAATAAATTTCTGACAACTTTTATTTTTTCGTAAAATGAAATTATAAATAGAAAAAATGTTTTGGACTGTAGAAAGTTGAAGAAAAGAAAAAAATGATATTTTTTTCTCAAAAAAAGGGAAAAAAGTGTAACCCAACTTCTCATTTTCACCTGTTATCTTTCTCCTTAATAGAAAACAATAAGAGGGGACATTGATACCACCATTAGTATTATTGTTTTGTCTAACTCTATATTAGCTTTCGTGTTTTTGTTTAGTTTAGTCTTGTTTTCTCTCTACATATGCATATTATGTCATTATTTAGTGTGTTTTGTTTTATAGCATGTTCACTAACCTGCTAACTCTTTTGTTTATCTTCTTGTGACCAGAAGCTTAAGAGGCAATGACCACTTCTCTTAAGCAAGTGCAGATTGGTACACTTGTGCACCAAATCCACCAACACATTGACCATGGTTGATGTTGATATTGAGACAACCTTTGTCACAATGTGACGCTAGATCGTGGTAAAAAATGGTTAATGATGGTTGATGTTCGTTGAAAATATTTGTCACAATGAGACATTGGACCCTGGTTGACCACGGTTATTGACCATGGATGACCATGGTAGATTTTATATTGAGACAATCTTTGTCACAATGCTACGTTTGATCATCGTTGACCATGGCAGACCATGGTTATTCACGATTGATCACGGTTGACCATGGTTGACGATAGTTGACCATGGTTAATGTTCATATTGAGACAATATTTTTCACAATGTGATATTGGACCATGATTGACCATGATTAATTTTCATATTAAGACAATCTTTGTCATAATGCAACGTTGGACCATGGTTCACTATGGTTGACCATGATTGAACATGGTTGACTATGGTTTCCCATGGTTGGCCATGGTTGATTTTCATATTGAGACAATATTTGTCACAATGTGACATTGGACAATGGTTGACCATGATTATTGACTATGAATAACCATGATTGACCATGGATGACCATGGCTAATTTCATATTGAGACAATATTTGTCACAATGCTACGTTGGACCATGGTTGACCATGGGAGACCATGGTTGTTCATTATTGATAATGGTTGACCATGGTTGATGATATTTTACCATGGTTAAAGTTGATATTGATACAATATTTGTCAGAATGTGACGTTGGACCATGGTTGACGATGGTTGACTATGCTTGATGTTCATATTGAGAAAATATTTGTCGCAATGTGACGTTGGATAATGAGTGACCATGATTGACCATGATTGATTTTAATATTGAGACAATATTTTTCATAATGCGATGTTGGACCATGATTGACCATGTTTAACCATGGTTGATTTTCATATTGAGACAAAGATTTCCACAATGTGACATTGGACCATGGTTGACCATAGTTGACCATGGTTGACCATAATTGACCATGGTTGACCATAATTGACCATGGTTGTTGAAATGTGGTATTGGACGATGAGATATTCATTGTCACAATACGACCATGGTTATTGACCATGTATGAGATTGGTTGACCATGATTAATTTTCATATTGAGAAAATATTTCTCACAATACGAAGTTGGACCATAGTTGACCATGGTTGATATTCATATTAAGAGAATCTTAAAACCTAACATTAAATTTATAAACCTTAGGATTAATATTATATAACCAAGGGATTAATAAACCCAATGGATTCATATTTAAAACCCAAGGAACTATAAACACAAAGAAATAACATTGAACCCTAACATTAATATAAAACCATAGGAATATAAAACCTAAGATTAATAAACCCAGGGCATTATAATTTTAAACATAAGGGATTAATAAACCCAAGGGATTAATATTAAAAACCCAAGGGATTAATATTGAGAACCCAAGAGATTAATATTATAAACCATTGGAATTAATATTATAAAGGTAATTGATTATTAATACTATAAACCAAAGGAATTTATATTATAAACCCAAAGGATTATAAACACAAGGGATTTATATTAAACTCTAGGATTAATATTATAGAACCTATCAATAATGTTATTACCTTAGAATATGAACCCTTGGATTAATAAAATCAAGGGATTGAAATTAGAAACCCAAGGGATTAATAATAAAAACCCAAGGAAATTGTATTAAACTTAAGGGATTAATATTGTAAACCAAGGAATAAACCCAAAGATAAATATTATAGACCCTAAAACAAACATTGTTTACCATGGTTGATTTTCACATTGAGACAATATTTGTCATAATGCAATGTTGGACCATGGTTGACCATGATTGATTTTCATATTGAGTGAAATTTTGTTACAATGTGGCGTTGGAACCTCGTTGACCATGGTTGATTTTCATATTGAGACAATCTTTGTCACAATGTGATGTTGGACCATGGTTCAACATGGATGACCATAATTGTCACAATGTGACATTCAACCATAGTACAATCTTTGTCACAATGTAACCATGGTTATTGACCATGGTTAACCATGATTAACCATGGTTTACCATGGTTTATTTTCATATTGAGACAATATTTGACACAATGTGATGTTGGAATATGGTTAACCATGGTTGACCATCGTTAATTTTCATATTGAGAAAATCTTTGTCACAATGTGACATTGGACCATGATTGACCATGTTTGATTTTCATATTGAGAGAATTTTTTCCATGCATGACCATGGTTATTGACCATGGATGGCCATGATTGGCCAGGGTTAACCATGTTGATTTTCGTATTGAGAGAATATTTGTCAGAATACAACGTTGGACCATGGTTGACCATTGTTGATGATGGTTGACCATGGTTTATGTTGATATTGAGACAGTATTTGTCAAAATGTGATGCTAAACCATGGTTAATAGTTAATGATGGGTGATGATGGTTGAAAATATTTTTCACAATGAAACGGTGGACCCTAGTTGACCATGGATGATCAGGAGTTCATAAATTTTGCTCAAAATTCAAAGTTACAGGATTGGATTGAAACTAGGATGGTTGTGTAGATCTCTCTTTCCTGATTCCGGCATCGTGAACGGTTTGAAAAACCAATGTTGTATGAGGAAGATATTGTGTTTTGATCAAATATGGCAGAAACGGGAGTTATGGAGATGTGATTCTTTCAATAGATAACAAGTATCAGAGTGAAGGATAAATGGTGGTGATTAGATCACAGAAGAAGCAGTGGGATATGAATGGATGAGATCCCTTCACATTGACCAGAAGTTAGTTTGCGCACATCACAATCAACATTCGTTATATTGACATGTTAAGCCATCACAAGTTTAACAATATAGGTTGCGATGTGCCTGAGAGAAGGCACATGTTGGTGGAGGTCCGAGTGCTATCACACTTCACATGCGATATGGTTTAGACTTTAATGGTGTAGAAATAAACTGATGGAGGCTGATATACGATAAGTGGACTCGCAACTTCGCATCGACAGAATTATTATTTACCATTTAAAGTTGTTTGTTAAGGATTGCTACTTGCGAAAAAAGGTTTTGACAATCTGCAAAGTTATAAAGCATGTGATTTTTTTGAATGTCGTATTGTGACATTGCCTGGGTTCTAAGTATTATGGTCATTGTGATTTAAAGCTTAATTAATGTCAAAAAACAACAGTCCACCATTAAACTACTGTTAAGAGCAAAGGTTCCGCTAACCATCAAGACCACTAACGGTTGGGGGTGCGCATGTGGCCACCGCCCTAACCATAATATTTAATGCACAGTTTTATTGGCGAAGCAGATAGGGGCACGCCAAATTTAGCAGTCAGCCCTAAATTAACTCCAGTTAACTGGAGTTCTCCACATTTAGTGGAGTTTTCGTAGGAGATATTGGGAAAATGTGTAGGAGGCTCAATTTTCGACCATTCTGAGTGAATGAAGGGTCATCCTTAACTAATGGAGCATTCTGAAGCCATTGGTGTAGAGAAAACAACCATTAGAGCATTGTAACTACATGTAATAGCAAAAATTTGAGCATAATGAAAGATGGACAAGCCATTGGGAGTTGTACCAGCAGATGTAGCCTAGGAGGGGTGAACTGCTTCATCATGCCTGCTATGTAAACTTTATGTGGTGACTTATTTCTCTGTTTTACACTATTGTTTAGTGTTATTTAGACTTATTTTATGCTTCTAATTCACTAAATTTCATCTATAATTCATGGAAAAACTCCTTAATCCTTATGTAAACTAATGAACCAATTACGCACATGTTTGTAAAACCGAAAGACCCTTAGCACAGCAAAACTAATGCATTCATTTCAGATAAAATGGTATTAGAGCTAGAGTTTTTCATTAGTGTTGTTTAGTGCAAATAATTTTTTAACCGTTTGCAATTTTTAGATGCTTACAAGGCTCAAGGTAAAAAGGGAAGAAGGAAAACTGGTGGTGTTATGGTTCCTGTGATTTGGAAGATTTGGCAATACCAAATGACAAGACAACATTAAACCACTTTGGGATCTTAGGATCTAGCCCTCTTGGATCCAAAGAGGGATCTCTCTATAATGGTAAAGAAATGATTATCTTTAAAGTTCAATTTAAGGTGTTAGGCTAGTTATAGGGCACAAGGGTTTTTGATTTTGTTTGTTTGGTTGGGAAACATGAAAGAAGGGTTCAATTTAAGGTGAAGGAATGAGTAGTGTAGGATTTTGGCAATGGGGAGATAAATCAAAGAAAACACAAGTCCATTGGGCAATGGGGTCATAAAAGGGTTTACTTGCAATTCAAATATCCAAGGCTTTCAAAGGGCTAGTCATCCATATCAGAGTATCTCTTAAGATGATAATATGGGATGAAACAATAAAGAAATGAAAGGGAATAACAAGGAAAACCTTCCAAGGTGACCACTTCAGAGTAAACCTAGGGACAAGGCGTGCCTTAACCTCTATGATCTAAACTCCTAATGAGGCTAACTCTAAAGACAACAATCCAGCAGTCCTCCTGACTACTTTCAGACAATGGAAAACATTTAAGCTTGACACAAAGTGAAGTCTAAGATTAGAGAAAGACTTTTAACCTTCTCTTCTTTTGAAATTCCACCCAAAGTGATCTTAGAAAGGCTAACTGTTGGGAAGAGGAACCTAGTGGACAGGGCTAACTCTAAATTCATACATTAGTAAGCATGGACTAACCAACTTCTATACTGGTTAAATTATGTTGAATTTTTTCTTGAATACACAAATAGCAGAAAACATAAAATATAAGAAGAGAAGGAAGCATTAGGGTACTTGCAGCAGTATATCCTAAGCCAGAATACTGATTCTTATTAGAGAAAGTGAAACATGATGTATAACAGAGGGAAAACAATAAAAAATATAGAACACATCACCACTAATTTAGATCAGGATCCAATGAACATGCTTGTCATATTAGAAGAGAAAAACCAGTCACATACATCCTTGTCCAATAACTTGATATCATTCAGAAATCATCTCCCAGCCTATTTACAACCACTACGCACATAACTCTAACTTAGTGAAACAGCTTACAATCCATGGTTAACCAACATTTACAATGTATTTCTCATGAGTTCTTATAGGAGAAAGAGTGGTAGTAGTGGTAGATATAACTTAAATGGTTCATTAAAACAAAAGAAGAGGAGTCTATGAAGCCCATTGTGTTTTAATAACTCTGCATTGAATTTTAGTTTTCTTTAGCTGAATTAAGGGTCTTCGACAGGCTGATAATAACTCCAGAGATATGTTCCTTGATGTACTTTCCTGGCTGCAGTACTCTGTTTATCTTTTGTGGCAAGAAAGGATGAAAATTTGACCTTCAGGTCTTCCATGCTTTGTAACTAATGCACTGACAATTTCAGGACTTCTGTCAGGGTGATAATCTTCTTAGGAGCTTGATGGAGAATAGAAAAGGTTGTGGGAACTTGTCCTTTCTTGGAAAAGAATGTTCTGTTGATGTGGAAACATTGATATGGCTTGTTTCATGTGTTTTAGGCTTCATTAAGCCTTCTTGATCATTTTTATGGTCTTCATCTATCTCTTCAACATTTAAACACTGGATTATAGCATTAAGTCTTCAATAATAGGCTTTAATCCCTTAATTTGTCTTCTGATACTCTTTGTTGCTGCTTCTGACCTGTTTTGGTGCATATACAGGTTTTAATGGCACTGGAGGGTTTGAATCAGGGTTTGTAAATCTGATCTTTGATAAAATCATGTTATTAACCTCTCAGCAGTGTATTTCCTTGTGTTTTTCAGTCTTTGTGATGGTATTTTGCGTTCTGAGTCCCTGTCTGTGACTGTGTAGAAAAATGATTTTGTGACCCCGTAATCCCTACAAAAATACAATAAACATGTTAAAAAAACTAGAGGGAGTGGGCAAGGATTGTTTGAAAGGTTTGTGGAGGATGAAAGAGCAATGGTGGAAAAGGTGTATGCAGTGGAAAAGCGGTTGAAAAACTATGTCGGAGGCGAAAAACTGAGCTGATGATGGTCTGGTGCATTGTGGATTCTGGACCGTCCGATTAGATCAACTACCGATGATATATGGTCGAGACTCATCGATGGAACTATTTGGACTAGATTATATGGGGGATGAGATTATATGGGAGCCGTTAGATCAGAACATATCTATGACGGAGATCGCTCGGTAAAATCCTTTGAAAGGTTAGATGGGAGGCGGATGGAAAATGCGGGGTTAGATCAGGACCGTTGGATCATAGAAATCAATGGCTACGGTTAATCATGAAATTTCACTGTGGAGGGTGGTAAGCAGAAAAATGGAATGGTTTTCACACGGCGCTGAGGGGGGTAAGCGGTTTTCAAAAAAATAATGTGATACCATACACTTTCTGACATGTTTCCTTCTTAAAACCACCCATTTCGCAAAAAATTTTGGTGTTAAACTGCTATTGCAAAAGTTTTGCGAAATAGAACGCCAGTCGTCATATCTTTTGGTTTTGATCGAATGGTGCGGAAACATTGCAATGGGGAAGCTACACGGATGAGGGGAGCGCGACGAAATCTGCACCATTGGATTAGAATGATGGGACGGTTGAGATTTCATCAGAGAAATGTTTCAGGACCTGGTGGACAGACAGAAAATGGGCAATGTGATTATATCCTATCCATTAGATCGGAAGGGGGATCAACGGTTCAGATTAAATCGGCGGGCGCGGGTGACGAACTTGTGAGCGGAGACCCGATTGCCTGATGGTCGTTGATCTTGTGCAGATCGATGGTCCATATTCATTCAACTCAAAACGTTGGGGAAATTTTAAAAAAAAGGGAAGGGGGGTCTTCGCAAAGAAATATGAAGGAAATGGGCTTGGGGATAAGCGCTCGAGAGCGGTCCTGTGGGAACGAGAGGGACCAGGGGTTTAGAGGAAGGTGCTTATCGCATCGGGAATTCGGGAAAGAACAAAGGGGATGAGTTTTCCTTTTGCGATTGCAATTAGGCCTTAGCGCTTGGTCATAGCGCATGTTATATGGGGAAATGGGTTGTAGGATATAAGCCCTCGCGGGCTTAAAACGACTATAGTGTAAAAAGGTTGTTCTAGGCCAAAAATCAGTGTTTTTAAGCCAAATGAGAGGTTCTGATTGACACAAGAAGGGATTTTTAAACCAGATAAAGAGAAATATGAGGTTTAATAAGGGGTTTTGATGAATTAGAGGGAAAATGAAAGGGGTTTTGGAGGAAATTTATGAAGGGAAGAAGGGTGAAAATGGATACTTTGTGGGAATGAAATGGAGCAGATGAAAGTCTTTAAAAGTAGTTTCTTTTTCACAAAACAGTGAGGCTTATCAAATGGAAAAAATAGTGAAGATTTCTTCAAATGACAGAAGGCACATGAAGGCTTCAAGAATGAAGGATTTTCAAGAAAAATGTTTATCTTGAAGACTTAGAAACACATTTAGCCACCTGTTTGCTATGCCAAATTTTTATAGGTGGCTAACAGGTGGAAGCATGAGGGTCTCTAAAGGAGCCAAAGAAAAGCCGAGCAAGATTACGACAATCTCCACCACCTAGTTCACCTCCTAAAGAAGAAGAAGCTCCATTAAGCATGCCCCATGAGGAAGGAGAAGCTCATGAAGAATTTGACCCTAAGGAACAAGAAAGAATGTTTAGGAAATCATTTCTTGACATCACTGAGATGGTTAGAATTATTTATCAAGAATGGAATGAGATACTGGAAGGAGAAGGGTCTAAAATAAAAAAGTAAGGACAAGGATCTTCAGGAGGTCAACATGATGAAGACAAGTCAAAGAAGGGAAATGGAGGCAATGGAGAGCCACCATCTTCACACTCATCATCATCATCATCATCATCTTCTATCTCTTCTTCGGTACATCAGCCACAGAAGTCCAAGAGCACTGGTAAATATCCTTTATTAAAAATTGATGTTATGTTCGAATTGCCAATGTTTAATGGTGAAGTAAATGCATACAAGCTAGATAATTGGATTCTACAATTGGAGGTCTATTTAAGAATATATAACCTTCAAGATGATGATACAAAAATTCAATTAGCTTCTTTGAGAATGGAAGATGCAGAATTTGTTTGGTGGGAAGCCAAGACAAAGGAGTAAATCAAGAAACATGGTAAGATTATTCTATCATGGTCATATTTTATTGTTGCTATTAAATGAAAATTTTATCCATTAGCTCATATAAAAAAATCCATCATGAACTGGTAGAACTTTAGGCATTTAAAGGGAAAAAATGTGCAAGAATACACCCAGGAATTTAGGAGAAGAGATATTTTATTAGGGGTGGATTTGAAGAGACAAGAAACATTGCTAAAGTACATAGAAGGATTACATAGCTACCTAAAACATACTATTCTCATGTTTAACCCCACCAGTCTAGATGAAGTTTGTGTTCAGGCCACACATCTAGAAGCTAGAGGGAAGAACATTCCTGAAGAGGGTAGGAAGAAACCTTTTAAGGGTAAATCCAAGGAGAAAACCCCAAAAGGTTAAAAAAAAAATGCATATGTTAAGAAAGAGGGAGAAAAAATGACTTGTAAAAATTTCTCAAAATAAGGACATGATGAAACTCATTGTTGGAAATTACATTAGAATTGAGGCCAAATAAAACCAATTACAAAGGGAAATAGAAAACTGTTGCTACAACTCAACATGACTTAGGGTCTGATTCAAGTGATGAGACTAAAATTACAACCATGGGATTGAAGAACATGAAGGGAAAATAAATTGAAATTAAACTCAGTACCCATACATCAAACTGTCACATAAACACTCCAAATGGAGAAGAAATAATAGAATTGTTTCATGTGAGGGTCATATCCAAGCATACCAAGATTGACACACTGTTTGATAGTGGGTCACAATCAAACTTAATCTTTGAAGACTTGGTCAAAAAACTTAACCTTGAGACCATACCACATCCAAAATGATATCCATTGGGTTGGATTTGTAAGGATGCAAATCTACAGGTTACAAGGAAATGTATATTGAGGTTTGCAATCATTGCAAGCTTTGTTGACACTGTTGAATTAGATGTGGTTCCACTTGAAATAACTCGTATTGTATTAGGGAGTCCTTACTTGTATGACAGGAAAGCGATCTTCTATCACCATGAGAAAAAGTATCATTTATTCAAATATAGCAAGGAGATCATTGTTAGAGCACATCACAAGAAGACAAACATTGCTTTGGTAAATGCTAGATAGGTAAAGAGGCTGGTAAATTGAAGAATTTTGTTCTTCTTATGATTAAGCCCAAAGCTGATATTAATCATGAATATTTTGAGGGATGTGATTCTAAGTTGAAATCAGAAGTATATGATGTGGTTAATGGGCATCATGAGATGTTTCAGGAGCCAACAAGATTACCTCCAAAAAGGGAAATTCAACATGATATTCAGTTGTAGCATGATTTTCCTCTTCCAAACATCGTTATGTATCGCATGTTGATAATGGAGAATTTTGAAATAAAGAGGAAAATCAAAGAGATGCTGGATAAAGGTATCATAAGGCCAAGCACCTCGCCATGCGATTCACCCATAGTCTTGTAGGTTTTAACCCTGTACATAAATTATCTACAAATGAATCTTAAAACAAAAAATAAACAATAATGAGAGCATAAAACATAAAACAGATATACACAAATTTTTTCCCCTGGATCCCAAATTGGGACGAACAACTTTATTTTTCATTATATTCCTTTCAATGTTACAACACATATATATACATGCCGAAGAATACATAAACCCCAATCCATTAACCCTAGATTAGAACATAACTGTAGTTCCCTTGACTGGATCTACAAAATACCAGGGGCCGAAAACCATCGTCCCAAAAAACCATGTGCAAACCCATACACAAAATCATGGGTGGGTTCGCCCATGAGTGGGTCCGCCCACTAAAAACAAATTTCTCGGGCTACTACCCTGGACCCCGACAGGGGGGGCTGCTGCCCTCCCTGTGACCCCCCTGCTACACCTGGTGCATGGGACTAATCGTGGAAAGAATATAACACATACCCAACAATTCTTGATACCAAAGAAAGAGGGGACTTGCCTCATGTGTGTAGATTTTCGAGCTTTGAACAAAATTGCGGTAAAAAATCATTACCCACTCCCAAGAATAGATGATTTTCTTGATCAGCTGAAAGAAGAAATTTTTTTCACTAAGTTAGATTTATGAAGTGGAAATCATCAAGTAAGAATTACAAAAAGTGATATATGGAAAACTGCATTCAAAACCAAACAAGGACTCTTTTAGTGGCTAGTTATGCCTTTTGGTTTATCTAATGCATCGACAACTTTTATGCGGGTTATGGATAATGTTTTTCATTTTGCATCCATTCCTTGATGACTTTTTTATTTTGTACTTATATGACATTTTTATTTTCAGTAAAACAAGAGAAGATCATGTCTTGCATGTAAATAGAGTGCTTGATATTTTGAAGAAAGAGAAATTGTTTTTAAGATGTCAAAATGTGAGTTTGGAAAGACTTCTTTGGTCTATTTGGGACATATTGTAGGAGGAGGATAATTGAGGATTGATCCTTCTAAAGTGGAGGCCATTGTGAATTGGCCCACACCCAAAATAGTTATTGAGGTAAGAATTTTCTTAGGTGCAACTCAATATTGGAGGAAATTTATTGCTAACTTTTCATTCATTGCAGCTCCTATGCATGCAGTGACAAGTGTGAAGAAATTATTCCAATGGGGAGGCAAAAAACATCAAGCTTTCAAAGCTTTAAAAGACAAGATCAGTTCAGCTCCAATTCTTGCACTACCAAATTTGAGACAGCCATTCGAGATACAAACCGAGGCTAGTGACTATGCCATGGGTGCAGTCCTTTTACAGCATGGTAAGCCTATCGCCTTTCATTCAAAAAAAATTAATGGTGATGTGACTAATTATCCTACATATGACAAAGAACTATATGAGTTGGTACAAAGTGTCGAGAAGTGGAAACACTACTTGATGGGTAAAGAGACTATTGTACACACCAATCACCAACCATTGAAATACTTGCAGTCGCAAACAAAATTGCAGCAATCAAGACATTTCAGGTGGATGGGATTTCCTCAAAAATTTCACTTGGTTATTGTTGGGGCCCTTGTTTTCAAATTAAACAGCTTTTGAGTTGCAGTTAGTACGTGGCGGTATGTAACCACAGTAGGCATAGAGATGTCAAGGTTGCGAAGGAGTAAAGGACGGGTGGCACAGTTGTTGCGGGAGCAAGCACAGATGGCGGAAGAGTGTGGAAGGAAACAAGCAGTATAAATCCCGACTAAAAGAAAGAAACAAAAGAAAGTCGAGCGAGAAGAAAGGAAGAACTGTCAGTCGTGCTAGCAGCAAAACAAATAGGCAGCCGGCCAGCGGAAAGATAAGGTTGGCTAAGACAAGATCAAGGAACAGGAACCGTAGGAGAGCTTTGTTCATGTGATCAGGGAATAGGAACTGTAGGAGATCTCTGTTCATGTTGTTCTGTTCTCTACCCTTCTGTGTTTCTATGGTTCTCTCTGTCTAATAGGACCACCTTGTATTCTGTTCTGTTCAAGCTCATGCTAAGGAGCTTTGTAATAGCTTGTCGCTGATAGTTGATTCATAATATAATCAAAGTTTTCTATTATGGATATATGTTGTGGTCTAGAAAGAATGGTTTCACTAGTAATTTTTAATTTTATTTTTGGTAAGTCTAAATGCATTCCTGAGAGATATATTTCATGGAACGTTGTGTTTGTTTAGAACTTTTTCATAGCTCTTATTTATCCATACCAATGTTGTTAGGCTGATACTGATCTACTCCCTACCTTAGTAAGGTTGCGACATGCCTCGGGTGAAACTCTCGGCTCCTCGGATCAGGGTGAAAATGTCGGCGTGGTGCTAGACTACACTGGAAAGCCTTGTTGGCCCTTAACCTAAACTCGGGTCTTATCTACGAGACCTATTTTCTTGCCAACAAATGGTTTCGTTGCTGGGACCCAAAATTTCATTTGGAAGCTAGATCATGGTATCTCAAATCTTCTAAAGAGAAATACGAAGCTGGTGGGATAACCACCTAAATTAGTTCATCACTCCACAAGCAAAGCTGAGATGAAAAAAGGAGAAAACGATCAAAAGTTTGGTTCTATTTCCTGACTCTGCTAGTGATACCTACGAAATATTTTGGGGAACGTTCCCAGAAGAACTCTATAACTGGTTGCAAAGGCTTCAGACCAAGGCAACAAAAGAAAAGTCACGAAAAGTCAATCGCAAGTGGGTGCACGAAGATATGGTGGCCCTTCATCGGTTAAACATCGATTTGACACGAGCTATAGATTTCTAGGTGGAATCTACCTTGGACGGATACATAGTGGAGTTTACAGCGGAGTGCTACCAGTTTTTCTCGAGAGCAGAAGATACATTCAGATCCGGGTTAAGGGGGAAGTTGTTGAAGGAGATCCCATTGTGGATTAAAGACTTGATGGTAGATGAAAGACTAATGGGGTTCCAAAAAGCAGAGATGGAAGTGTAAACCTTTGATGCCGGGGGGAGGGACTAAGGGAGAGATGATACAAGAACAATGAAAAAGGGGAGTAGGAGTATGGATGTCGAGACTGCTAATAGGCTAAGGGAGTGACGAGCACATTGGAGGGCACATATTGCAGAAAGGTGGTAAGAAAGGGTGATAAGGGAGTTGAAAAGTCAGGAAAGTGGTTGAAAGGACAAAGAGGAGGCGCCTCAGGTGAAAAAGGAAATGGAAAGTCAGGTGGGTCCCCAAGATATAGGAGGAGCCATTAAATAATTTCAGCAAGTGTATAGGATCCCAACCCAGATGGAGAAGGAAAGAAGTCTGACGGAGAAGGTAAAAACGCACACTCAGAGGAGGTGTCCGATGTGGAGATGCATGCTGCAATGCAACAAATATTCCAAGAAAGGCCGGTGTCCATATCTCAAGTTATTCCTATTCCCCAAAGTTCAAGTAGCTCTAGTCCCAAACTTCCCCTGGTGCTCTATCAACCCCTAGGTGAAATTTTTGTTAAGTTGCGTGAATTAAGTAATTTGCACAGTATTCAATCTCCAACAGTAATACATACTGGCAGTAGAATTTATAGTGGTACAATCTCACAACCAGGAACCAAAAAATTCATTTTAGTAATGCCTACTTAAGTGAACATGGCGGGATCACTTACTCGGTATCTAGAGTTCTCTGGGAGGGGTAACGATGATGTCGAATATCATTGGTACCTCTACGAGGCCATATGGAGGGAACGACAGACACCAGATGTGGGGAATTTGATATAATTTCAAACCACCCTTAGGGAGAGAGATCTACGCTGGTTTATGAAGTGGTCTGAAGCTCATTAGAATCCAGCAATGGCAGATGTGAAGAGGGATTTCATTAAGGAGTTCAAGCTGCCCCAAACAAACCAGTAGGGCCTGTCAGAAATGTGGGAAATCAAGCAGCGGGAAGGAGAGACTACTTGGGATTTGATGCAGAGATTCAAGGACGCAATTGGAAAACTCAGCTATCCAATTGATCCAAACCATGAGATTGATTGGTTCATCAAAGCTCTACTACCTTTGACCAGAACTCCATTAACTCAACGGAGGATCGAGACATTGCAAGACGCACTGGAGCAAGCAATGACAATAGAAGCTATGGCGGGTTACCCGAAAGAGTTTAAGGGAGGAGCAGTGGTACAGGACCCCTCTATAATGGGTCTGCAACATCAAATAGAAATTTTGACAGAAAAACTCAAAAAAATTCAACCAATGCGGCCAACGAGACCGAATGTATGGTGCACACATTGTCTCATGGAAGGACATGTGGTAACCGAATGTCCTCGGTTGCGGGGGTAGAACGTGGGTACATTGGCTGCAAGGGCACAGGGGGCTCCACTAATAGGAGGAGTTGCACAAATAAACACCCAGGGAATATATCCACCGCAACAACAATACATATGGTTCCCTGCACAACAAAGTCCAACCACCACTGAGTATTGTGAAATATGTAAGAATATGGGCCATCAACCTCGCATGTGTCTGTTCTTACAAAAATATTCCAACGTTCTGAATAACACATACTATGAGTTTTGTGCCTAAAAAAAACACAACACAAAGCAGTGTAGAGCTTTGGATGCACTGGCAGAATAGCTGGACCGGCCTTCGTACAGAGTGAACAAAGCTCCCCGAGGAAGAGGAGGAGGCATGAGAGGAGGCCAAGCAGGAGGTAGAGGTCCAGTAATATGTTAAAACTGTGACCAAGAATGAAATGTAGCTAGATAATATCCACTCCCTAGAAGACCCTAGTGTTCCCAGTGCCAGGTTAACACACACGCAACAGAAGATTGTCCTGAGCTCATCAAAAGATGGGAGGAAAGAGCTAGACAAAGGGGGAAAAATCTAGTAAATGTAGAACCCAGGATAATGGAGACTCAGAAAATGCAGAACATGGCAATAGTAACACGAGGAGGCAAGAGAATGGGGGAAGATGCACGTACTATGAACCCAATAAATTGATCAGGCCAGCATCCCCAAAACTACTGGTCAAACCAGAACAACAGAAAAAAAAAATTTCAGGAAGCAGAAGAAACCTTTGCTCAACTCAAGGGAAATAAAGGTATTAAGTTACAGCAAACCAAGGAAGATAGCGAAACCCAAGGTAATTCAGAAGCTTTGATCTAGGAGTGGTTCCATTTATTCCTGAATATTTTTAACAATGCACCAATGCTAGAACAACTAAAGCAGAACCTGGAAGGGGTGCTACAGAAGAGCACAGGAGCAAGAGAATCACCGGACACATAGAAGTATGTACAGAGAGTAAAGAGAAATAAAATAAGGACAGGAAAAGAATTCTGAGTGAACACAGAAGTTGCGGGTTTCCAGATTAAAGACACCATGCTTGATTTGGGATTTGATGTCAATATTTTGCCAAGGAAAACTTGGGAAGCATTAGGGAGACCAAGATTGACATATTCACCAATCCAACTTCGGATGGCAAACCAGTACTACATTGTGCCCATCGGCAAACTAGAGGAAGTTGAAGTTGACATTGCAGGGGTAAAGACATTTACGGACTTTGAAGTCATCAACATCATGTGAGATAAAGATCCTTATTTGGCATTGTTAGGAATTGATTGGTCCTTTGAAAATTATGCAATAATAGATCTAAAAAAAGAATTGATGATCTTCAAGGACGGGGGATTAGAGTCACTCAGCCACTCGACCCGTACCAAGGACCAAGATATACAAAGACTATGGATAACAGAGAAGATGCTCAACTTCTGACCGCGGGAAGAAGAGAAGATTACATTAACCCAATAGCAAAAGGCTCTGTAAGCTGGAGAAGCATCCAAAGTTCAAAATTGGGCTTAGAAATAGATTGGGATGATTGGCATCAAGGAGGGTATGAAACTAATACAAGGAGATGCACCAACATTGGAAGAATCAATTGGATAAGGACCGAGGTACGAGAATACCCAACCTTATCCAATATGAATGTTGTAAAAATTTTCATAACAAAAATAGAAGATAAGGCACCAGAAGGCCACAGGGTACCACTGATGGACATGGCATTACAGTCCACATCCGCAAGATGGTGGATTAATCATCGCAGCTTGCTATCGCAATGGGACAGGGTTGCGACAACATTAAAAGAAATATTTAAGGAAGAGGAAGGACCCCAGAGTAAGGAAAATACCAAGGGGACTCAGACCCCAGAAACCATTTGAAGAAATGTGAGGAACAATGGAGAAACGAGGGATATCCAGAAGAACTGTGGGTACATCGGTTTATCCACTCTCTGGACTTAATTTTACAGGCCTGGTACCTGACGGAAGAGAAGAAAAGAGGGACCAACAAATGGCAGGAGGTTGCAGAAAACTTCACATAGTGTTTCTTGTTTGAAGGAAAAATAGAACCAGTTACACAAGCTTTGCAGGCTATCAAGAAGGTATTGTTCTTCTCGGATATTCAAAAGAAGGATGGGCAGTCTCTTTAGTACCAAGGTGTTAGACAAAAGGTGGGATGTCAAAAGATAAATAGTGAGATGGATGATGACAATCTGGAGGATCTCAGGCACCTGTATTTTGAAGAAACAAAGGGGGAGAGGGATATCAAAGAAGAACCGACAACAGAAGGAAGCCATCTGCTACCATTAAGAACCAAGAAATTAAATATTGGAACAGAGAAAAAGCCTAAACTAGCGACAATTGGAGACTACTGGGATGAACAAACAACTAAGGAAATATTCAATTTGCTGAAGGAATATCAGGACTTGTTCCCTTCATCAGTAGTGGATTTAAAGGGCATAAAAAGGGATATGGGGGAGATGCGTATAATATTGAAACCTGACGCAAGGTCGATGAAACATAGACCATATCGTCTGAATCCAAGGGTGAAGGAAAAGGTTAAGGTATAAATCGACAAGATGTTGAAAGCAAGATTTATATTCTCGGTAGAGGAAGCAGAATGGGTAAGTCCTATAGTTATACAGAACAAGAAAGAAAAGTTTGAGATACGAGTCTGTGTAGATTACAAAAGATTAAAAAACGCTTGTATCCATGACCCATTTCCCACTCCGTTTAGTGACAAAGTCCTAGACAATGTTGAGGGAACGAGGCATATTCATTCACCGATGGATTCTCAGGATACCATCAGGTAAAGATAGCAGAGGAAGATAAGATAAAGACAAAATTCACCACCAAATATGGCTCTTTTGCATACAATGTGATGCCATTCGGATTGAAAAATGCACCAGCAGTATTATCTCGCATCATGATAGCCACTTTCTGGGAATACATCCACAAGTTCTTAGAGGTATACATGGATGACTGGACCATCTATAGCATACTAAAGGATCATGTGAGTTTGATAAGGGTAATTTTCGATAGATGTCGACAATTGCAGATCTCATTGAACCTGAAAAAAGTGTATATTTGCAGTGCCATGTGGAACACTGCTAGGGCACGTGGTATGTACCCAAGGCGTTTGCATAGACCCGGCCAAAGTAGCGGCAATAGTCAATATGGACGCACCATAAATAGTAAAACAGTTGAGATCACTGCTGGGCCACATAGGTTACTACCGGAAATTTATCTGCAACTACGCGAAGATAAAAACCCTGTTAGAGAATTTTTTGAGGAAATCTGAATAGTTCCAGTGGACAGACAGTTGCAGGACAACCTTGGATACCCTAAAAGAAAAGCTGGCAAGTGCGCCAATATTCGTTCACCCAGACTGGGACAAACAATTTCATGTACACATCGATGCTTCCAGTATCGCGCTCGGAGCGGTCTTCGCTCAACCAGGAGACACTTCAGTCGATCACCTGGTATATTTTTCCAGTCGCAAGTTGTCCAGAGCAGAACAAAACTAATCCACAATAGAACAGGAGGCATTGGAAATGGTGTACTCTCTTCAAAAGTTCTGCCACTACCTGTTGGGAGGTGCATTCAAATTTTTCACAGACCACTCAGCGTTGAAGTATTTAGTAAACAAAACGGTCTTAGAATGGAGAATCTGTAAATGGGTCCTACTCTTTCAGGATTTCACCTTTGAAGTGATAATAAAGCCCAGAAGACTGAACGTAGGGCTTGATCATCTATCCTGACTAGAGAATGGAGAAAATGGAGGATCTCTAGATGATTAGTTACTAGATGTTGATCTTTTCAGAGTAGAAGCCAACCCAGAATACTTGAACGAGATAGCAGCCTACCTCACAACAGGGCAGTGTCCGCAGGAATATACTTCAATACAGAAAATACACCTGGTAGTTCGAGCTGCAGAGTATCAACTAATATCGGGACACTTATACAAGATGGGGCTAGACCAGATTCTTCGAAGACGTGTCCTTGACCATGAAAGGAAAATTGTACTATGGGAATGTCACAGTGGTACTGCAGGAGGACACGTGGGAGCTAAATCGACGACAAGAAAAGTACTACAAGCAAGTTTATGGTGGCCAACAGTGAATATTGACAGTAAAGGATTTGTTAAGAAATGTGATGTTTGTCAGCAGATGGGATGGCCATCCCACAGAGATGAGTTTCTGCTGCATCCAATAAAAGCACTGCAACCATTCGAAAAGTGGGCAATCGACTTTGTAGGACCAATTACACCAATTGAAAGATACTCAAAGGCGAGGTACATAATAACGACAACTGACTACCTGACGAGGTGGGCAGAAGCAGCGCCAGTGAAAAATTGCATGGTAGAGACTGCTACCAGATTCATATTTGAAAATATAATCAGCCGATTTGGGTGTCCAAAAATCCTAACTAGTGACCAGGGTACCCACTTCATCAATGACACCATTAAATCCCTACTAGCAATCTTCATGATACAGCTCCATAAAAGTATTATGTATCATCTGCAAACCAATGGTATGGTGGAAGCATTCAACAAGATATTTGGAAAGGGCCTGACAAAGATATGAAATGCACAGCGCGATGACTAGGATGAGTGGATACTTGCAATGCTGTGGGCATACCGAACGACAGTAAAATGACTAAACAACCAAACACCATTCCAGCTAGTATACGGAAGAAAATTAGTAGTCCCAGTGGAATTCATCATACCAAGCCTGCTAATCGCAACATCACTCTAGCTATCTGAAGAAGAATCAATAAAGGAGCGACTGCAGGAGTTGCAAGAACTTGAAGAAGGATGATTTCTAGCCAAATTTCACCAGACGGTATGAAAGGAGAGACAGAAAACCTGGAACGACCGACACATTAAGCACAAGATTTTCAGGTCTGTGGGAAAGTTATACTCTATGACAGAAAATACCAGAAATTTCCAAGAAAGCTACAGATGCATTGGCTAGGGCCATTTCATGTGATAGAAATCAAATATTCAGGAGTAGTTCGGTTAGCACAACTGAACGGCCAAGTTCTATATGGATGGGTGAAAGGCTCACGCCTGAAGCCCTATTAAGAGTAAGTTAAATCGTTTCAATTCCAATAACTCTCGCAACCGAGAGGAGTCAGTAGGATAGAATAGCATCAATAACTCTCTCGCACCCGAGATGAGATTAGATTGGATTTACACTTAAAGTGACACTAGAAAAATAAATATGGTTATGTTGCGAAGACTACAACGCAACCAATTGTGGTCGGGGAAGGGTAGTGCCCAACTTGTCATCCACATCAGATAGAAAAGCATGTCAAGGTAGTTCCCAACTTGTCATCCACGTCAGATAGCAAAGCGTGTCGAATGTCAGCCCATCATAATTACGCATACTACTTGGGTCAATTCGTAGGATTACTAGGATTTTGAAATAACTTCCATAATTAGAATCACCCTTACCATAATAAATTTTCCATAATTAGACATAACCACCAGCCGTCACATCTGTCCAAATCCCAAAACCACAGTCAGCAATGTCAGAACCCACCTCAGCCGGTAACTACTCGCACGATTGTAGCCGCGGAGGAAGCCAGAGGGAAATTAATTAGTTATGGGGTCTCATCAACCTCACCCATGCCAGGTAATTACATAAATGCATGTAGAGAAGTGCGAGAATGCCGGAAAAATCTGAGTTAGAATCAGAAACATCCAAAAGAGAAAGAGAAGTCGAACCAGAAGAAGAGTAGAGAAGGCACACAAGAGAAGGAATTTAAGAGAAAAGAGAGAGATTTGTTCTACAAGTATACCAGCGAAGAGCCAGAATGACCAGAGTAATTTCAGCAGTCATGGAGCAAGAACTTGATAGCATAATTCAAAATATGGAGTCCCTTGTGGGCAAATACGACAGTGCAACACTGATCGATACAGACCTTACAGACTCTTTTGAGTTTCCAGCACTAAAAAGGCAAGTGTATATAGAGAATTATGCAACAGAAGCAGGACAGCCAGTGGCAAGAATTCTGCCAGAGTTCAGGGGCATCCAATAGTCCACAATACTGAACTTGAGAAATCTGCCAGTGTTCGGGATTACAAGCGTTGCGATGCAGTGCACAAATTTTTTGTTGAGAAGCATCTAGAACAGTTCACTATGGCTGGGGAAGGAAATCCCAATTCATGTAAAGGACATTCATCGATTAACTGGACTGTCACAGGAGGGGAGGGATGTATCAGCAGCATTCCAAACCATATCCAAGAGAGTGAAGAAATCTAGGGACACAGACTACTATGTCAAGTAGGGCACTAAGAGAGGGGGAAAAGGACCAAAGATCGACTTGATCAACAAACCAAAGGTAAAGTTCACCTACTACTTAATTTCTAGCAAGACAATGAGGCACTATACCAAACGGGAATGCACACTGGATACAATTTCGGTTGCGAAACATTGCATCCAGGGGACAAGGTTGAATTGGTGCTCTTTCTTGCTAAAGGAATTGTTTGAAGCTTGCAAGGAAAATTACAAGAGGGTGACTAGATTTATTTATGGATATTTGATCATGGTGTTAGCCATGTGGAAATGGACCTTCCCAAGCATCCGGGTACCAGTAGAGATAGCAGAAGACCAACCATTGGCAATGAAGTTCGTGCCTTGGAAAGTGTCTAGGGATCCTAGCACAAAGGAAACAAAAAGAAAGGCTGAGTAAATTCGGGAAGTGTTCATTGGGCAAGATGGATATGGCGAGCAAATATGGTTCGGGGTCACCCACAAGCAAACTTTTCTTAGGCCAACCTGTGTACCAAAATCAACTTTCAAGATGAATCCCTTGAAGTTCCAGATTGACGAAGCATCCTTTCACACAAAGGTCTGTTCGTGGCCAGGAGTGGCGATGGAGGTTAGGGATGGATTCTACACATATATCTTTGATGGGATGCTGCCAAACCCACTGCCGGGAGAAACTTCAGAAGAGGCAGAGACCAGGATGTCAAAGCTACAACTATTCCTGATCATTGAACAACTGAACACCAAGGTACAAAGTTTTAATAAAGTAGTTCAAGTGTTAACTGGCGATTCCACTGCATTTCTGACATTTTCAGAGTTTCAGGCATCCCATTCCAATCCATCTCCCAGCACAGCCTCCATATTCGAACCAATACCCAATGTTCTGCTTAATTCACCACCCCCAGCAACTACAACACTGGTCAGAAAGAATAAAGTTGTGAAACTAGCAGCACCACCAAAGCAAAAAGGGCCAAGGTCACAGTATCTAGCCCAGTGGTCGATCTTACAGGGGAGGATCCACCCCAACAATTGAGTGTAGGAGTACCAATCAAAGAAGAGCCAATAGTCGAGCCCCAAGGGACCAGGGAGCTACCACCCAACAACCCCATCTACCCCATTGATTTCCTAAACATTCGCATATCGCTACCTTGCAGCCACCAACTACCACTCACCACCTCATCCATCTCTAGAGAACCCCACAATTCCACACCCTCCATTTCATTAGCCACAGTATCAGACCCAATAGTCAGAAGAAGAACTAATGGGGACCATGGAATGGAAGTTAACTCAGGTACAATAGAGGTACCTCCAGTTGACCAAACCCTGCTTTTACAAACTACATTTACTGAGCTTATTAATAAGATAGAGCAGTCTATAGAAGAAATGGATGGGTCACTCCCCAAGCAAGCTCCGCTCTAGCCAGCTAATCTACAAGGTCAAGAGGTGCAGCTCGATCTACATATGGCTGACTCCAGTAACTGGCTACCGCACCAGACACCGCCACTGTCACCGCAGGCCCAATTAGCAAAATATATCGCCAGCAAACAGCCACTTCGTGCACAGTTTCCAGATCAGGGTACCTCCGGTGAAGAGAGCATGGAAACATGGGGGACAACCCAACTGTACCACTTTATTCAAAGAGTAGCACATCAAGCTAAGAGGCTTCATTCGGAGCTCCAGCAAATATGCAAGTAGCAACAACTACAGATCATCATGCTTACTGAAGAGCATGAATAGCTTAAGACAGAAAAGGGGAATCTGCAGGAACAACTGGACCTAGTAACCAGAATATTTCAGGATATTTGGCCCATTGTAACAGAGCACACTGACCAGATACCCAAATAAGTAGAGGAAAATGACATATTCGGGCACTCAGTCCACCTAAGGGTGGCCTGTAGCAACCTCCACAATGAGAATAAGGAGCTCAGAGCCGCATTGGCTGCCCGACCAGCATTACCCGACCCAGCGATTATGTACCCAGCAAAGATATCAGAGAGACAGAGCCAAGTCACGAAAATGCAGGAAGTTCTGAGTACTGCAGCGAAATATGCATATGACCTACTGAAGGGTCTACAGGAATGCTCAACAGTGCTCACTCTGAAGTCACAAATACTCTCATTGCAACTACAAAAAATATCAAGAGAGATCCAGGAGGCCACGGACCCGATTGGACTTGACCAACTGTATGCACAAGTGGACATTTTGGAAGTCCAAATACAACAGATAGAAAAAAACTCAATGGCGGCCAAGCAAGCCCTCCAGGAGCTCTAACAGCCAGTGAAAATTAGTGCCTAGACAATGCAACAATTGGCCTCAAAGGCCAACACTCAAATCAACACTGTGTTTGGTGACTTACCACCTGGTGTAGGAGAAGAAGTTGTCGCGAAAATCACAGTTGAAAGTGATGCACTAATGTAAGGATGGCAACAGGCCATGATAACCTTTATGGAACTCAAGGTATCAGCTCTAACAAAGGTCCCAGGGTTGGGCCCTTGTTTGGACAACCGAGAGAAGGGAGGTAGGCAGAGCAAGACACAGGGCTGAGCGGACCAATGGAAGTGGAAACAACGCAGAACGATTGAATCAGGGCGAGTCAATAGGATGTGGTCAGGGCTTGTTGGGGCCCTTGTTTTGAAATTAAATAGCTTTTTAGTTGTGGTTAGTACGTGGCTGGACGCAACCATGGTAAGGAGAGAGATGTCAAGGTTGCAAAGGAGTAAAGGATAGGTGGCACGGTTGTTGCAGGAGCAAGCACATATGGTGGAAGAGTGTGGCAGGAAACAAGCAATAGAATTCCCGACTAACAGAAATAAACAGAAGACAGCCGAGCGAGAAGAAAGGAATAACTGTCAGTTGCACTGGCAGCAGAACAAATAGGCAGTCGAACAACGGAAAGAGAAGGTTGGCTCAGACGAGATCATGGAACAGGAACTGTAGGAGAGCTCTATTTGTGTTATTATGTTCTCTACCCTTCTGTGTTTCTATGGTTCTCTCTGTCCAATAATACCACCTTGTATTCTGTTCTGTTCGAGCTCATGCTGAGGAGCCTTGTAACAGCTTGTCGCTGATAGTTGATTCATAATATAATCAGAGTTTGTTGTTATGGATATATGTTGTGGTCTAGAATGAGTGGTTTCACTAGTAATTTTTAATTTTATTTGTTGTAAGTCTAAATGCATTCCCGAGAGATATCTTTCATGGAACATTGCATTTGTTTAGACCTTTGTCATAGCTCTGATTTATCCATACCAATGTTGTTAGGCTGATACTGATCTACTCCCTACCTTAGTAAGGTCGCGACACGCCTCGGGTGAGACTCTCAGCTCCTCGAAGCAGGGTGAAAATGTCAGCGTGGTGCTAGACTACAGTGGAAAGCCTTGTTGGCCCTTAACCTAAACCTGGGTCTTATATGTGAGACCTTTTTTCTCGCCAACAGTTATAAGGTACAAAAAATCTATATTCAATAAAGTTGCAGATATTCTTTCGAGACCAATCATTAATGCTTCTACTTTACTAAAAAATGATTCTGTTGTACATGAGAGTTACATAGAACAATATGCACATGACGTTGATTTAAAAGATGTGTATGCTAGTTTTTGTAATGTTCCTAAATTAGCTAAGCTAATTGGAACATTAGAATTTTGTTTTATTTTTCATGTTTATGAATAATAGACTAATGGAGGACATGCAACACTCCTTAGATCTAAAAATAAATACATGCTTAATGTGAACATGATTAAATATGAGTTGGTTGTATAAAAATCACTTGTGTATGAACAGGGCTAAGCTATTTGACTAGGTCAACAGGACCAAATCACAAGATAGTCCAGGTGCATTGAACCTCCTAAGTGACCTGCACAGTTCTAGAAGGAGCTTCTAAATGTGAAAGGGGCTAATTCAAGTGAAGTGGTTTAGGGTTTTGCACTTCCTCATTTTATAAAAAGGAGGGAGAGGGCTCAAGAAAGGGTTGTTGATGATTTGTGATTGCTTGAGCAACTCGAGTTCTCTTGGCTGGTTAGCCAAAGGGAAGAGGGCTTCCTGTTTAGGAATCCTCTCTCCTTCCATGGAGTAGCTCTTTGGAGGAGGATGTTTAGCTTTGTCCACTATCCGACATTTGGCCAAGCTTCTACTTCCAACTACAATTCAAATCATGTTGAGGGTTTGATTGCTTTTGTAAGCTGCAGGAAGTGGAGTCTAGATCTTTTCAGATCTTGAGCATTTCAGTACTTCTTTTCAGTGGAGGAGGGTTCTAATCCATTGAAAGGCTGTATTGGAAGATTGGAGCTTCATTTCAGATCTTGGCATCAGGCCAATGTGTTCTTCATGGTATACTGTGTAGTTTCTTCCCCAGATCTGCGTTATTTCTGAAGGAGCAGTGTTGCATGGTTTTTGGCATCGTTTTGGAGCTAGACCTCTGATGTGAAGAAAGCCTCCTTGCATCAAGGGAGATCCATGGATTGGCCAACATATCCATGTCTATTTCAGGTATGATTCATTCACTGAATTTTTTGCTTCAGAAATTCTAAATCATTCTGCAAATCTGCTGCAGTAAAACTCAGATCTACTCTGACATTTTCATGTATTGCTGAAATCCCCAAGGGGAATGTAATAAAGAGCCCTTTGGGCATTTTGATTTATTATAGATCTCTGTTTTCATGTATTTATCAGTTTCAGATCTGTAATATAATAAAAATAAGCTTCAGCCTCCTGTAACTAACGCTAAATATTTTCTGGGTCATTCTCTTGTCTTGTAGCACCTCAATTTTGAGGGATTTTCCATGTAAAGTTGTTTTTTAACCTTGCTTAATGCCTATGCCATGTTATTAAACTAATTTTATGATTTTCAATATTTTTTTACATCTTACACCTTCAGAAAATATGCTTCCATTGCTTCAGTAAATTTTTGCATCTTCCAAGTCATGGGAAACCAAGGTTTTTCTTGACTAGTCGGGAAGGAGGAACTGTTTAACTTAGAAAAATGAATATTTTTTTTCTGAAATTAGGCATGTATATCCCTCGTGACCTAATATAACATATCCCAGAGCCATGACCCTTATTTTTACGCATATTTTTTATTATACTCATTTTAGGGCAAAAATCCTCACTTTTCCCCACCTTTTTGCCCATAAAAGCTGAGTAAAGGTTGCTGCAGCACTTGTAATTGGTTTCTGAGTGTTTTTAAACACTTTTTATGATATATGAAGCACACATTCTTGAAAAATTCATTTTTCGGGCATGTCTTGCTGAGAAATCCATTTTGGGAACATTACAGTAGTATCAGAGCATGATCTTTTTCTCGGCTTGTGGCTTCAAGCCAAATTTCTGAATCCCTGAAGTAGGAATATTTCAAGCTCTATAGAAAAATTCTTCAAATCAATAGGTATCCTTTGGATCTCATCCTTTTCTCAAAGGTGACATATCCAGTAAATGGCCTTGCAGTCAATCTCTGGAATAGAATCTTGATACTCCTGAAGAGGGAAATTTACAGCAGTATTAGAGAAGAGAAGAGACAGAGATTAGAAATCTGAAGGAGATGATTTTACCTCATCACATTTTAGATCCAGGAAGAGCCTCTTCAAAGAGGTTAGACAGAAGAAAGAAGGAGGAAGAAAATGAAACTCCTGGAGGGTTTCAAGAAACAGAAAGTTGCAGTGAGACCTGCAGAAGGTTTCAAGAAGGGGAGGAAGATCCATGCACTTCCTATCCTCACAAAGAAGGAGAGATATATAGAGAAAAACTAGAGCATGGCTTCACCACTTGAAAGAATGATGGGTGAGAAGATCTCCATGCTCCCTTTTTAGATCATGAAGGGCATTGAAGAAGATCTCAAGGAGATTGAAAAGGTGGAGACTTGTACCAGCGTTGTCACAACCTTGGAGGAGCAGCCTTCATGTTCAGAAATGGAGGAATTCCACACAAATGCAGAAGAAGTTTTGCTTCTATTCACCAAGGCATGATTAAAGATTCATTTATGCTCATTTCATCACATTATATGAGGAGATCTACATCTTTGCATGCTGCTAATTTAGAGAAATAGAGTTGCATTGCACTATACAAAGGTGGTGATGAATTGAAGCTTGCATTTCAAGATCCCATGGAGTGCAGGAATCTGATTTGGGATGATGGTATCCCTCATGGGAGGTGTACCAAGATGGAGATGGAGAGCAAGAGGCTAGAAAGCCGCTTGCATAATTTTGATACCAGGCAATAGGAGGCTTGGCTGCAGTGGTTGCTCTTGGAAGAGTTTGATCATCACACTCTTTCTAAGGGTATGTGGCAGGATAATTGCATCATGGAGCAGCAAAGAGTATGGGCACATTGTGTTGGCATAACATTTTTCATGTCAAGCACCATGTTGTCACTACATGGATGTGATGATGGAAGTATGAGAAAGCAGCAAAGGATTTTGTTGCTTGGGATGTTCTTGAGAGAGCAAGGGCAGATTTTCTCTCATAGTTTCCATGATGTTGCAGGAGTAGAAGATGGCACTATCATAGTGCAAAGGGGTTACTCCTTGACCTTAGATGTTCAAGAAGGACTTTCTTCATGGGAAGGACTTCTCAGATGTAGCAGCATTATGGGAGATTCCTTTGACATTCTGCATGTCAAAGATTGGAGCTATGTGTTGATGGGAGCCTACTTGCATAGGCCAACAACGTTGTCACTTTGGGAGATAGGATTTACTGATGGTGTATTCCCAAGATCACTTCTCATTCGATGCACTTGGTGAGAAAAGAGGAGTTGAAGAAGATGAAGTGGTAGATGGAGACACCTATTACTGTGGTGTGCTTTTCTTGACTTGGGTTTCCAAGCAGGAGGAGAAGGACTTTCATGTAGCACTTGGTTCATCCCCCTTCATGGGAGTGTACCAAACTATTATTGAGGATTCATTCATGAGTCCATGTATCTTCTTGCTTCCAACATATGGTGAGAGCTTTTGCTTGCATTCTCTTACCATCTCTTGGCAGTGCATTGCTCCACAAGAGGGCAAGCTATTTACTGAGCTCCATGAACTTCATTGGGCCAAATTGCATGATGGAGACAGCCATCTATTATGTGGCCTTGGGAAAATATTTTTTCCTTACATGTGGATTCTTTATTCATATGATTAACCATGTCACAGGAGGAAATTTTCCATATACTCTTCTTAAGCAGCAGTTGAGAAGACTGTGCTGTGAGGATTTGGGGGACTGTTGGTAATCTCTTGCATCACATAGAACCTTCAGTATTTCCCTAATTATGATGATGATCATGTTTTCTTTGCTGATATTTCCATTATGTCTTTTGAGAGCATGATTGAGAAAGAGACACATGAGATGAGTGTGTCCTTTTGGGAAGGAGATTCCCACATTTTCTACAACACATGTTCTAATGGGAACATGGGAAAAATTGTGGCCACCATAGCCAAACACTTGTTTCTTTTGGAGGTGAGCCATGTGTGTGATGGAGTACCTCGTGGTGATACTCTTCTATCCATCACATATGAGGCATTTTGGGATGATTGGTTTTATACTGTTGGAGGGAGGAACTTTGCAGATCTAATCCTCATGATGCCACTTGAGGGAAGTGTCCTTGCAGCCCAAGATCAGTTTGCACTCTACACTTATCTTAAGTGGAGAGGAGAATAGTGTGGGGTAGGCTATCTTGCCTACCATGTGAAGAATTTCAGCCCACCTATTTTGTAGGAGCTCAAGGTGGAGGAACATTTTCATAGAGTTGCCATGTCATGAGGTGACTCATTTTTGGTGGATGATTGTTTGAGGATGGAGAACTCACATGGGGGATGTTATTTCCCAATACACTTCAGATTCCATGCCTCAAGGGAGCCTCTAGGCAACACCTTATTTCCTTCATGAGTATTTGACTGTTTCATGATGATAGATATTCAGCTAATTTGCATGCTTGGGAGGGGCAATATGGAGATTCATTGTTGACACAACATCTCATTATTTGTAGGAGTTCATCATATGGGGATACTACAGTAGGAGGAGGAGACATCTTTCAATTCTATCCTTGCAAATGCTTGAGGACAAGCAACATTTGGGAGGGGAGGATTGTAATGTTCCTAAATTAGCTAAGCTAATTGGAACATTAGAATTTTGTTTTATTTTTCATGTTTATGAATAATAGACTAATGGAGGACATGCAGCACTCCTTAGATCTAAAAATAAATACATGCTCAATGTGAACAGGATTAAATATGAGCTGGTTGCATAAGAACCACTTTTGTATGAACAGGGCTAAGCTATTTGACTGGGTCAACAGGACCAAATCACAAGACAGTCCAGGTGCATTGAACCTCCTAAGTGACCTACGCAGTTCTAGAAGGAGCTTCTAAATGTGAAAGGGGCTAATTCAAGTGAAGTGGTTTAGGGTTTTTCACTTTCTCATTTTATAAAAAGGAGGGAGAGAGCTCAAAAAACGGTTGTTGATGATTTGTGGTTGCTTGAGAAACTCGAGTTCTCTTGGCTGGTTAGCCAAAGGGAAGAGGGTTACCTATTTAGGAATCCTCTCTCCTTCCATGGAGTAGCTCTTTGGAGGAGGATGTTTAACTTTGTCCACTATCCGAAATTTTTCCAAGCTTATACTTCCAACTACAATGCAGATCCTGTTGAGGGTTTGATTTCTTTTGTAAGCTGAAGCAAGTGGAGTCTAGATCTTTTCAGATCTAGAGCATTTCAGTACTTCTTTTCAGTGGAGGAGGGTTCTAATCCATTGAAAGGCTATATTGGAAGATTAGAGATTCATTTCAGATCTTGGCATCAGGCCAATGTGTTCTTCATGGTATACTACGCAATTCCTTCCCCAAATCTGCGTTATTTCTGAAGGAGAAGTGTTGCAGGGTTTTTGGCATCATTTTGGAGCTAGACCTTTGATGTGAAGGAAGCCTCCTTGCATCAAGGGAGATCCATGGATTGGCCAACCAATCCATGTCTATTTCAGGTCTGATTCATTCACTGAAGTTTTTTCTTCCTAAATTCTAAATCATTCTGCAGATCTGCTGCAGTAAAACTCAGATCTACTCCGGCATTTTCATGTATTCTTGAAATCCCCAAGGGGAATGTAATAAAGAGCCCTTTGGGAATTTTGATTTATTATAGATATTTGTTTTCATGTATTTATAAATTTCAGATATGTAATATAATAAAAATAAGCTTCAGCCTCCTGTAACTAACGCTAAAGATTTTCTGGGTCATTCTCTTGTCTTGTAGCACCTCAATCTTGAGGGATTTTCCATGTAAAACTGTTGTTTAACCTTGCTTAATGCTTATGCCATGTTATTAAAATAATTTTATGATTTTATATATATTTTTTTTACATATTAAACCTTTAGAAAATACGCTGCCATTGCTTCTGTAAATTTCTGCATCTTCCAAGTCATGGGAAATCAGGGTTTTTCTTGACTAGTCGGGAAGGAGGAACTGTTTAACTTAGAAAAACGATTTTTTTTTTTGCTGAAATTTGGCATGTAGATCTCTAGTGACCTAATATAACATATACCAGAGCCATGACCCTTATTTTTACGTAGATTTCTGATTATACTCATTTTATGGAAAAAATCCTCACTTTTCCCCACCTTTTTGCCCATAAAAGCTGAGTAAAGGTTGCTGCAGCACTTGGAATTGGTTTCTAAGTGTTTTTAAACACTTTTTATGATATATAAAGCACACATTCCTGAAAAATGTGTTTTTCAGGCATGTCTTGCTGAGAAATCCATTTTGGGAACATTATAGTTTGAGTGAAGGGAATCAAGTTGAAGAAAGATATTACCACATGCATAAAAATTTGTTGTTTCATTTGGGAAAGCTATGTATTCCACAAGGAAAGAGGCTAAGTGTCATGAAAGAAGCTCATTCTTCTCTTATCGCTAGACACTTTAGGGTAAGCAAAACAATGACACATCTATAGAGGTATTGTTATTGGCCTCGCATGTTAAATAGTGTGTCACATTTTATAAGAGGTTGTTATATGTGTGCAACAATTAATCCTAGTAATAGGAAGCTTGGATTTTACACGCCACTACTGGTACCATCAATGCGATGGGAGAGCTTCTCCATGGAAATTTTCGGAGGTCTACCTATAGCAAGAAAGAAACATGATTATCCTTTTGTAGTTGTGGATAGATTCAATAAAATGTGTATACTTATGTCATGTAAGAATACCATTACTACTGAACATATTGATGAACTTTATTTTCAAAATATTTGGGTTCGTTTTGGATTGCCCACTTCTATTGTTAGTGACAGGGATTCCAGGTTCATTGGGAATTTTTGGTCAAATATATGGAGAATGATAGACACAAAATTGAAAAAGAGTACCGCTTTTCATCCATAAACAAATGGAAAAACCGAAGTGGCGAACAAAACAATTGTGCATCTATTGAGAGGATATTGCAGCAAACATCCTAAGTTATGGGATGAACAAATGCATTACATTCAACACGCTTACAACTGGGCAAAGCACTCTTCAACACAAACCTCGCATTTTGAAGCATGCTTTGGGTATTTGCCAAAATCTCCATTAGAATCTTTTGGAAGGATGTTGCAATTGATGGCCATAGTGATACTGATAAGGATCGAAATTTCATTGAGAAAATTCAGATGATACATCAACAAGTTCAAGAACAACTTGAGAAAAGTCAAAACAAATATAAAGAGAGGCATGACAAACACCGGGTTGATCATGAGTTTCAAGAGGGTTGTTATGCGGAATTATGAATTATGGATAAAACACATTCCCTAAATGTGGTGCTATGCATTTAAAACAACAAATCAAAGAATTTTAAGACACTTTCACTAAGAGTAAATAAACACACAAAACGATAGAGGAACTTACTTGTGATCCAAGCACTTCGTATTCTCCTTTTTTCGCTCTTGTTGTAGCTTCCAATCCAACTTTAATTGCCAGACTAGTTCCTACAAGTATAAACACTAAAAAAAAAAAGAGATTTTAATGCCTATTTATCTTAATCAATTAAATCAATGAAACATGAAACATATATATCAGCTAATAATCCACGATATGAAAATAGAAACATAAACAGATACATATGTGGGAAAATGAGCAGCAATCTTTATTAATGGATAGAAGGGGGAAGGTTACAACCAGCGATCAATTTGATGTCACCAACTCCAGCATCATCCCAGCCTCATCACAATAAACATCTCACCAATAGCATATCACTCTTATAAAACACTCAATTGAGAAACCAATAGCATTTCTTTACCAAATTTCTTCCTTCCCTAGCACTACGATCTATGCTCAATTTATGGGGAAAATGAAGGTAGTTTCCCAATCAATGAATTTATAATAATATGAAATACATGCTCCCAAGCTCAGAGGTGTTAGATGAACACATGGATTTGAAGTTTGACACATATGGACTCTTCTAGAAGGCACTGGCCATGTGGAGATTCCGGAACAATGATAATTTTTCTCCCATTTTGCCAATGCACTCTTGAATGTTGGGAAGTGCTTTGAAAAGAACCCTTGTGTTAGTATGAATATTTTGTCGAAGTGTACGAAAAAATACCACTTTAGCTACGCATAACAAATAGCCCTAATATCAAATATGGCTGCCAATATCTTCAAATTTGCAGTTAGTTGATCAAGACAAATGCTGTACAAATCCAGATCTATGCATAAAAAGACATTAAGCAGTGAAAATAAGGTTTTGCTCCATGCATCCAATAGACAATACAAGAACAATATTTTTGAAAGAAATTTTTATATTAAGGGCACCTGAGAGGAAAACAAGAAAGGTGTTTCCAATTCTTCTCAATGGGATGGGTTCTTGAAAGTCCTCAGCGCTTCAGATCTAGCATTTCTCTCTCTTGTTGGTGTAGAAAACCTAGACAAACATAGAACTCAAAGGGAGCTCACAAAGCAAATAATGGAGAATGTGACAATGATAATGACTCAAAGTCAAACCACGAGCATAGATCCAGAGTGATCTAATGAGCAACAAAAGGTGACAAATGAATGGGAAAAACCTTCTATTTATAACAAAATATTGGGTCATTCTAGATTTTGGTGCATGATTAAAATAATATTAACCAAATCTAGATCCACCTTTTATGGAATATTTTATTATATTTGTTGGAGGGAAAAGGAATTTGACTTGGGTCAAATCCCTTTATTTGTAATAATAAATAAATAAATGATTATTTATTATTTTAAGGAAGTGGTTGAATGATAATTAAACAAATAATTATTTATTTAATTATTTATAAATGATTTAGTCATATTTAACAAGGAATATTATTTAAATAATATTTAAATAATTATTCCTAGAAAATAATAAGATAAATAAGGATTTATCTAATTAATTTCCTTGTTTTGGGTTAAATATGACCAGGAATAATAATTGAATTATTTCTTAATTAATTATTCCATGAGGAAAATCAAACAAATATAGATTTGTTTAATATTTCCCTTTGGGGTTCCTATTTAGACCATAAACAACCTAATAAATGTGTTTTATTAAGTTATTTCACATAGTGAAAGCAATTTTACTTAGCGTAAAATTGGTCTTACATGGTGTACTTGGGTCCATCTAATGATAATAGGTTAGATGACCAAAAAATGGTGTAACACCTTGAATGGAGGTAACTGCATATGCAGATAGGTTAGTCCCTTGAGAGGCTACGTTGGTGAGCTCATGGGTGACATAAAATGTACTTCAAATCTTGGAAACCTTGCAATGGAAGTCATGGATGATTTTCTCTTGTTCTTGTCTTAGGGTATGTAGCAACTAAAATGATAGGGGATGATAAACCCTATTTCCTTAGACCTGGGGATGATTTTTATTTTAACCAGGTCATTAAGAATGATGCCAAAATTGACCTATAACAGTTGCCCCCTAAAGCATGAAGTCTGAATAATAACAATATTTTTTGAATGAGATGCTTTACATTGTGATGGGCTGGAACTGAAGCAGAGTGGAGATCTACATCAATCTTACAATACATTACATCATGATATATCCTCTTGATCACGAATTGATGAGGGAAGGCATTCCCATGCTCAACACATAAACTATCTAATAACATTTACATAGTGCAGAAAATCATCTACATTGGAATGTTGCCCAATACAGACATGCTTACAAATATAGGCCCATGTTTGGATGGAAATCTGTATGTAAAGTCACCGTATAGATGATGTGTACAACAATCCTGAAATCGTAGCCCGGATGCCTGAAACTAAATCTGGGGTCTTCTTATCTCTTTCACTCGATCGTTCGGGTACAAGTCTAGCCATTTGAATATATGATTTGTAGTCGAACATGGTAAGACATCATTTCATTACCAGCTAATGATGTGAGTTTTTAAAAAATTCAAGAGAACCACCATTGATGTTAATGGCCCTCAAGGTACTACAATACATTTCGTAAGGTGTGAATATATTATTTGATGTCGAACGCCAAACAAAATCTTTTGGTCAAAAGTACAGAAGCGAGGATCTTGTCAATGTTGTAACAAGCCTCATGGTACTGGAAGATGATGTTTCTAAGTGAACTTCCTGGATGATGATTTGACATTGATAGGAAGTCACTTTATTTCGAAACGGGAGTTACTGATTTCGAAGACAAAATTTGACTTGATATACCAATGTTTAGGGATGATTGTCATGAGAATGAAGGGTTATGAGTATTGCAGAAGGATGACTATTCACTGGATGACTTCTCTTGAACATACCGGCGACACTTAGATGAGTTGGTAGCATTGACCCAAAACCAAAGTGAAGGTATGATGATCCATAGGTATGAATGAACCGTCAATAAGATTAGCCAACCCAAACAATCACAATGATGGAATGAAGTGTCATGTTCAAGAGTGACCTACTACCATAAAAATTATATTCACTTTCCTGAATTTTCCCTAGTCAGTTGTCGACCAATACCTCTTTATTTTTTAACAAACTTGAGGAGGATAACATATTCTTGATCTATAATTCTACCCTTCAAGTGAATAATGTATCGCTATCTAATAATTTAACAATTCTAGCGATGAGTGAAACTCGATTCTTGCCATGATCAATAATCCTGTCACTATTTTATGTTTTAACGAGCCTAACGACAGTGATAGCTCGGTCCTTTTTCATATTTAGAGAGTTTGAAAAATAGGACGAAAGAAAACTCCATATGTACTTTTTCATAAATTTGTCGCTCATATCCAAAAAATTGTAAAATAATATCTGAGAGAACCTCCTATCCATGTTCAACTAAGGCATTCCTTTTTCGTAAATAATCTATCTCAATTCGGAAAAGCGTTAAACTTATACTGTGTAGATATCAATTCATTTACTTTTACGAGCTCGAAAACACAAGTGCTTGACAATCCTTTCATATTATCGGAGTCTGAAAAGAGCTAAAAGAAGACTCTAGGGGTTCCTTTTTCACTGTTATCGAAGCTCAAAAAAGAGATAAAAGTGCGCTTCAAGTCCTTTTTCGTTTTTATCAAAGCTCAAAAAATAAGGATAAAAGTATGATTTGTGGTCAAATCATTCTTGAAATAAACGTGCATGACTAATCTGCTCATCAGTTGCAAACTTGTTCAGAACAACATCAAATGGATTAAAAATACATGTTTCATGATAAAAATAGAATAAAACCATAGTCAAATCAATAAATATGATTTGCAAATAATAAAATGATTAATTAAAAGAGTTTTACTATTCATTTTTACCATTTGAAAGTTACCATTTGCATTTTGGAGCTCTGAACTGTTGGAAATATTGTCATTGATGGCAAAGGAGGCAGTGCTCAAGCAAAGGAGGCAACGCTCAAGCAAAGGAGGCAGCGCTGAAGCAAAGAGGCAACAAAGAAGCAAATGAAGGCAGAGGAAATGAATATAATAGAGGCAGAACCATTATCTCAGCAATAGAGGCAGAGGCAGAGCGACAGGAGCAGCAGAGGCAGAGGCAGAAGTAGAGTCGTTATAAAATTCCAGGAATCGCACTCTCCAATCGGCATTATACATATAACTTATACAAACATTATTCTGGGAATCGCTTCACTCCAGCGGCAAAATATATAAACATATATATCAGTTATATGCAAGCGGAGCACATATAACATATACAAACATAATTCCGGGAATCGCTTCACTCCAGCGGAAAAATATATATATATATATAACAGTTATATACAAGCAGAGCGCTTTATATCTATATAATCAAAGGTACTATCAAAACGAAATGGCTTATAAGGTGGGACCCCTCACCCAATCGCAATCGGAGATCACAAGAGCAGCGTAATATGTAACCCACAGGAAATTGCGATTGCGATGAGAATCCGGACCCGATGGGTCTATAAACCGCAATTGATAAATCTCGAAACTTAAATAAACAGAGAATTTGCGAATACAATGAAGCCCAGAGCATATAACCAAAGGTCCAAGGTATATATATGGAGCGCACAAAACGAAGTTTTATATGGTGGGACCCCTTCCCAATCGCATCGGAGGTAAACAAAGCAGAGGGGCTTGCAACTCAAAGTTGCGATTGCGATCAATCGCAATCGAAAATCGCAAGGGGATCGGAACGTGCAAACAAAGAGTTGCGATTGAGATTGTACAGCCGGCGTAAACCATAGATTAACACTGTAGCGAAACCATGGGCCCAGCTGAGGATGACGTCATGTATTCCGAGGGGGTCTCCCTCCTCTATCTGCTCGAGTCTGCTACCCCATCGGAATCTTACCGCCTCTGAATTAATATGTTGCATGGTTCAATTTATATTACGGGGCATTGTGATTTGGTTGATATATATATATATATATATATATATATATATATATATCTGTGTGTGTGTGTGTGTGTGTGTGTGTGTCATATGATAAAGCGCATACGAATGGTTGAGTGTTGACTCCACGTTGGCAAATGAGTTGTACGTGTGGGTCCCAAGCCAAAGTTCTAATTGATCGGGACTGTTTGACTAAGGATTACAAGTTAATAAAGGAATGCCGATTGCTGTAGGATTTCGTTAATAATTGAAGGACGCTGTAATAAAGGAATATGTGAACGTGGGTTTATGTATGTATGCCGAGAGTTGAAATTAATTATTTGTATATATGAAAGGGCGCTGTTATATGTATATATATTACATTGTTGCGGTTGTATTAAAACATGCCGCGTGGTCTGTAGACCCACGGGCCTCAGCTTAACGGGAGGGCGGTTATTAATGTAATACAATTGTAATATATGTATGTTCCGGCCTGCGGAACTCGCCACATCAACAAGACACTTGCTGCGTGTAAAGGATTGAATTACAGTCAGCAGATTCATTTATATATAAAGCGCTGGTATAAAACTAAAATAAAAATGCAGTTCATAAATTCAGGAGTTACGCAAAAACCATAAACAGAAAGGCATACAGAGAAGAGAAAGGGACAAAGAGACAGTTAGAGAAAAGACAAATGTGCAGCAAGCCAAGAGACAAAATGAGTGAGCTGGAGTTCAAATTTTAATTCGAATGTAAATGTTTTAATTGTTTTTATTGTTTGTGATGCATTGGCAAGTCTCCGAGAGAAAACAAACTCCCACTGTAATGTTAAAATTGACACCTACAGTTATAATTTCTGAGTAAGCTGATAAAAGGAGTGAGAAGGCATAAGGCAAAGAGACATGACTTTCCATTTCGAATTCCAAGCAGAATACAAACAGTCATGTGAGGAAATCTATAAATAATATCATCTTGATATGCAGAGAGAGTTTTTTTGAGAGCAGAGGTGAGAGTAAAGAAAGAGAAGGCAGAATATAGAAGAGTGAAGCAGAGAAGATCAAGAAAAGAAGAGCAGAAAGAGGAGCTATAGAACAGAGCTGATATCAGAGGTAAATCAGCAAACATTCAGTTTGTTAAATTGAGGAAGTTGGAGCTTCCCTATCAAGTTGAAGCTTGATAGCTGTCAGTTGTAGCTGACTGAGGTTGGAGCCTCCTGTAGGTTGGTGCTTGCAGAAAATTGATGGGAGTTGGAGCTTCCTTGCAAGTTGTAGCTTGCAGAATTGAGGATAGAGCCTCCTGTAGGTTGGTGCCTGCAGAAAACAGTGGTGAGAGGGAGTTTGAGCTTGCCTTTGCATCACAACAATAATAAGATGTGGTTTTCTCCCTTTATGGGTTTCCACTTATATCTGGTGTCTCTGTGCATGATGTTTATGTGTTGATATGGTTTATTTAATCTGCTTAATACTTCAACTGCTTTCCAACTTAAATATGAATTATGCAATAAGTGTATGTTGTTGCAAATAAGATTGTTCACATATTAAGCTGTAAATAACTCTGGTGAAAATTTAAAAAGGCTAATGCATGTATTAAACTGATTCACCCCCCCCTCTCAGTTTAATCAAAGATTCAACAATTGGTATCAGAGCGGGTTCCTTTGTACAAGTCTAACAACTGAAAGGAGATCCTAGGTTCCCAAGATGGCTAGTAAAGAAGGATGCTCAACCAATAAAGCCCCTTTCTTCACTGGTGAAAATTATGCTTTATGGAAAATCAGAATGAGGACATACATAATGTCTCTAGGAATAGAAGTCTGGGCTGCTGTGGAATTAGGATATGCCCCGGGAAGTCAGCGTCACAGAAAAAAGAAGCTAAAAGAAATCTTTGGAGATAATGCAAAAGCCACATAGAATGCCACATCTTGAATGGATCATGTGAAGCAGAGTTTATTAAAGTAATGCACAAGGACACTGCCAACAAAATATGGGATACTCTTGAAGCCATACATGAGGGAGACCAGAAAGTAAAAACTGCCAAACTTCAAGTATATAGAGCCCAGTTTGAAAACTTAAAAATGAATGATGATGAAGATGTTGGCAGCTTCTTCTTAAAAGTTGCAGAAATTGTTAACAATATGAAAGCTCTTGGAGAAACCATACGAGAAAGTATAGTTGTGCAAAAGATTCTAAGATCACTCCCATCCAGATTTAATCCCAAGGTATCTGCAATAGAAGAGACAGCGAATTGGGAGACCTTGACCATGAATCAGCTACTATGAAATCTTACAGCATATGAGATGAGGCTCCCACAGAAGAAGACAAGCACAAGGGAGGCAGCATTCAAAACAGAAAAGAAGAAAGAAGAAAAGGAAGACATATGCTCCTGCTCTGATGAAGAAGAGGCTAAATTTGTCGAGAAATTGGATAGAGGCTCGGTGAGATACAAGGTAAACTTCCCCTTCAGTAACTTTAGCGTGGAAGAGTTGGACATTATCTTTGCTAAATGTCCTCTGAAAGTAAATCAAGCTCAAGAATCGAGAAAGACACATCAAAGAAGCGGCAAAAAGGAAAAGAAATTAGCGGAAAATATATTATGCTCACCAGGCGACGGTGCATGCGAAGACTCGGATGAACCCTCAGTGAAGAAAAGACACAGAATTTATATTGATGGCCATAGTACATCTTGAAGGACTCTACTAGAAGATGAAGAAAGTAGACCTTGAGGGGGAGCTAAGGGAATATCTGGAAGGAGGATTGTGGACTCAACTAAAAAATGCAGAAAACAAAAAGAGATTCTCTAAAAATGTGTGGAGAAAGAAGACAAAGATTGGAAGTCCAGTGGGATACAGAAGGAGTGAAGCTTGAAGAAGCGAAGAAGATAGAAGATATGTTACTTCAGCAAATCAAAGATAAAACTCGAGAACAAGAGAAGTTGGAAGAAGAAATTCTGTGTCTGAGAAAGAAATTAGAAAAAGCTCAACAGAAAGTTTCTATATACCCTTCTCAAACAACAAGCTCTATTAAGTTGAATGAAATTTTGGTTGCTCAAAGATCCCCTATGATAAAGACTGGAATAGGCTACGAAGGAGAATCAAGTAAAGGAAAAGAAAAGGTTGACAGAGAGATTATTTTTGTAAAAACAAAGAAGGATGAGGAAGTAGCTCAAATAATTCCTACAAAAGAAGAAATCTGCAATAAGAGAAACAGAGAGCAGAAGAAACCTCTAGTAACAAAGAATGCAATAACTACTAAGATAACAGAAAAAGGATCATATGCTCCTGAGTATGTCAAATTTGGAAGCCATCAAAGGAGATTCTTCCCTCCTATGAAGAATGCCACCTGTTATGTCTGCCACAAGCAGGGAAACATTGCTGCATATTGTCATGCAAGGAGGAATGATTCAAACCAGCAAAAGAGGCAAGCATGGAAGAGACAACCTTACATCAGGTATGCAAGTAATTTCTATTGTTATTGTTTTTATTGTAAGGATTTTGGCCATAGAATTATTGAATGTAGAAAGTATGGACAAAGACTGATGTTCAATACCTCAAGGAGGTTTATGAGTCAAAGAAATTTTGTTCATGCTCACAATTCCGCAAAAACTATAATCAAATCTTGTATATGCAATCAAATTGGGCATATATCTTCCAAGTGTTCTCTAAAGGGATATAATTCATCACCTCACAAAAGATACCAAACAAAAGGGGGCCTCCAGTGGATAAAGAAGGCGAATAAATGTGACTTGGCTTTAATTGCTCAAGATTTGAAGAGTCAATGGTATTTGGACAGTGGCTACTCTAAACACACGACAGGAGATAAAAACAAGTTTTTAACTCTTGACGAAAGGAAATCGGGCAATGTCACTTTTGGAAATGACAAATCAGGAAAGATCAAGGGAAAAGGATCAGTCAGCATAGACAATGGCAGAGGAAAGGCCCAAGATGTATTATATGTAGATGGGCTGAAAGCAAATTTACTAAGTGTCAGTCAGATGTGTGATAAAGGCTGTGAAGTTCTCTTTAGAGCACAAGATTGTGTAGTCAGATCAAGCACAACAGGAAAAACTCTACTCAAAGGTGTTCGAACAGAGAGTAATGTGTACATAGTGAGAGAGGAGGATGAAGCCTGCCATCTTAGCAAACTCGAGGAGTCATGGTTATGGCATAAGAGATTGGGTCATCTCAGCTTTGACCATATCATTAGACTGAGCAAGAAGAAAGCTGTCAGAGATATGCCAGAAATAAAAAGGCCCTCAAACACAATATGCAAATCTTGTCAGTTGGGGAAACAAACTCGCACATCCTTTAAATCTAAAGAAGAGTTATCAACAAGAAGACCACTGCAACTTGTGCACATGGATCTGTGTGGACCTGCAAGAACTAAAACACCAAGTGGAGAGTCCTACTTTACGCTGATAATAGATGATTTCTCCAGAATGACATGGGTTGCTTTTCTCAAGAATAAATCGAAAGCTCTGGACAAATTCAAAACATTTAAAGCATTAGCAGAAAATCAGACAGGATGCAAGCTGAAATGTATCAGATCAGACAGAGGAGGAGAATTCACAGATTATGACTTTGCATGCCTATGTAATGAACATGGAATAAAGCAACAATTTACTATTGCAGGGACACCTCAGTAGAATGGAATAGCAGAGAGACAAAACAGGTCTGTACAAAAAATAGCCAGAGCTATGATGCAAGAGAATAATATTGCTCAAACCTTCTGGGCAGAAGCAGTACACACAACAGTACATATCCTTAATAAAGCTCACTTAAGGCCAAGCAGTGACAAGACTCCATATGAACTATGGCATGGAAAGCCAGCTTCAATAAAACATTTCAGAGTCTTTGGTAGCAAGTGTTACATAAAGAATAATGATGAAAACCTTGGGAAATTTGATGCAAGAGCAAATGAAGGGATTTTTCTAGGATATGCTTCCAAAAGCAAAGGGTACAGGTGCTACAACAAGATCCTTCGGAAGATAGTTGAAAGTATTGATGTGAGATTTGATGAAGAACTTCCGAACAATACAAGAAATACAGACTGCTGCAGTCCATCAGACAACCATGAAGAGGAAGACAAGGATGATGATGAAACAAGAAAGACAACAGATGATGCAGAGCTGAGCTCGAAAACCCCCTCAAGATACACTCAGAAGAATCATCCTGAAGATCAGATCATAGGAGACAAGATAGCAGGAGTCCAGACAAGAAGGCAGCTAACAGAACAAACAGAAGAAGTATGCATAGCCATGCTATCACAAATAGAGCCAAAGAAATTTGACGAAGCCAGCAAGGACAAGTATTGGATAAAAGCAATGAATGAAGAATTGGACCAAATTAAGAAGAACAATACCTGGGAACTAGTTCCTAGACCTATTGAGAAAAATATCATTGGTTCAAAATGGGTATTCAAAAACAAAATGAATGAGCAAGGACAAGTAATCAGGAATAAAGCAAGGCCGGTCTGCAAAGGATACTCACAAATAGAAGGACTTGATTATGATGAAACATTTGCCCCTGTAGCTAGAATGGAAGCTATCAGAATGTTCCTGGCATTTGCATGCTATCAAGACTTCAAGGTATATCAAATGGATGTAAAGTCTGTTTTTCTTAATGGAGATCTAGAAGAAGAAGTGTACATGGAACAACCAGAAGGCTTCTCATTGACAGACAAAGAAGACTATGTGTGCAGACTGAAGAAGGCCCTATATGGACTGAAATAGGCTCCTCGTGCTTGGTACTCAAGACTAGACAAATATTTGCAAAAACAGGGTTTTAAGAGAGGTGGAGTAGACAGCAATCTATACATAAAAGCCCATGAAAATGAACTTTTGATTGTTGTAGTGTATGTTGATGACATTATGTTTGGAAGCAACAAAGATGATCTAGCAAAAGGGTTTGTTGATGAAATGAAAACAGAGTTTGAAATGTCTATGATCGGAGAGCTCAGTTTCTACTTGGGACTACAAATTCAGCAAAAGAACACAGGTACATTTATTTCACAAGAAAAATACATAAAAGAAATGCTGAAAAAATTCAAAATGGAGGACTGAAAACCTGTGTCAACTCCCATGACCACAGGTTGCAAGCTGTGTGCTGATGATGGGTCTGCAGATGTAGATCAAAAACTCTACAGATCCATGATAGGAAGTCTGTTATATTTGACAGCATCAAGACCAGACATCATGCTAGCAGTTGGACTAGTAGCTAGATATCAAGCAGCACCCAAACAAAATCATCTTCTTGCAGTAAAAAGAATATTCAGATATCTACAAGGAACAACACAGTATGGGCTTTGGTATCCTAAAAGAAAAAGCTTCACTTTAAAAGCATACACAGATGCAGATTGGGCCAACTGTGTAGATGACAGGAAAAGCACAAGTGGAGGTGCTTTCTATCTAGGAGAAAGTCTGGTAGCATGGTTAAGCAAGAAACAAACATCCATCTCTCTGTCAACAGCTGAAGCAGAATATATAGCAACAACAGCTTGTTATACACAAGTCATGTGGATGAAGCAGACTCTTCAAGATATGCAGGTGAGCATTAATGAACCTAACTCAATAAAATGTGATAGTACAAGTGCCATAAGTATATCTAAAAATCCTGTGCTTCATTCAAAAACTAAACATATACCAATCAAATATCATTTTCTCCGAGAACAAGTGGCTCAGAAAATAGTTAAACTGGACTATGTACCAACAAAAGAACAGATAGCGGATATATTTACTAAACCACTTGCCAGAGAACCATTCGAATACTTGAGAGACAGACTAGGGGTAGTATATGTAGATACTACTCTCTAATATAAAGAGAAAGCATAGTCTCAGGGGGAGAGCATAAATGAAAATATCTTTCCTAAAGGAAATCAGCAAGCAAGGGAAGCATAAAACAGGTCCACAGGATCAGTATTCTCAGTATTATCAGCATTCAACATTGAAAAAAAAAAAAAATTAAACATATATCGGCAATCTAGCACAGATTATAGCAGAGATATATAGTAGCAGCAGCCTCAACATAGATTATATGGTTAACACAGGATTAAATGCCTCATTGTTGTCTGCAATCTAGCACAGATTACAGGCACTACATACGAAACACAGCTATACAACATATATCGACTCACTATATCAGACAAAGACAAAATATCTATTCAAGTTTGATAATCCTCAAAGTGTTCCCTCAACAAGTCTAATACATCACTCTGGAGCAGCATGGTACAAAGTTAGCAAAAGAGGGCCTAAACGTAACTTAGAGAAAGAAAATGCAACGACAAAACCCATACAGAGAGATGAGGTGTCGTCCTTTGCCATTGATGTCAAAGGGGGAGGAATAACAAACAACAGGAGGAAGAACAGGCAAGCAGGAAGAGCAAGCAACAAGAGAAAGAGAAAGCAAACAGAGAAAGTGGATTGCCATCAATGCCAAATTGGGGAGACTGTTGGAAATATTGTCATTGATGGCAAAGGAGGCAGTGCTCAAGCAAAGGAGGCAGCGCTCAAGCAAAGAGGCAGAAAAGAAGCAAATGAAGGGAGAGGAAACGAATATAATAGAGGCAGAACCGTTATCTCAGCAATAGAGGCAGAGGCAGAGCGACAGAAGCAGCAGAGGCAGAGGCAGAAGCAGAGCCGTTACAAATTCCAGGAATCGCACTCTCCAACCGGCGCAGCAAAGGCAGAGACAGAGTCAGAGACAGAGGCAGAGAGCTGTTATAAAATTCCAGGAATCGCACTCTACAACCGGCATTATACATATAACTTATACAAACATTATTCCGGGAATCGCTTCACTCCAGCGGCAAAATATATAAACATATATATCAGCTATATGCAAGCGGAGCACATATAACATATACAAACATAATTCCGGGAATCGCTTCACTCCAGCGGCAAAATATATATATATATATATAACAGTTATATACAAGCGGAGCGCTTTATATCTATATAATCAAAGGTACTATCAAAACGAAATGGCTTATAAGGTGGGACCCCTCACCCAATCACAATCGGAGATCACAAGAGCAGCGTAATATGTAACCCACAGGAAATTGCGATTGCGATGAGAATCTGGACCCAATGGGTCTATAAACCGCAATTGATAAACCTCGGAACTTAAATAAACAGAGAATTTGCGAATACAATGAAGCCCAGAGCATATAACCAAAGGTCCAAGGTATATATATGGAGCGCACAAAACGAAGTATTATATGGTGGGACACCTTCCCAATCGCATCGAAGGTAAACAAAGCAGAGGGGCTTGCAACTCAAAGTTGCGATTGCGATCAATCGCAATCGGAAATCGCAAGGGGATCGGAACGTGCAAACAAAGATTTGCGATTGAGATTGTACAGCTGGTGTAAACCATAGATTAACACTGTAGCGAAACCATGGGCCCAACTGAGGATGACGTCATGTATTCCGAGGGGGTCTCCCTCCTCTATCTGCTCGAGTCTGCTACCCCATCGGAATCTTACCGCCTCTGAATTAATATGTTGCATGGTTCAATTTATATTACGGGGCATTGTGATTTGGTTGATATATATATATATATATATATGTGTGTGTGTGTGTGTGTGTGTGTGTGTGTGTATCATATGATAAAGCGCATACGAATGGTTGAGTGTTGACTCCACGTTGGCAAATGAGTTGTACGTGTGGGTCCCAAGCCAAAGTTCTAATTGATCGGGACTGTTTGACTAAGGATTACGAGTTAATAAAGGAATGCCGATTGCTGTAGGATTTCGTTAATAATTGAAGGACGCTGTAATAAAGGAATATGTGAACGCGGGTTTATGTATGTATGCCGAGAGTTGAAATTACTTATTTGTATATATGAAAGGGCGTTGTTATATGTATATATATTACATTGTTGCGGTTGTATTAAAACATGCCGCGTGGTCTGTAGACCCACGGGCCTCAGCTTAACGGGAGGGCGATTATTAATGTAATACAATTGTAATATATGTATGTTCCGGCCTGCGGAACTCGCCACATCAACAAGACACTTGTTGCGTGTAAAGGATTGAATTACAGTCAACAGATTCATTTATATATAAAGCGCTAGTATAAAAATAAAATAAAAATGCAGTTCATAAATTCAGGAGTTACGCAGCAGCCATAAACAGAAAGGCATACAGAGAAGAGAAAGGGACAAAGAGACAGTTAGAGAAAAGACAAATGCGCAACAAGCCAAGAGACAAAATGAGTGAGCTGGAGTTCAAATTGTAATTCGAATGTAAATGTTTTAATTGTTTTTATTGTTTGTGATGCATTGGCAAGTCTCCGGAAGAAAGAAAATATCCCACTGTAATATTAAAATAAGCACCTACAGTTACATTTTTATGAGTAAGCTGAAAAGAGGTGAGAAGGCAGAAGGAAAAGAGACATGACTTTCCATTTCGAATTCCAAGCAGAATACAAACAGTCATGTGAGGAAATCTATAAATAATATCATCTTGATATGCAGAGAGAGTTTTTTTTTTTAGAGCAGAGGAGAGAGTAAATGAAGAGAAGGCAGAATACAAAAGAGTGAAGCAGAGAAGATCAAGAAAAGAAGAGCAGAAAGAGAAGCTACAGAACAGAGCTGATATCAGAGGTAAATCAGCAAACATTCAGTTTGTTAAATTGAGGAAGTTGGAGCTTCCCTATCAAGTTGAAGCTTGATAGTTGTCAGTTGTAGCTGATTGAGGTTGGAGCCTCCTGTAGGTTGGTGCCTGCAGAAAATTGAAGGGAGTTGGTGCTTCCTTACAAGTTGTAGCTTGCAGAATTGAGGTAGGAGCCTCCTGTAGGTTGGTGCCTACAGAAAAACAGTGGTGAGAGGGAGTTGGAGCTTGCCTTTGCATCACAACAATAATAAGATGTGGTTTTCTCCCTTTATGGGTTTCCACTTACATCTGCTGTCTCTATGTGTGATTCTTATGTGTTGATGTGATTATTTCAATCTGCTTAATTGCTTGCTGCTTTCAACATAAGTATGGTGTCACAATAAATTAATATTGGCTACAAATAAGATTGTTCACATATTATCAGAAATAACTCGTAGTAAATTAAAGCATAATGTATTAAATTATCACTCCCCTCATTAATCAAAGATCTGAATATTGTGTAATTCAAGATGTCAAATATAATATATTTTTATTATAATAATTATTTAATATTTAATATTTATTCTTATAAATATTAAATATATTTTTCATATTTCAATATTCACCATATAATAATTAAAAACCTCTTTATCACATAAATTATTTACTTCAATATGATCAAATACAAATATATTCTTTTATTATAATAAATTATTTAACATTTAACATTTATTCACATAAATTATTTAACATTTTTTTCAATGTTTTAAACATCTTCACGGCATACACAAAAATGGAAAAATCCATTTTATTCACATAAATTACGTAATATTTTCTCAATGTTTTAAACATCTTTCCTACATACACATAAATGACAAAATCACTCTTATTCACATAAATTACATACCATTTATAACTTATATTTATATAAATTCTTTAATTTTTTTTTTCAATTTTTTTGGTTTTTTATTTATTTATTTTTTAATTATAATTTTTTATTACGGTTTTTTCATTTTTACTTTATTTAATTAATATTTACATTCATATTTGTATAGATCTAGATTAAATAGGAATATATTATTTAGAATGTTTATAAATATTTAAATATTTTTATTATTCATTTTCATAAATTTATTATATCTAAATGTTTGTGTATTCATTTTTATTATTTATATATAATAAATATAATTTTGTTTTTATTATATACCTATATATTAATGAATGTATTTGGGTTATAATGTATGTTATTTATTTGTTTTCTTTGTATGTGTATGAATTTATTCTTTGTTGCATTTATATGTGTATGAATACATTCTTTATGTGTGTGAACATGTTCTTTGCTGGATTTGAATGTGTCTGGTTTACTTGTATTCTTTGTATGTATGAATCTATTCATGTATGTATTCTTTGTATGCTCGAATGCCTTCTTTAACATGTATGAATCTATTCTTTGCTACATTTGTATGTCTTATTTAATTGTATTATTTGAATGTGTATGAATGTATTTCTTATGTGTGTATGAATTTCTTCTTTGCTACATTTCTATGTGTATTGTTTCATTGTATTCTTTGTATGTCTATGAAAGTATGAATGTATTCTTTACATATATGAATCTATTCTTTGCTACATTTGTATGCCTTACTTAATTGTATTCTTTGGATGTGTATGAGTATGCCTTATTTAATTGTATTCTTTGGATGTGTATGAATTTTTTCCTCATGTGTGTATGAATCTATTCTTTGTTACATTTGTATGTGTATTGTTTCATTGTATTCTTTGTATATCTATGAATGTATTTTGTATGTGTGTATGAATCTATTATTTGCTACATTTGTATGTGTCTTGTTTAATTGTATTTTTTTCTGTGTATGAATATATTCTTTTATGTGTGTTTGATTCTTTGTTTGTTATATTTATATATGTATTATTACTTGTAGAGATATGAGTGTAATTTGTGTGAATATATTTTTTGACTATTTATTTATGACTACTATCATTATTTCTATATATAAATATTAGATTATTAAATTACAAATATATTAGTTAAAATATTAACTTGTAAATAAATTGGTAGGAGGGTAGGAATATTTATGAAAATGTTTTTATTATTATTTTTTTGTTTTGTTTTTTACTTTAAATTTAAATTTTGATTTTATTTTATTTTTTAATTAACATTTTATTGTTTTATTTTCTATTTTTGTTTTTTTTAACAAAATTTTATATACTAATAATATTAATTTATCATTTTAAAATTAAAAATAATATACATATTACAATAAAATTAAAAATTACATAATATTAGTCCAGAGGTACAACTCAATTAACCATTGTCATGTTATAAAGTATTTATGCGAACCATTACACTCAAGGTTCAAAACCCTTAAGAGGAAGAAAAACAATAACATGATATTTAAAATAGCATCAATTTGCAATAACACATTAATTAATTATTTATACTAAAATCAATACAATAAATAAATTTTATAAAATTTTATTTGAAAAATAATAATTAATTTTAATAATTTATCATTTTAGTCCAAAAAATATTTATTAAAACTTTGTTAACCATACTCATATTTTTAAATAGAGTAAAGAAATTGATGCTTACTAATTTTAATATCATACCAATTAACTTATAAAATAAATTTAATTATCAACATCATAACATTTATACTCAATCTTAAGCACATGCAACAAAATAATGTTAATACTAAAGTTCATAGTAAGTGTAGTGTGTGAACATGTCACCTTGCGAGTCAATGTGTAATGTTTGTGGGTAATGTATGTTTGTGTTCACCCTATGTTTGTTGTATGCATGTATGATAGTCATTGTGCCTCATTGGCAATGGATTGTGTGGGTGAGCGTCAGTGGTTAGTCCCATGCCAATGATGGACCGTTTTTGGGGTCATATAAGCTCTCACCTTCACGTGGTTGATCTTGTTAGTAGATATTTTACATCTCAAAGCTAAAAAAAGCTTTATATATAATATTTTTTAATTTATTTAAAACATACCATTAATTTCAATATACTAAAATATTTTTTTAATAATATTTAAATAATATTATTATGTTAAAAACATATAAATATATTAACTTAATAAAATTATAACACAATAAAATACATATATATTAAACAAAATATATATATATATATATATATATATATATATATATATATATATATTAAAAATTAATTATTAAATTTTATTTTAAATTAAAAATAAATATAAATATAAATATAAATATATATATATATATATATATATATATATATATATATATATATATGAGAGTTGACTTTACAACTATTTTTCAATTATATTAATTATATAAATAAATTAATATAATCATTAATTATTATAATATTTTATTTCAAAAATATATGTTATTATATGTATATATATTAAACCATATTTAAAAATTAATTATTAAAAATAATTTTAAATTAAAAATAAAATAAATCTATATATTTATATTTGTCGATTCTACAACAAATTTTTGGGGTCATATAAGCTTTGACCTTGTTGGAGTCCCGTAATTTGGCAAATTGGTAAACCAAATGATAGGGTAACATCATACCAAGCTTTGGAGTCCTAGGACCTAGCCTTCTTGGACTCAGAGAGGACTCTCTTTATTACGTGAAGGATGTGAACCTGCTCGCTTTGTATGTGTGATTTTGGACTAGCTGTTAAGTATATTTTGGTTTGTTTTTGGGTTTTTGAGGTAAACTGATAAAAAAGGACAAATAGAAAAAGAGTTTAATCCCATGTCAATAATGGGCCATTTTTGAGGTCATATAAGCTTTAACCTTTAAGTAGTTGACCCTATTAAGTTGAAATTTTACATCTCAAAGCAAAGAAGAGCTTTTTGTATAATTTTTTTTAATTTATTTAAAACATAACATTAAATTCAATATATTAATTATTATCATGTTATATTTAGAAAATATAAGTTATTATATTTATTATTCACATTTAATTATCCATTCATAATAATAAAATAAAATAAATCTAAGTATTTATTACTATGTGTTTTATTAAAATTTAAAATACATAAAATGTAATTAAGAAAATATAAAAAAATTAAATATATATATCTATATATATATAGGGTAGAGGTGATGTAACATAATGTTTAAGTAAATAAAACAAAAAATTAAATGAAAAGACTAATATAATATAATGTAAACATTTTAATTGGGTTAAAATAAAATAAGTAAGGAAAGTAAAAATAACACAATAAAAATATGGTTTGAGAATCCATTCATGTGGAATATAGTTTATTTGAATGGTGAAAATAAATAAATAAATAAGGAAAGTAAAAATAACAAAATACAAATATGGTTTTAGAACCACTTATATGTTTTATTAAAATTTAAAATATATAAAATGTTATATATGGGTAGAGGTGATGTAAAACAAAAATTTAAATGAAAATACTAATATAATATAATGTAAACATTTTAAGTGAGTTAAAATAAAATAAATAAGGAAAGTCCCTAAAAATAGGGTTTGAGAACCAATTCATGTGGAATATAAATAAATAAGGAAATAAAAATAACAAAACACAAATATGGTTTGAGAACCAATTCATGTGGAATATAGTTTATTTGAAGGGTGAAATTAAATCCACTTAGATCCATTTTAACTCGGAACTATAACTCATCAAGAAAGATTAAATTCGTTTTCACTCTAAAAGAGACCACGTGAGGGTGAGAGCTTATATGACCACCAATGATGCTCACCCACAAAATCCATTGCCAATGAGACACAGTCACTAGCATACATGGACACAACAAACATAGGGTGAACACAAACATTACACATTGATTCACAAGGTGAGATGTTCACACACTACTTTTACTATGAACTTTAGTATTAACATTATTTTGTTGCATGTGATTAAGATTGAGTATAAATATTATGATGTTGATAATTAAATTTATTTTATAAGATAATTGGTAAGATATTAAAAACATACAAGCTTGACAAAAGGTGACTCTAGTCACTTTCAGTTTAGACGAGCTTGAAAGGATAAGTGTTCGACGATATTTTCAAATTTTAGAGTCACAGAAAGATCAAAATGACTACTTAGGAACTCTAAGAAAGAGGGTGTACCAAGCTCCCATGAACTGCAATATACACTTTGGTGATCAAATGAAAGAGAAATGACCAAGGACTTAACATACGTGCAGGTAGTCTCTTTGAATTTTGTGTTCGATTTATCACGGTTATAGGGTGGCAGACTCAACTTCCTATGGATAACGGATTGCAAACTATGAGGGTCTCCCTTTATATACTCAGCGGTATGGGGAGCACAAGTCCATGATAGCGATGTCTAATGCTAGAT